>PVKZ01002616.1:0-205103 GCA_004027375.1 Macroglossus sobrinus | reverse complement strand
CTCACTGGGATATTATTGCCTTGGGCTTCAGTTTCCCCATCTGTCAAATGAGAGATTCTTTCCTCATTTGTGTACTGAGGGCTGCTCTGCCTACGAATGACACTAAGAGGAGAGACCCGTTAAAAGGTGGGGATAAGGTAGAAGGGCTTTCACTGATGCAAGCCATCAGGGTGGTGACCTGGAAAAGGGCACTGAAGGGGACATGAAGAAGCAAAACCAGGAGATATTTAGGATGGACAGGACCTGGGACTGGGGACAGGGAGAAGGAGCAGGGAGGCCGGGAGTCACGGTATCCACTTTGGAATACTGAGCAGATGTTACATTTAGAAGGCATAGGTTAATTTACATATGTAGGTTTAGATTCATCTATGGGGTTCAACATATCCTTTTCTCCTCCCAAGAACATGTCTAAGACTACACCAAGATGTATGCAACTCAACAAGAAAAAAGTAAGGAAGTGAGAGAAGGAAAATAAGATGAAACAGGATCACACCCAAACACATTGTAGAACTGTTTACACCACAGTAGTCCTGCCATTTAGTTCCAAGCCTCTGTGAGGCCAAAACAAAAAAAAGAGAGATAAATATAATTAGTGACATGATTCAAATATCCACACAATAAAAACAAACCAGTGGCAAGAAAGAGTTCACTGTGCCTGAAATAAGGCTTGAAACAAACTTCTCTGGGGAGACACGGTTCCCCTAATGGGGACAGAGTGGCATGTTGCTGATGATGCCCTGAACATCACCCCACAGTGAACACACAATGGCTGTGCACCCAGAGCAGACCAATGAACTCCTGGCACCACACCAATCTGATCCACATGAGCTGTTCACCAGGGGCCAGAACAAGGGGGTTGGGTTACCTGATCCTGGATTTCTGGTTTAATCCAAAGATGAAATCCAGAGTCTGGAAAGGAATGGATTGCTTTTATTTGCGAAAGTTCCTCTATCAATGCTGTTTTCAAAATCAAACTTCTAATAAGGAGCGGAAAGGGTCCGAGGTTTTGCTTAAATACCTAAAGGACAGATGTTCCCTGCTGCCAGGTAAAACCCAAGCTGTGGTCTAGCCATAGCGAAGGTTAGGAGGCCACGGGGAGGAACAGAATGGGGAGGCAGGAGGGCAAGACAGGAGCTGAGCCAGGCAGCTTTGTTGTGAGAGTTTTTTGATGTGCATCTCCCTTAGCAAACTAAAAGCTTTGCATTGGCAGAGATTGTTGTGTTCCCATGTGCCCAGCCCCACTGCAGGCCTAGCACAGCAAAGGCCCGGTTCACACTGGCCAGATGAGGGCATGAGCACAGGAGGCTCCAACTAGAACATCACAGTTTCACTTTCAAAGGCTGCCTCCCTTGCCCATTGAAGCAATAATGCCCCTCTCTTTGACATGAGCTCACATTCTGATCTTTTGTGCTGTCATTGATTGTTGCAAAACCCCCTGGCCCAGATGACAGGGCATTTTGGCCGGAGGGTCAGTTAATATGAGCTTGTGGCATGAGCGCAGCCCCATGCCCCCAGGGTGGACGCCTGGGCGCAGAGCCTCTGGGTCATGAAGGACCCTACTCCCTGCTCCTCCACCACCAGCTGTCACGGGGATGCCCCGCAGAATGGGAGCCGACTGGCCAGAGGAGCCTGGCAGCTCCTGCTCCTGCTCCTGTGCAGCCCTGGCCTGGTGAAATTCTATGCGCGCCTGCTCGGGCTACACGTGGCCATGACAAATATGGCCTCCCACTGCCTTGCGGTCTACTTGCTGGGCCTCTGCATCCTGTGGCACAGCAGCCTGCAGCTGGGTGGGAGGCTCACCGTCATCCTGGCCCGAAAGCTGTTCGTGGACGTGCTGCTGCCAGTCCAACAGGCCTTGGGGCAGCCACTGACCATCGCGTGGGTCTGGGGCCTTCAGACACTGGCTGCCCTGATCCACAGAGCCCACCGCGGCATCCTGTGGCTCCTGCGGTGGAAGGGTGGCCTAGCCCTGCTCTCCGTGGCCCAGTGGGCCTACTATAGCCTAGTCAACTTCCGCCACGAGAATAGCAAGGCCTTGGAGCTGCTGCTGCGGGCTGTGCTGCAACAGGTGGCCGTGTCTCTGCTGGTCCGCTGCCTAGAGAGATTGTTGGTGGCCATGGGACGGGTGGCCCGGGCCAAGCAGCACAGTGGTCTCCGCCCCCTGGAGTGGGCCAGGCCATGCTGGGCAGCTTCCAAAGACCTGGATGCAGTTACCGCCATCCTTCCAGCCACTACTGTCCCTTTGAGCCAGCGCTTCCCTGGACCCGACCCAGCCATCCTGAGCAGGCTCACGCTGGCCTCCATTAGCCTGTGCCTCAGGGTAAGGGACAAGGATGCCAGCAAGGGAAAAGGAGGCTGTAGATTTGGGGCCACCAACATGCCCATTCATACCAGGTTCCAGAGCAATAGGACAAGCAAAATGGCCCTCAGATGTTCATCTAAGCAGGTGCTCGCACAGCAAGTCAAGGCGACCTGTGTTCTCATCATTCTTCTGTATATCTATGCCGTGTCTCTCTTCGTGCAGATCTTAAAATAAATGATCGAGTGTGAACTGGCCTCTGGTATGTGTCTGACTTGCTTTGTCAGTAAGAGATTGAATGGCATCAGATCTGTCCCCTAGCCTTTACTGGGCTGGGGTACAAGAGTGCGTGGTACGCAATATGCAAGTTACATGCTTCCCAGAGGCTGGGCTGGGGGACCTAGTCTTGGCTCTGTCACTACTGTATGTCCTTGGGGAGATGCCTTCACCCTTCTCAGCCTCATTTTCCTTTTCTGCAAGTAGAGATAATAGGACTCCAGGGAGAGAGGATATATAAAAATGTGCTATTTGTAAATTGTAGAGTGCTCTTCCCTAATTACCCTAACAAGGCCTTGGTGGACACTTTCATATTGTATTAAAGGACATAAAAAGAAGAACTAAATAAATGATGAGGCATAGTCAATTTATGGATGGACTGACCTAGTGTCTTTAAAATGCCAATGGTCTCCATATTAATCCATAGTTATTAGGATCCCAACCCAAATCCCAAGGGATTCTAAGATGTATATGGAAAATCAAGATTTTTAAAAAAGGAAGGCATTTTTGAAAAAAAAAAATGGAGCCAAGGTAGCGACTTGCTCTATCAACTATTAAGATGTATTAGAAAATCACAGTAACAAAACAATATGGTAGAGACAGAAAACAGTCAGCTGAATGGACTAGAATGCAGAGAGAGCCCAGACACCAGCTGGCTCCAAACGGGAAGTTGGTACATGAAAAGTTGACATCATAAACCAGAGGGGAAAGCATGGAACATTTAGCAGATGGAGTTGGGGAAACTGGTTCACTATATGAAAAAATAATTATGGATCTTGTAGTTGGTTGACTAGTTGTCCCCAAAAGATATGTCCTCCTAGAACCTGTGAATATGGCCTCAAAGTAACTCTTACGTTAAAGAGGCATATTTTGGGGCAACATATTCTGGTTTTCTTCAACGATGGTTCTGTACAGGGAAATAGTTCACAGCCTGTTAACCAGAATTGCGTAGATCTGTATGTAGCAATGAGAAAAGACGTTCAAGAGACACTGGTAAGTAATAAAAGCAAATCATGGAACGACATAAATGCTATAATCCCATTTATTTAAAAATTAGATACATCACCATGCACATGGAAGTGAGCAAATGCATATATCATACTGTGGATACTTCTGAGGAGTGCAGTGAGTGTAAGGGGTGGGTGTGAAGGCAGCTTTCCCAGATGGTTCTGTACACCCTGCAGTATTCTTCACAAGAATATACTCATTCTTAATTACTTGTGCAATTTTTAAAAATAAAAATCAAAGTGAACTTCTGAGAAGAAACAGAAAAGGAATCATCTGGACTTTTTCAAAATATAGACACCACCCCGGGGCCTGCTAAATCAGAAGCTGGGGGAAGGGTGGGGGAAGCACAGCCATGGTGTAAAAGAACACCAGGTAATTCTGAAAGGCACACTCAGGTGGGGAAGAGTTTGGGCAAGTCATCTGCACTGAAGATCCAAGTAATTGTAAATGTCTTTTCTATGCATCTACAAGCTCCTCCGAGACATTACAAAGTTCATGATGGGAGCCTTTGAGTAAATCCCTTTCTGTCTCTGGGTCTGAGTCCCTTCTGGAAAATAAGGGGGTTGGACCAGAATCTTTTTAATAGATGGTCCCAGGTCGCTTCCACTTACCTTTAGGATTATAGATGGGCCATGTTTCTAATCCTACTAACCAAAACCTACTACTATGTTGTTAAAATACATCAGATGACTGCTCTGCTAATAAATACAGAATAAAAGCAGAAAATCACCCCTTTAAAGTCCCTAATTGAATCAGGCAAGGATCTCCAAGACACATTAAAACAACTGGGTGAAACACAGTCGGGAAACAGGTTCGTCATGCAAATTATCACCTACAGATTAATTCTTAATTACCAAGGAAAAGTGGACTTCAACAACAGGGGCACTGGTGGTCAACACTTTATGCAGACAGCACCACTCACGCGTGGGACAACCTGGGATGGTGTCCTTCCCAGCGGGGTACACTGTGAAATGCATTACATCATTCGTGAACTAAGTGTCCAAATGTTTATTGTATGCACAGTGGTGAGGAAACAGACAAATCCAGCCTCTCCGGCCTCCGCTTTCACCTTGCCCCTCCATGTCAGCCCCGCTAAGTTTATTGCTACTTCCACAGATGGAGTTTTCAGTATGCACAGAAGTAACACATATGCCAACTACATATAAAGCAGGGAAGGTAAAGGGCCTTCCAAGGTGGTGAAAGTTTTACATTCCATTTGTATCGGTCAAGGTTCTCTAGAGACACAGAACCAACAGATCAACCATAAATATATATTTTATTTATTTCGGAGAATTAGTTCATGTGACTATGGATTGCTGGCAAGTGTAAAGCCTGTAGGGCTGGTCAGGCAAGAGTTGACACTGTAATCTTGAGTCCCAAATCTATAAGGCAGGCTGACAGACTGGGAACTCAGAAAGGAGTTGATGTAGTCTGGAGTCTGAATTGGCTTTTGAGGCCTTCAACTGATTAGATGAGGCCCACCTATATTACTGAAAGTAATCTTTGCTTAGTCAACTGATTGTAAGTATTAATCACATCCAATAAAATACTTTCACAGCAACATCTAGGCTAGTGTTTGACTAAACAACTGGGCCATCACTATACCAAAGTATTTAATCACTGTTATCATCCACCTCACTAATTCATCCTTTAGCTGTTTTCATGCTACTGTAGTCTCTAGCTATTGTATTCTTTAGCTATTGTATTTAATTTTTATATTTTTAATTCCTAATACTTCTAATTGGGTCATTTTTATTATTTCTTGTTCCTCTTTTGTATTGCTAATATCTTCTCATATCTCTGTATTGTGCATATTTTAAATTCTTGGTTTGTTTGTCCTCACACCTTGCTTCAAATGGTATATGTCGTGCAGCTTATTGCCTTTATTTTCAGGGAGTTGTATGACTCAGATAGCCATTTATTTTAGTCTCTGAGAAAAAAACCAGCTCCTAGTGTGTATTAGTCCCAAACAATTTAAGTAGAGGGAGAAAGAGCTCAAGAGGCAAAACACTCTGGGCTCCATAAGACAGCTCCAAGCACTCCTTGCTGACACTGCTGCCAGGTGATCAAGGTTTCACCTTCAAACACTTAGAGTGAAGCTGGGGGGGGGGACACTTTCTGCCAGCTGTCATCCCTGAGCCTCAGTGATTTAGGGTGGACGGGTGGGTGAGTGAATGCGAGGCTCAATTCCTCGCGGGCTTTTGATGGCTGATACTATGTCCCTCCAACAGGCACAGAGTTAGTTTTTGTGACTAGTGTGAGATAGGAACCCGACCTCATTTCTTTCTCCATATGGATAGCCAATTTTCTCAGCACCACTTGCTAAATGGTCCATCTTCCATTTGCAGGGTCACTTGTGCTGTATATCACATTTTCATATGTTCGATAATCTATTTCTGGGTTCTGGGTTCTGCTCTATTGTTCTTTTTGTCTATCTTATTTACTACAGCTTTGTAATAACGGTTACATCTGCTCCCGCTGATAGAACTTACTCTTCTTTCTCAAAATTGTATTAGCAATTCTTGGCCCTTTGTTTTTCCATGAGAATTTTAGAATCAGCTTGACAAGTTCCTCTAAAAACCTTATTGGTATTTGCATTGGAATTGCATTGGCTGTATAGATAATTTTGAGATCTTTACAATATTGAATCTTCACACCTGGTTATCCTGAAATATCTCTCCATTTTTTAAAGGTCTTTATTGCCCTTAAGTTTTAAAACTTCCTTCCCAAAGATCTTGTCCACCACCAACCCCCTTTTAAATTTTTCTTAGTTGTCTTCTTCTTTAAAATATGTTATTAAAGGCTCCCCTTTTGGCTGTGGGAATATAAAAATGCAACTGGTTTTGGTATTTTGATATTTGATAAGCAAACTTACTAAACTCATCAAATCTCATAATTTGACAACATATTTGTAAGAGTTTTCTATGTAAAGCAATATTATCTGAAATTAATAAATATTTATTTCTTCCTTTCTAATCTTTATACCTTAGATAATTTTTTTTCTTGTATTACTGTGCTGGCTGGGACCTCTAAGACAATGTTGGATATAATAATAGCCAATGTTCTTTTTATTCTCTAATGTTTTAAAAAGAATACTTTCAATGTTTCATCTATTAAGTATACTCCTGCAGGATTTTTGTAGATAATCTTTATTAAGTAAAGGTCATTCTATTTTTAATTCTGTAAGAGATTTTACATGGCATGAGTGGTGATTTTATTGAATAGTTTTACTGCATCTACTGACACGATCATGTAGTTTTTTCCTTATAATCTGTTCATATGAGAAATTACACTTTTAGATTTCCTAATAATAAATCAAGTTTGCATTCCTAGGATAAACCCAACTTATTCATGATATAGTATCTTTTTATACATTGCAGGCTTAAGTTTGCTAATATTTTTTAAGTACTGTTCGAAATGACATTCATGAGTGAGATTGGCCTGAACTCTCTCTCTTGTACTATCTTTGATTTTGCTGTCAAAGTATTCTAACCTTATAAAATAAATATTCCCACTTTTTTACTCTAAAAGAATTTGTGTAAAAAATGGAATTATCTGATTTTGGGTGGCTGGTGAAATTCACTCATAAAATCATCTGGGTCCTGTATTTTATTCATGGCTAGATTTTTAACCATGTTTTAGCTTCTTTAACGGTTATAGGACTGTATAGATTTTTCTATGACTACATAGGAAATTGTCAATTTTTGTCTTTTTTCAAATTTATTGGCATAAAGTTTTATGATACTGATGATGATGATGATTTAAATCTCTGCTGCATCTGTAGGTATGGACTCTTTTTCATCCCTAATATTGTTTATTCAAGCCTTCTTTTTCATTGATCAATCTTGCAAGAGATTTGTCAAGTTTTTGGTATTTTCAGAGAACCAATTTTTGGCTGTATTGATTATTATAATATTTTCCATTAATTAATTAATTAATTAATTTTTATAATTTCTTTTATTCTAATTTTGCATGGTTTGTTCTGTTGACCTGTATATGATTTCTTAATATGGTTGCTTTGCTCATTAATTTTCGGCCTTTCTTCTAGCGTAAGCATTTAAGATTTTAAAAATTCCTACTGTTTACTACTTTAGCTGTATCCTTCAAATTATAATTTTAATTATTTTTCAGTCTTAAGTATTTTCTAATTTTCATTATGATTTTTCCTTGATCCTTGGGTTATTTAGCAATGTGTTTTAAAATTTTTATGTATGGGGTTTTTAAATGTTTTTTGGTTTTTTTTTTTGTTAACTATTTCTTTTCTTTTTTTTTTAAGCTTACCATACCTGGTAATCTCCCATCCAAGTACTAACCAGGCCCAGCCCTGCTTAGCTTCTGAGATCATACAAGTTCTATGCATTCAGGATATATGGCCATAGACCTTATTAACTATTTCGAACCTAATTGTATTGTGGTCAAGAAAAGTGATCTCTATATTAATGATTCTTGGAAATTTGATAAGAAATTTGATGAGACATGCTTGAAGTTCGCTTTGCTTTAAAAGAATTTTTATTCTCCAGTTGTTAGGTACACTATTCTATATATGACCATTATATAAAGCTTGTTTATTATACGATATATCTTCTCTAAAATGATGCAGAATGCGTCACTATCTTAAGGTTCTGTCAATTTTAATTGAAGATATTTTGCATCGATTTTATTTTACATCGTGAAAATTAATAAAGGAAGCCTCAACTAAAATTGGAGTCAGAACGCCTGTAGAGGGCGCTCTCACACCCTACCACTCATCCTCAATTAGCCCAAACAGGAGACATACTTTGCACGTTCAACAGGAAGCTGTGTCTACTTTGCTACCCCCGCAAGAGGAAGATTTTCTTCTTGACCAACAACAAAACCCCTGAACTCTTACTTTCCTCCAATGAATTGTCATTTTTCCTCTGTCAGTGACTTCCTCTGTCCCCCCTTCCTTTCTGTTTTGTGTAACCCTTCAGAGTATCTCCCGGCTTGCTAAATGAAATGCTGCCTGATTTCAATGAATTGTTTAATAAAGCCGATCCGATCTTCTAATTTACTAAGTTGGATTTTGTTTTTTAACACATATATAAGTGTTATACACAATTTTAGAGATATTTTCTTGGCACATTGAACTTTATATCTCATTATTAGTGATGTTATCTCTAAGAATACTTTTTCTTCTAAATTCCATTTTGTCTGATATTCCTATAGATCCATTAGCCACCTTTTGTTTAATATTTGCCTAGTATATATTTTTTTCTTCCTTTTGGCTTTAGAAATTCTCCTTTCTCTAAGTCAGAGTCTCAGGCAAGGACCCCTGCTGTTTTATTTTCTTTGCGTCCTTTCCCAGTGGTGGAGTGCCACCCTTGCCACTGGCTTCAGGAGCCTGGCTCAGGTTTTGTTTCTCGTGGAGCGTTTTCTTCTATTACTGAACACAAGTCGAAACTTCGGTGTCCACTTGGATCCAGAGGCCAAGGCCTGTGGTTTCAGCCCTCTCTTCATCGCTGTGTATGGTGCAGAAGTTTCTGTTAACTTATTGTTATGGTTGTTACCTATTATCGCTCTCAACAAATTAGTCCAAAACAGCGGCTCAAAACAACATCCTTTTATTTATTTATTTATTTATTTATTTATTTATTTATTTATTTTTATTTTTTTATGTGTCATGATGGTGTGCTTCAGGAGTTTGGGCAGGGCTCAGCTGAGTGATTCTTCTTTTCCATGTGGCATCTACTGAGGACACGTGGTGTATTCAAGCGGTCCATGGATCAGTCTGGAGGGTTCAGGACAGTGGCGGTGATGGCTACGAGGCTGGGCGTAGCTGGGACTTTGGTCCTGAGTATGAACATGAGGTCTCGGTGGTCTCAACATAGACTTCTTATATGGCAGCTCAGGGCTGAGAGGGTCTGAAAAGATGGAAAGTAAAAGCTGATATTTTCTTGATGCCTGAGCCAGGAAAATAGCAGTGTCATTCCACTGATCAACCAATCACAAGCCCGCCCATATTCAAGGGGCGGAGACACAGGCCCAACCTCTCTACGGGAGGAGGGTCAAAGAACTTGTGACTTGTATTTCATCAGCCTGAACAAACGTCTAGATGAATGTGCAATACATAGGCTTAGGGCTAAGTGTTCATAGGCTCACTTGGTTCGCTAAGTGTCCGCTTTCTCCCTCCCTTTCTTGAAACAAGGTGGGACTGTCGGATCAAACAGCGCATTCTGTAGTAAATTGAAACACATTGCCAAACAGTTCTCCAGAAAGGTACCTGGGACAAAGTTTTAAGATTACAATTATGCTGTGGCTCATCCAC
This sequence comes from Macroglossus sobrinus, assembly GCA_004027375.1. Lineage (NCBI taxonomy): Eukaryota > Metazoa > Chordata > Mammalia > Chiroptera > Pteropodidae > Macroglossus > Macroglossus sobrinus. The sequence continues at coordinate 195,234 of PVKZ01002616.1, read as the reverse complement.
TCAATTTAATGAATGCGTTTTCCCCCTCCGCCCCCGCATCTCCAAACGCAAAAGAAAACAGGCCTAACACCTTAGATTCCATAGCGGCCTCAAGGGGGCAGCAGAGAAGGAACGAAGGCTTAGATGCGGCTAGGCCTGGGCTGGGAACTCAAATTACCGATCAGGGTTTGCAAAGGCTTGACCTGCAAAGAACAACCTGACTTCCTCCTTCTGCCTTGCTGCTAACGCAGAACATATACATATAGATGGTAGAAAAGAAGGATGTTTCTATGACCTGCAACATTAGCTATAAAGTAGAGGTTCATGGACGAGCCTGGGAACCTACCCACCCACCATTCACAGCTTTGTGTTTCTAAAAAAATGTTCGCATACCTGGTTGTACGTAACTACCTTGACAACCAACGGGGGCAGGAAGGCTAATAACGTTTGTTTGGTAAGGTCATTCTTTGCATCAGGCACTATTCTAAGTTTTGTGCATTCCCTCATTTAATCCTGACAGTAATCCTCAGAAGTAGCTCCTATGCTTATTTCTTTTCTTTTTTTTTTTCAGATGAGGAAACAGGCCCAGAGAAGATCAGTTATTTGCTCAAGGTCACACAGTAACTATGAGGGGAAGCCAGGACTTCCACCCAAGAATATCTAAGTCTGACGCTCAGGGTCCCAAACAGCACCTTTTCTGAGATTTAATTCATTAGTGTGATCAAATCTTAGTGCTGGAAGGTTAGGGACAGTCTAAATTCTTCACTCCTTAAGCTCCCATGCCCAGCACAAAGCCTTATGCAAGGTGGGCTTCAAATAAATATTTATTAAATAAATAAATGAATGAATATTAGTCACTAATCTGAATATTACTCATTGATTCAGTCCATCATACTTGCATACTTTTTTCTCCTTTTTTTAAATAGGTATAATTTACCTATAATGAAAAGTCTTTTTATGGACAGTTCTGCAAGTTTTGACACACATACATAGTTAATTGTGTAACCATCACCACGAACAAGATATAAAATAATTCCATTATCTCCCTAAATTTCCCCATGCTCGTTAGTAGTAAATTCTACACCCTATACCCCTACACCATCCCCACTCCCAGCCCCTAGCAACCACTGATCTGTGTTCTGTCTCTATGGTTTTGCTTTTGCAAGAATGTCCCATAAAGAGAAGCATGCAATTGGCAATTGTTTGAGTCTGACTTCTTTCACTCAATAAAACGCATTTGAGTTTCACCCATGTCGTCAAGTGTTATCTTTTTATTCCTTAGTCATGTTCCATTATACAGATGTTCCACAGTTGGTTCATACATTCCCCATTCGAGGGACATTTGGGTTATTTCCAGGTTTGGGTTATTATATATTGCTGTGAACATTGTTGTACAGAGTTTTGTGTGAACCTAACTATTTATTTTTCTAGAGTAAATGCCTAGGCGAGGGATTGCAGGGTTGGTCGTACAGTAAATGTATAGTTAATGTTATAAGAACCTGCTAAACTGTTTTCCTAAGTGGCTGTACCATTTTGTATTTCATCAGCAATGTACAAGAGTTCCAGTTGTTCTAAATTCTCATTAGCACTTGGTAATTGTCAAATTAAAAAAAATTAGCCATTTAAATAGGTGTGTGGAAGTACCTCATTCTGGTTTTAATTTGCATTTCCCTAACGACCAATAATGTTGAGCATCTTTTCACGTGCCTAGTTGCCATCTGTATATTTTCTTTGGCGAAGTGTGTCTGTTCAAATCTTTTGTCCATTTTTTTTAAGTGAGTTTTCTTATTACTGACTTTTTTAGAGTTCTTTACACATTTAGGATGCAAATCCTTTTTCAGATATCTGCTTTGCACATATTTTCACCCAGACAGTGGTTTGCCTTTTTATTCACTTTTTAAAACAATATCCTCGATGAGTGCTTTTAACTTTGAGAAGTCCAATTTATTCTGTTTTCTTTTATGGATCTTGCTCTTGGTGGTGTATCTTAGAACTATTTGCCCAACCCAAAGTCACAACAATTTTCTCACGTTTTCTTCTAGAAGTTGTATGTATCATAGTATATAAAAGAGCACCTTATCAGATTGTAGTATTACATGAGATAATGGATGTAAAGCCCTTAGCACAGGGCCTGACACAGAGTTAATATTCAATATACAGAGCCTAAGATGGACATTGGCCTGTAATGTTTATAAGAGGTACCCTCACGCCCACCACACATTTCCTCCGGTGTCCTGTCACCACAGAATGTGGGATGTCATCACACAGTGGCAAAACCTCTGCAGACATCCTTGCCCAACTGCCCCTGGAACCAATGGAGGTAAACTGAGGCATAAAGAAATGCCCTAAGGACGCCAGGTTATCATGGGAGGAGCCAGACCTGGAAGGTGGTTATACCCACTGGAGCGAGCACTCTGCCATGCAACCTCAGTTTCCACGAAACCTGGAGCTCTAGCCCAAGCTGTGATGGAGACTATGGTCTATTTGTTGAGTACCTACTGTGTGCCAGGCCCTTGGCTACAGCAGTGAACAAGCCAGACAAAACCCACAGACAAGCAGAGGAAAACAATGAACAAATAATTAAACAATTACCGGATTAACAAAGAGGGTAGGGTACTGATGGGGGAATGTCTCAAAGAATTATTGCCCTACCTCAGTCTCCGCCTCTGGTATCTGGTGTCTCTAGAGCCTCTCCAGGCTGGGGGTGGGAGCTGCGCAGACACAGGGACCCACATGACGTCAGCATAAAAGCAAGGTGGAAGGGTCCTTTGGGGGGGCTTTAAGAGAAGGCTTATTCAGTCCTGATTCATTCATTCCTTCGAGAAATTTTCATACGGCATCTACTGTGTGCCGAGCACCCTGTGAGGAGGACAAGCGCAGCCCTTGCCCTGTCACTATATTAGAGGCAGACAGAGAAACATGAAACAAGCCAATAAATAACGAAGATGGGGTTGACCAGAGCCTGAAGCTCTAAGGGGCTGTGATGGGGGCAGGGCGGCCAGGTAGACCGGCAGCCCGGGGGCGAGGACATGTCCTGCATTTGCCGCACACACCCACCTCCCCCCACCCCCAACTTCGCAAAGAGGTCACCAAGCTAGTGACAAGCGCGCCCTCCTCCTAGTCTGCAGCAGACCTGCCCCCGCGCACCAGGGCGCGCGCGGCGCTCCCCCGCCCGTCTGTGCCCGCCAGCCCGCGCCCTGGGCGCACGACGCCCCCTGGCGGGAGTCCTAGGCCGCGCAGGCGGCGCAAAGAGGGGAGGGGGCGGGGCGCCGCGCACGCGCAAGGGCCGGCCGCGCGCGCCGAGCGGGGGGCACCGCGCGCGTGCAGGCACGATGGAAGGGGGTGCGTACGGAGCGGGGAAAGCCGGGGGCGCCTTCGACCCCCACACCCTGATCCGGCAACCGCACACCATCCTGCGCGTCGTGTCTTGGGTAAGGACGGCTGGTGGCCTGGCCAGGCCGGGAGTTGGGTGGGGGCGTGGGCAAGGGCGGCGTGCTCGGGTGGACCCCGACCCCACCGGACCCCCAGGCAGGGGCGCGGCAGCCTGCAGGAAGCCGTCCTGCGGCGTTCCGGCTCCAGTCTGCCCCTCCTTCCGGGGTTCCGGGGGGCTGGGGTCCTCACACTCGAGGGGTACGCCCGCTACCGTCCCCGGGGTCCTTGCCTCCCGGCACCCCCCATTCGTGCGCTACCCCACCCCCCACCGCCGTGACCTCCAGGCCGCGGCCCTGCAGCTCACGGCTCCGGTTGCGCGCGGCCGCCGTGGCGGACCGGAGACCGTGGGGACGGTGTCCGGGTTTCAGGTGGCTTTTGGGGGGGTTGGATCAGGGCGTGGATCATTTGGCGGCGTTGCACGCCGCTCCTGTCATGGACGTTCGAGAAGGAGAAGGCCGGGAACCTGGGTTTTTTTTGCCTTAGCGGGGACAGTGCGGAGCGATGCGTCCAGCCTCAGACCTGGCTTGCACCCGGGACCTACTTCTCCTTAGCAGCGTGACCTTGGGCTGGAAACCACACAAGAAACGTTCGCGGGAGACCAAGGGTTAAATTCTGTGGGAGCATCACCCCCTCTCTCATGCCTCAGTTTCCCGATTTGTAGAGAGGTGGGAGGAGCCTCCTTGGGCTCTGATATTTCATGAATTCGTGACAACCACCCTCCCCCCCCAACGTACACATGGATGTCTGTGGGGGTCGGGGTTCCTTCCCCAGTAGTGAAGAACAGAGAGACCCCTTCTGGACTTCTAGCTAGGGGAGTGGGCAGAATACTCCATCCCCCGCCCCATGCAAGGGTCTGAGTTGGGGTACCTGTTCACACATGGGGTGGGGAAGAGGAGGATGCGACAGAGGGGTTCACATGACCTGGGCAGCATCCCAGGGAAAGAAGGCCTGCGGAGGTCTGGGAAGGAGGTACCTGGGACTCCCCCAGGCGGGGAGGTGGGGGAGTGGCATGGGGGGAGGTGGAAGGGGGTTGGCTGGCCATTGCCCAGACACCCTCACTAGAGGTCTTGCTTCTACAGGCTTTGGGCCCATTCCTGTGTGCCCACGCCAGGAGGGCTGGTCACCCCAGAGGGCTACACCTAAGGCCTGCTGTGCCCTCAGGGTGCTCAGGCTTCCTCATTTCCAGGGCCATATTAGGGTCTGATGGGTGGGACAGCTTTGGTGCTTATCTCTGGAGCTACCTTTCCTTTGTCTAAAACGGTTAAAACCTCCTCCTGATGCCACAGGAAGGGTGGCCATGTTGAAACCCCTTTCTCCTCAAGTGCCCACCATATGGGGGGCTCTTTGAGGGCAGGGAAGCCCTGTTCCGTTAGTCTTTGAGTCCCCAGTGATGGCACAGGGCCTGGCACCCCTTGCACATCCATGAGGGTTTGTGGTGCTGAATTCATTCATCTGTGCCTGTCTAGCTCCCCAGAGACCTGAAATGCGCTTGACAGAGGTAGGGCTCTGGGGAGTACCTGCCTGATCCGGTGAGCTGGCTGTGTGCACTGCTCTCTTTTGCTGGCCGCTGGGCCACTGGCGTGGCAGTGTGAAGCCACGGGCTTTATGAGGAGGTGTGAGTAGTTTGTCTGCTTGGGTCACTTCTGCCTGTGGTGGCTTCACTTAGCAAAGCTTTATTGAGTCTGCTGGGCCCTGAGGGACAGCGGCATGACTCAGACGCAGCCCTTAGTCAGCTGGGGAGTGAGCCAGGCACCCCCAGGCTGAGGTCGTCAGACCAAGGGGAAGGGTCTCCCTGCCTGCTGTGGGAATCAGAGAGGCTTCATAGAGCAGGTGACATCCACTTGGGCCAGGAAGGATGAGCCATCAGGCCATGTCTGAACAGAGACCCCACTCAGCCCTCTGCACTGGGGGATTCTGCCCACTTACATGTGTACACATCAGGGTGCAGGGAGGATGTTCTGGCAGGAGGAGAAGTGACTCTGACTGAGCACCCACTGTATTCAGGGGTGCTGTCACCATTACCCAGCTCGTTTCTCCAACAAACAGCCTGTGTCACACTTAAAACTGAGGCTCAAAGAGGCCCAAGGTTACTGAGCATGTAAGTGGCAAATGGAGGATTTGAACCCAAATTGTCCTGTCTCCAAAGCCCAGTGCTTCCTTGGGGTGGGAATAGTTTCGAATCTTGGAATTTCAGAATTGAGAAGGATAAGAGGGCAGGGATCTTAGCACCTACCCCTTATCCTTTGTACCAACCCCCATCCAGCACCCCATTCCCCCTAAGTGCTCGCACAGCCTCCTAGCCCTGCTCCTTGCCTTTGTGAGTGGAGGCATGAGTTACAGGCTTAGGGTGTTGGCTGTAACACCCTTTAAGTGTAGTTTTTTTCTGATCATAAAAGTAACGCCTGCCAATTAATTGGGAAATATAAAAACCACTCGTGATGATTGTGCAACAATATAAATGTACTTAATACGACTGAACTGTACACTTAAAAATGACTAGCCCCCTCCCAGTCCACCCCCAACCCCTCTTCCAAAGGAAGGCACTGGGGGTGGCCCCTCCCCTTCATGAAGCTTCTGGGCACCGGCCCCAAGGCAATATTATGGGAGGAATGGGGCAACCCAGGCTTAGGCCCCACACTTTGTACAGACTGAGGCCGGTCGATCGGCTCTGTTTTATGCTAGTGACGATAAAGATTATTTCTGGATACAAAAAAAAAAAGGTTAAGATAGTAAATTTTATGTGTATGTACCACAATAAAAAGAAGTTGGGAAACTATGTGAGATCTCACCACCTGGGGAGGGCTACTGTCCCCCTCCAGTCTTCTTCAAAAATACGGGGTGCGCTGAGACAGTTTAACAAGTTAGGGAGCATCCTTCACCCTCACTGTCCCTCAACGCCCTGGGACTCTGGCCGATTGGTGACAAGCTTCACCTCGCGAAGCCTGAGCTGGGGTGAACTGTTCGTCCCAGTTTGCCAGAACTTTCCTGGCCTTAGCACCGACAGTCACCTGTCCTGGGAGCTGCCCCGTCCCAGATGAACTCTGCAGGTTGGTCCCTCTCTCCAGGACAACTCCCGTGCTGCCCAGACCCCTCCCACAGCCCAGGAGGAGCCCGGCACCCTGGGCGATGGGCTCGTGATTTTGTAAAATTCCTAAAAGAGAATCTTTTTCTGTTAAACAGGGCCCCCAAAGTGTATACGCTTCAGGGCCTCACCAAACCTGGACCCACCCTGGAACCTGAGCCTCCCCTGAGCTCCCTGGCCCGGCTGGGGCAGAAGCAGGTCCTGGGACCCCCTTGTCCCTTGACTGAGGCTTTCTCAGCTCCCTTCTGCCCCTGTGCCCTCCGCCCCCTTGAACACAGAACTGTCAGGGTGATCACTCCCAGCAAGAATTGTGGAACTGACTCATTCGTAAAGGTGTGAGGAGAGCCAGTGAGCCCTCTGGCAGACCCTGCCCTGGCCGGGAGGGGACAGACAGTGTCTAGGGCAAGCTCAAGCTGCTGTCTGTGACCCAGATTGGGGAGAAGATGGGGCTGTGCTGGCTGCAGGCCAGGGCATCTCTTGCTACTCCTGGCTTCCCCAGGCACCAGCTGTGCCCACCCCCGTGCCTCAGTATCTCCCTCTGAATGAGGAGGCCCGGGCTGGGTCAGAGGTGCTACTGCTGCAAGACTGCAGCCTGCAGTGACTCTTTCTTTGTGCTGGAGCCAAATGGGACACAGATTTCCAGCAGGGACTGATTTCATATAAAGGGGCACTTTCTATTTAGAAGTTATGGTCTTTTAGGGGGTCGAAATGACCTGTGGGATGGGATATTGGTGCTGGTAGATGAGAGGGTTTTTAAAATTAATGCTCTGTTTTGGCAAAAGAAAACAATAAAATGTTTGAAATTTTGCCACTTCCAGGGTTGATTCCTTAAGGGTGTTGGCTGTAACACCCAGGGTTCTGTAAGCAGGATGTGTTGTGCCCTCAGATGACAGAAGTTAGGCACAGGCTCGTGGGGACTTGTCTACTGGTTCAAGGCTCGGACTGGCAGAGCTGCAGTTTAAACCCGGTCTTCAGGGTTCTCATTTAGTATGCTCCCTGTGGCTTCCCTGTCTGGGTCACAGTGTCACCAAGATGTGGCTGGAAGGGGACAGCTTTATAACCTCGTTTTTATCAGCGCCCCCAATCATCCCAAGTGAATGCTGAGTATAAAAGTTGACCTTGCTTTGCAAATGAGACCCCTTGTCCCCACTCCTAATCAGATTTCCATGCCCTTGCCACCCTTCATAGAAATTCTGGAGCCCACTGTGGCAGTGGAGGAAAGGGGTCCAGTTGGAGACAGAGCCTCTGGCCTTCGTTCATTTCACATTTACCAAGCCCTGCCCAGTGCCAGCCTGTATGTCCCACCAGAGATGCTCGCAGTCCAGTGAGAACAGAATTGAATCAACAAGCACCATTCAGGAGGCTGAGGACGCTGCAGGGAGATTCAGCGGGACGTAGCTACCTCTGCCAGTGGGGAGTGGAGGGCTTCCAGGGGGAGGTGGCTCCAACGCATTCCAGGTGGAAGGAACAACATGTGCAAATACCAGGAGGCATGAGGTCCGAGTGAGTTTTAGAAACGATGGTGAGTTCTTGGAGGCTCCAGGTGTATGAGTGAGAGTGACACGTCAGGGAGCTGGAGGGGCGGGCAGCCCACGAAGGGCCTCCGGTGACAGAAGCACAAGCTGGACTTCATCCGAGAGCTGTGGAGAGCCGCAGGGAGGGGTTTTAAGCAGAGAAGAGGCGTGCGTGGCCGCCAGGTGGAAGCATGCTTGGACAGGGTTTAGGGGGCAGGTGTCCTGGCGGGAAATGTGTGATCTCGTCAGGCCTGGCCTTCCCTGGCACTCTCGCCACTTACTCAGGGAGCGATGTCAGTGAAGACAGGTCCAGTGCTCCTTTGGCATTTATCGCTGACAGTATTGGAACCAGCCTCACTCCTCTGCCCGCCCGTGGCTTAGCTTTGGCTGGTCCGTCTCGTAGGGGTGGATGGGGTCAGCCACAAAGCAGTGTTTAGGAGATGTTGGTTTCTAGCATCCTGCCAGGTATCTTGGCATTTCCTGTGTAGAGGGGCAGCTCGGGGGGGGGGGGGGGGCCTGGGAAAGCCTGAGTCTTGGCATCAAGAGCAGGACCCCCAGAATGGGTCCTTGGAAAATCCCAGGCCTCTCCAAGCTTCCACTACCTTATCTGTAAGGTGGGTGCAGAGTGTGGGTTTGGGGTAGATGTGAAGGTTTGTGAAAACGGACGTGTGAAGAGCCTGCCGTACGAGCCACTCCGAGGCACGTGACGTCCCCGTCAAGTGGGTCCTGTGGCTCCCACGTTAGGTGAGAAGCTGAGGCCCAGAGAGGTTGATGGGAGTTGCTGGGATCACAGCCCACGTTGACTTCGAGGACATGGCCCCTGCTTCCTGCTGCGGGGAGTCCCCAGCCCCACGGGGAGTCCCACATGGCCTGCTTGTGCAGAGCTGTGAGGCCTGAGCCGAGGGAGAAAGTACAAAGGTGGGGGGTGGGGAGGGAGGAAAGGCGGAGAGGAGGAAAAACCAGGAGGAGGAGGCTGGACAGGGAGAGGGCAGATGGCAGTGCTGGCGAGGGAGCCACACGCAGTACCCGGACCGGAAGGACCAGCTGCCTGGTGCAGGAGACGTAGGGCAGGGCGCTGGGAGGTGCTTGGGGCCGCGTTCTGCGCCCACTCTGGCCCCGACTGGCGGTTCGCTTGAGTGAGATACCATGCTCTCTGGGCCTCACTTTCTCCATCTGTCAGACGGGAAGAGGTTAGTTGGACTGGGCTGGCGGTTCCCAAACCTTCCACCCTCAGAGAACCCCACTGTTGCTCCTAGTGGGTTGTAGGCTGGGAAGTTTTAGACTGGTCGGTCTTTAAAGAAGTGATGCCAAAACCATTGCCCCCACCCAGTGCTTTGTGGGGGCCGCCGGTGGCGGGGGGTGGGGGTGGAGGCTGGGCCTCAGGTCTGGTATGTGAGCAGAGCTGGGTCAGTGAAGCCTGTGTTTCTGGGGGAGACTTCCCTTCTGGGCATGGAATTTTGCTCAGCTTCCCTCTAAAGGGGAGGAGGGTGTTGGGGGGAAGGGGTGGCTGTCTGGGATAGCCCCAGGCGGTCAGACCCCGACTGTTCAGAACACCATCATCCAGGGACCCCAGCAACCCAGGGCTCCTCAAATGACTCACAGTCAGGGTGGGGCGAGAGGAAGGTGGGGCAGGGTCCTCCTGGCTCCCCCAGCTTTGCCTCTCACTCCAGCACACGATCAACCACTGCCCTCACTGTAAGCCAGCCGCAGGTCACTTCTGCTGTCCCTCCGAGATGCCCACAACGTGGCACCTGCTCTCCGTAGCACCACCCCCGCCTTCACCCTTGTCATTGTAGCGCTTGCTCCCATGATCCGCTCACACCCTGGGCTCTCATGTCCTTGGCCTCCCCTCTTTCCACAGCGCTGTTCTCACCTGCCCCGACCATGTCGCCAGGTACACCCCTCGGCCTGGCCGTTCTCCCCTGTCGCTGCCACCTCTCCCCACCCCTCCTGTCTTTCTAGCTCTCTCCCTCTCTTACTTTGATTCCAGGGGTCCTTGGACCTGGGACCTCTGAGCCTGGGACCTGTGGGACCCTTCACCGTGTGCTGCCCTCACCCTGATCGTCCTCCCTGTCCCCTTCTCCAGCTTGGGGTGCCCAGTGGTCTCATCTACCTGCTTCCAGCTCTAGCCTTCTGCATTCACCTGGCAAAGCTCTGCTTACATCCCCTGCAGCCTCCCCCAGGCTGTCTCCCTCCTGGTGGCCCAGGCCAGCTTCCCTGCCACCACTAGACCCCGTGCTCTCACCTACTCAGACTCAGATCCAGCAACTCCCAGCCCCCTTTCTCCCTCCGTCTTCTCCACCCCCGTTTCACCCTCTGGTTGCTCACAGATGTGCTTTATTTCCCTCCCTGCCCATTCCTGGGTCCTTCCGAGGGTCTGTCTGTGGTCACTGTCGGCAGTGTCCCTCCCCTCCTTTGCTCTCACACGCACCCCGCCAGGCTTCCTCCCCCGCTCCGTCGTCCGTGACCGGCATGTTCCCAAGTCCAGTGGCCGATTGTTACTGATGGATCTCTCAGCGGCATCTGGCAGGCAGCGGACCCGACAGCCGCAGGATGCAGACACCCTGTCGGCTTCTCCTGATCGTACATGTCGGGCGTGGGCTGGGTGCTTGCCCTGCAGGGGGAGGGCTCACTGTCGTGGAGGGGAATGTGGGGAAACCAGGGAGCACGAGAACTCAGCGTGAGGGAACACTCTCCCAGGTCAGGGCTGCGAGCGGACAGCAGAGTTGTGATAAGAGGGATGAGGCCAGCCAGGCAGAGACGGGGGAGGGAGGTCTGGGCAGGTGGAAAGGCACGGTAAAGGCTGAGCGGTGCCGCAGAGCATGAGAGCCTGCCAGGGACCGCGTCCGTGACAGCACCGCCGTGTTCCCAGTGCCAGACAGTGCCTGGCATCTCGTGAGGACTCCACATGTGGGTGAACGACAGTGGGCCGTGCACTGCCCAGGCCTCCTCCTTCCACCCACCGTCCCTACTCAAGTCTCCTGCCCAGCCTTCAAGGCCCGACTCAAATATCACCTCCCCCTTCAAGCCTTCCAGGATTTTTCTGGAATCACTCTGTCCCCTTCCTCTTCTCTGGTGCCCTTTGCGAACAGCTGTAAGAACAGCAGAGGGCTCTTCCCTTTTGTATCTTTCTTGTAGAATATGAGGCAGGGCCTGGGACCAGACTCTCTCTCTGAAGATCTGGAATTTCCACAGAGGGGAGAAACAGGGAACAGTGTCAGGCATGTAGAGAGAAAGGGCAGACGGCACTGGGTGGTTGACTCTGCCCTTCTTTCCAGCTACGGGACCTCACAGAGCCTTGGTTTCCCCACCTGTAAGATGGGGGCACACATGAGATCCTGCCTAGGAAGCCCAGCTATGCTTAGTTGGCTTCCCATTACAACACTTTTTTAGGGGTGGCATTGCTTGCCACCCCCCACCTGCTCCTCGCCTCAGAAAGGGCAGGGGTGACAGGACCTGGGGTGCAGATTGTGGCGTGGGAGTCTGGATACTTCTGCCTCTGAGTGTGAGCGTCCTGGGCCCTTCTCTGCATCTCAGTTTCCCCCTTTCTAAATAGGCTCCTGGCCACAGGAGGGTGAGGGTGGGGACACCGTAGAGAGAAAGGGGAGCCTTCAGACCGCCCAGGCCGAGTCTCAGCACCTGGGGAACAGGGGGCTGCTCGCTCGGGCCCCGCCAGAGCCCATTCCCCACCCCCACTGCTGAGAACTCAAGGGGACAGCTTGCAGGAAGATTATGGCTTAATCTCCAGCAGGTCACATCCAGGGCTACAGAACTGGTGATGGGCAGAGGAGGAGAGCAGGGACCCTAGCTGCCCCACCCACCCTGCCTCACCCCTGCGGCTCTTCAGGAAGCCAGTGGTTGCCCGGTGCCCATCACGCGCCCCTGCCTTAGCTACAGCCGTTTTTCTCACATGACCTTGAGGGAGACAGGGCCCCATTCCCATGAAGGGGGGCCCTTGGCAGCCAGACTCACCGCCCAGAAGCATGGAGGCTCCTTTCTCGCTCAGCCTTTCCCTGGGGCCCAGGAGGCAGGATGGAGCACTCCGGTGGGGACACCAGCAGGAAGGCAGGTGCAGCTCGCAAGGGAAAGGGATTCAGCAGCCCCATTATTAGGGAGTGAGCTCCCTGTGGTCACAGGTGTGAAAGTGGGGGGCGCATAAGCCAGGGATGCTGAGGAGGGAATACTCCTTTCTCCCGATTCTTGCACTGCCTTTGCCTCAGCGTATCTTATCAGGCTTACTGTTTGCTCCCCTCCAAGCCTTTCCTGATCTTCCCTCTGGCTCTGGGATTGAGACAAAAACCCAACAACTGAACCAATAAATAGCAAAAGAAAAAAAAATTAAGTAATGATGTGATCAAGAAAATATATTGAGGTATTAGAGACTATTGTAGATCTGGGAGTCAAGTCTGGAGGGCTTCTCTGAGGAGGTGTCTTGCATTGATATGTGGATGTTGAGAAGGAGCAAGCAGGAGACTATCAGGAAGATCTGGGGAACTCTAGGTATCCCAGGCTGAGGGAAGAGCCAAGTGCAAAGGCCCAGAGGCAGGAATGAACTGAGCGTAGAGTGGAAGGGAAGGAGTCTGAGAGGAAGGCTGGAGCCCTGAAGGGTATGGCATGGGTAGGTGGGATAGACCAGGGGCGGGGGACAGGATCTGACTTAGGTTTAAAGAGATCTTTCCAACTGCTATAAAGGGGACAGTGTAGGGGGCAGAAGTGGACACAGGGACTGGGAAGCTGCTGTCATCACCTGGTGAGAGGTGACCGGCCTGGACCAGCATGGTGGCATGGAGTAATTCATGAGTTATTTGCGGGAGGGTGAAGCAATAGGCCTGGCTGCCAATTGGATGGAGTTCAAGGATGAGCCCAGTTTGGGGTCTAAGCAATAGGATGAGGGTGGCCTGAGGTCACTGGGAGGCTGGAAGAGGCTGAAGGTGAGACCAGCAACCTAAAGAGGGGTATCGGAGTCTGCCTAGGGAAGAGACCTCACCCCCCCAGCTGCGGGAGGGACTGGTGAGAGTTGGGGTTAGTGAGCACCCCAGGTGCTGCCTGGAGCCAGTCTGGAGGAGGCAAAGAGGCCAGAGAGGAGGGTGTCCTGGGATGGGCAAGAAACGCTGCCACCTGGAAGTAGGCAGCAGCCGAGACTAGCCAGTGAGCCGGTCAGCTAGCTGGCTGCCTGCAGCGTGGGGCAGGGACCAGCGACTCCTCCCAGGCACTCAGCTCGGGAACAGGTGTCCCGTGCAGGGTGAGATAGATGGTATCCTTTAGAGCTGGCAGGCCTGGAGGGTGCGGGCTCCAGACCTCATCTGTCTACAGCTTATCTGGGGGAGGACTCAGCAGATGCCTACAGATGCCTAAAGCCAGGCCTCTGGGACGTTCTGGGCGAGCAGCAGCGGCCTGGGCGCAGCTGTCTCGTGGGCCTGGGTGCGGCTCTCCCCTGGGCCCGGGTGAGCCGGCACCTGGCAGTGGCCCCACACAGCCTGCCAGCTCTGCGTGCAGGTGTGGAGTAAGGCGTGCCCGTCCCCTCCTACACTGTGAGTGGTGACACGGCATGGGACAGCCAGTGTCCCTCCTGGGGCTCATGCTGATGCTAAAGTTTGGGCTCTGGAGTCCACGCCCTCACGGGGAGGCAGCTGCAGGTGGAGCGTTGGCTCTCACTCTGCAGTGGGGCTGAGGCGGGGGGCAGGCCCGGCACCCCACTTATGCACCAGGCAGAGTCCAGGCCTCTCTGAGCCTCGGCGTCCCTTTCTGTGAAATGGGCTGAGAAAGCCGGCTTTGGGGGCGGGGGGTGTTTTTAGGTATATCTTATCTTTCGAGGCTTTGGTGAGGATTACATGAGATGATTTTTGTCAGGCACGCCCACGGATGCGAGGCCCCCTGCGGAGGCTGTGAGCTGTCTCGGGGTCTCACGGGGGAGACAGGCCGGGATGTGAATCCCCCATGGGAGTATGTGCAGGGTCAGGGTAGAGGACAGTGACTGGGAAGGTGGGTGTCGCAGAAGGAGCCTGGGAGTCACCAGCTCGCAGCAGCGTTTTGAGGGATGAGGAGGAGTTCGCTTCCATTTGAAAGAGGAGAAAGGCGAGGAAGGGCGTTTGGGGAGGCGGGAACAGCAGGTGCGCAGTGACCAGGCGGTGCCCACGCTGGCCGCTGGCCGCTGGGATGGCCGAGTAGAGGTGGGCGGATCGGAGGCCAGGGCTGGTCCAGCGGTTCTCCGCGTCTGTACATAGCTGAATCCAACAGCCCAAGATCCTGAAATTCCAGAATTCTGAGATTTCTTCTGATGTGTTTTTCTGAGTTGGACACAGCTCTGCTCTAAGTGCCATCTGGAATCCATTTTTAAAAAGAGCCAGGATTGGATTATAAAGATGGCAAAAAAAAAAAAAAAAAAGCAGCCTTGGCCCATTTACCTTGGTGGGGTTTTGTTTTTGTTTTTCTTTTAACGTTTTTCTCTAGCTCAAGAGAAAGAGGTTCTTCCTGTGCCTGCCAGTGACCAGCGGCCTCCCCGGGTCCTCCCCGAGTCCTCCCGCACGCCGCCCTCCCTTCACCCTCTTCCTGCTTCCTGCGGTGGTTCTGCCTCCACAGACCTGTCTCCCATCCCTGCCGGAGGCCTGTTTGTTGGGGTGCTTTCCCCATGCCACCAACGCTCAGCATAGAGTTTCATTCTGGTTTAATTTCCGGTTCTCTGCTGGCTGCTCTGCGTGCACCTTGCTGTCCCTGAAGATCCAGCCCTAGCAAGTCACCCCAGAGGCCGCAGGGCACCAGCGTGGATTCAGAGTCTCAGGTTTGCGTGACCTGGGCAGGTCCCCAGGTGCAGCTGAGAGGAATGGAAACTGAGGCCCATGCCCTGTTCCTAGGGGGCTCCCTCCCGCTTGGTCGGGGAGATCACAGCTAAACAGAGAAGTTAAACTGGGCCGTAGGGTCCCAAAGGCAGTTCGGGGAACCACAGGGGCTGGTGGTGTGTCCTTGGCAATATTTCTTCCCTTCTCCAAGCCTTAGTTTCTCCATCTGTAGACTACCAGGCCTGGTCCCGGTGAGGCTTCCTGTCCCGGCCCAGCCCTGCAGCCTGCAGGGACCTGGCTGGCACAGCTCTGTTCCTGATTGTCACGCCCAGCTCCTCCCCCACCTGCCCTTTGTTCCTCCTTTTGCTCTGGACAGCAGACCTGTCAGCAGCTTCTGGTGGCTTTACCTTCAGAATACATTCAGCACCCCAGCACTTCTCACCATCACCGCTGCCCATGCCCTCCAGCCCCCCTGCATCCCTCACAGGGCACTGCTTAGCCCCCAGCTGGTCTCCCCACTTCCAACTTTGCCCCTACAGTCCTTTTTTCTCTATCGCAGCCGGGGTGATTCTATTCAAACCTAAGTCAGGTCAAGTCACTTGCCTGCTCTTGAACCTGAAGTGAGTGGTTCCTGAACTCATCCTGCCCTTCAAGGCGCTGGGGGCCAGGCCCTGCCGACCTCAGTCACCTGTGCCCCAGCAGCATTGGCCTCCATGAGCCTCCTCAATCCCCTGAGTGTATTCAAGCCCCAGGGCCTTCGCCCTGGTGGTGACTTCTCCCTGCACTGTGGGTCCTCTACTCAGAGGTCACTTCCTTGGAGCCCCCCACCCTTTCGGTCACCCAGTCCAGCTTTCTTTCTGCTTTGTGCTTCTTCAGGACCCTCGCCAGGACTTCCCTACATATTTATTGGCTTCCTGTTCGTCTCCCTCGGTGAGAACAGGGACCTTGCCGCCTCTTTGGCCTCGCACTGGGCCTGCCACATACCAGGTGCTCAGGAAATAATGTTGAAAAAAATGAACGACTGATGGCAAGCTCCAGGTCCCTGACCTCTGAGATGAGGCCTTCCAGGCCCCAGACTCCGGGGGGGGGGGGCGCCTGTGGGTGCAGAGGGGTCAGCTCCCAGGATAGCACATGCCGAACCAAGGGGCCACCCGGCAGCTCACGCCACCTCCACCGGACATAAACACAAAAGTGAGTTACAGCTCAGGACCTGTGGTGCTGAAAGCACCTTCCAGAGAGGAAATAGTGAAAAGGGCCTGGGGCGTGAGAAGATGGCGGAGGAGCAGGGGGTGGGTTGGTGGGAAGTACCGGGAGGTGAGGCCTTGACCACCAGCCCTAGAAGCACGGATTGTCTCCAGAGGTGATGGGGAACCACTTAAATGACCTTTGTGCTGCAGGGTGGGGACCTCGATCCACAGAGCCAGAGCTCATCACTCTTCCTGTGACTTCTCTCACCGTATGATTTACATTCGTGTCCCCACTGTGGCCCACCAGGCCTTGTCCCCTCTCCTGCCCCCTCCTGCCCCTTCTTACCTCTCCAGCCCCAGCTCCCTGGTCACTGCCCCAGCCGCACTCCTCCTACCCTTTCTGTTTGTCTGCCTGAAACACGCTTCCCTCCCCGAATTTCCTTCTCATCTCAGTTCAGAAATCACTGCGTCAAGCTCCCTTCTCTGACCACCTCCCTGCTGTTCCGCCGTTCAGTGCCCGTCTAGCATTCGGGGGCTGCTCGCTCCATGTCAGACTCTGCATCTCGCATGCGTGATCTCATTCACCCCTCACGGCAGTCAGTGGTTTGGGTACCGTTGCTGCCCCACTTTACAAAAGAGGAAACTGAGGCTCAGAGAGGTCAAGTCACTAAGCCCGCGGTCACCCACTACACGAGTGGCCAAGCTAGGTTTCAGCAAGCCCCACTGTCTGACCCAGACTCTTAGCCCCCTCACTCCTGCCCTTCCAGACTGTCAGCTCCCCGACAAGGTCTTCGTGGACGTGGTTACCCCTGGATGCCCCCTCCCGGCACAGTGCCAGGCCCCCAGAGGCCTTCGATCCGTGGTGGATGCCTGACCAAGGCCCACGTCTGCCAGGGCCGTGGGGTGGAGAGGGGGGCCAGCGGCCCAGGGGCCCGAGATCAGGCAGCAGGGAGCTGTTGCGAAGCCTTCTCCTTCCGCTCTGCCCTAAGCCCTGTCCCTCGGAGGGTATTTTGATCTTGCTTCTTACCCTCTTGGGGGCACGTGGTCTCCGGCACTTTCCTCCTGGCCTCTCCGAGGACTTCCTGCTTCTCTCCCTCAAGAGGGCCCATCTCAGGGGTTCCTTCTCTGCTGTCCCCAAAGCCGAGACTTTGGCCACCTGCTTCCCCTCCCACCTCCTCTGGTCTGCTTCTGGAAGGGGGTCCAACCTTTTCCCCTCTGGCAGCCACGAGGTCTCTTCCAGCCCCCAGGGACTGCCAGGAGGCGCTTTGAAGCCAGGACTTCCTGTCTCTCCCCAGCAGGCCCCTGAGTACCAGACGTAGCTCTCCAATCACACTGCCTGGCCCAGTCACACTGCTGCTTCCCTGCAGGTCCCTCGGGTCTCAGGAAGTGATACCCCTGCTTCAGGACCCACCTGCTGAGGCTGAGAGCTTGGTCTGGCAGGAAAGAGCACAGGGCTGAGAATCGGGAGACCTGGGTTCAAGTTCAGCCTGTATTGCTAACAATAGCGTCACATCTTTCCGAGCCTCAGTTTTCCTACTCTGATAATGGGGGGCAGTACGAACCGCCCCCTCCGTGACAGGGCAGAGCTGTGAGTCAGGACGCCTGCACGGGTCTGAAGGGCTGTGGCTGTGCGTGCATTGCTTTAAAATAAACCATTTTAAAGTGTACAGTTCAGTGGCATTTAGTGCGTTTACCATGTTGTGCAGCCACTGCCTCTTGCTCGTTTCAAAACTTATTACCACATAAAACATCCCATACACATTAAGCAATGCCTGCCCGTTCTTCTGCCCCTTACCCCCTGTTCCTCTAGCCGGCTTTCTGTCTCTGTTATGGATATAGCACATAAAAAAAAAATCATATAATATCGACCTTTTGTGTCTGGCTTCTTTCACTTTTTTTTTTTTCCCACTTGTTTTAAGGTTCATCCAGTTGTAGCATGTATCAGAACTGTGGTCCTTTTTACGGGCTGAATAATATTCCATTGTATGGATATGCTTTGATTTGCTCATTTGTTCATCCACGGATGGCATTTAGGTCAGAATCCTTCTGAACACAGAGCGTCATGAACCAGAGGTCTCCGAACTTTTAATCACTCAGTCCTGCAGGAAAAATTTTTGAATCAGTCCTCCCATTAAGCGTAGATTAGTTTTATGTATATTATTACTACACTAATAGATCCAGTACATTATAAAACTGATGTGAAGTATAGTCATCTTAAAAAGATGAGATACAAAAATAATAATGCTTCTCATATTTTTTTCTGAGGGGTGTGGGTAGCCCCCTATCCAGGGCTGGCATACCTGCCCTGGAGTCACTAGCCATCCTGGGCAATAGCCGAGGATGAAAATATATCTGGCTTATATTGATATTAAAGTTTCTTATAGAAAAATTGGAAAACAAAGAGGTGGAAAATGGATGATGGGAATCTTCCCTGGCCTTCGCCACAAGCTCACTGCAGGCCACACCTGAGGCTCTGCCTTCTTGTGTGTCTGTTGGGTTTGGTTTTCTTCTTCCTCATACAGTTTCAGAGCAGGTGAAAGGCAAGAGGAAAAAGAATGCACTTTACAGTCAGGTCCCTGGGTTTGAAGCCAGCTCCGCAGCTCACCAGTGGTGTGACTCTGAGCTTATTACCCATACCTGCACCTTAACTGCCTCATCTGCAAAATGCCGATGATACTAATTTTGTATTAGTTAGCTATTGCTGCGTGACAAATTACCCCAAAACGTAGTAGCTTATAACAAACATTTGCCATCTGCCCCGGGGTCTGTCACAGGCTACACTTGCAGTGTCAACCAGGGCTGTGGTCTCATCTGAAGGCTGATGATGGATCTATTTTCAAATTCACATGGTGCCAGCAGGACTCGACTTCTTGTGGGCCATTGGACTGAGGGGCTCAATTCCCTGCTGGTCGTTGGCTGGAGGCCGCCCCCAGTTCCTTGCCAGGCGGGCCTCTCCGTAGGCAGCTCGTAGCATGGCCTCTGCTTCCATCAGAGCGAACACATGAGAGGGGTAGGAGAGAGTGAACGAGCTGGAAGCCAGAGTCTTCGTAACCTCGCAGAAGTAGTATCCCATCACTTTTCTCCACATTCTGCAGCAAATCACTAGGCCCAGCACACAATGCAGGCCAAGGAGTCTGCATAAGGGTGTGAACACCAGGATGGGGAGCACGGGACGTCTTAGCTGGCTACCGACCCAACTGAAGTAGACCATTTGGGGAGGGTTGTTGGTAGGGGTCAAACGAGGCACCACGTGTAACACACAGGGTGGTACAGGTTGTCTTGTAACCAGCAGGGCTGTGACTGTGTTATTGTCATTCATCACTCCTTCCACTTGCCGAGGGTGGGACCAAGGACAGGGCCTGAGACCCCAGAACAGCCCATAGCTCTGCAGAGAGGGAGCACAGATGGGCGAGGAGGCTTAGAAGGTTCACAGCCCAGGAGGGCATGAGACTGCTGGTTCTGGAAGGCCGGGTCCAGTCCTTGGTGTCAGAAACCTTGGTGTCAGGGCCCAAGGAGACCTCTCAGGACCTGGCAGGTTTTGGGTGCCACGTCTGTGGTCACAGGGTCCTCAGTGCCTGGAGATGAGAAAGGACACAGTTGATCTCACCTGTGCTGTGTGATGCCCTCTTGGGGCCTCCCCTCTGAAATGCCTGCTGTTCGGGGTGAAGATTGCTCACAGAGGGGCAGGCAGCAGGTCAAGGGGTGTCGGTAGCTCCCCACCCAGGGCTGGTACTGGGCAGGGCCTGCCCAGCTCTCATGCCCGCCCCGCCCCTCCCCTCCCCCACAGGTGTTCTCTATCGTGGTGTTCGGCTCCATCGTGAACGAGGGCTACCTCAACACCCCCTCGGAGGCCGAGGAATTCTGCATCTACAACCGAAACCCCAACGCCTGCAGCTACGGCGTGACTGTGGGTGTGCTCGCCTTCATCACCTGCCTGCTCTACCTGGCCCTGGACGTGTACTTCCCGCAGATCAGCAGCGTGAAGGACCGCAAGAAAGCCGTCCTGTCCGACATCGGTGTCTCGGGTGAGTCCCTACCCCAGGGGGTGCCCGCTCCACACCACAGTGTGCAGAGGACCGGCCCAGCCCTGCTTCCCTTAACCTTCGCGCACAGCTGTGCGGTGGCTGAAGGGTTAGACTGGGGGTCACGGGACTGGCAACAGGGAAGGGTGGGACCGGGGCTGGCCTGAGACCCCAAAACGGCCACAGCAGGGAAGGGAGTGCAATGTCCAGGAAGGCCATCTCACCTCTCAGTGGCTTCTTCTGTGCCACCTCCTTGCAGAGCCCCATGAGAGCTAAACGGGGTGGTAACCGAAGGCCCTGGCACATAGTGGGGACCCTGGGAGGGTCGGAACCTGGAGCTGGGGAGCTGATGCAACCCGCTGCTCTTGCCCTTCAGAAATGACCTTGGCAGAGGGACCCTGATGGCAGACCCACAAGTCCGGGGGTTCTGACTGGTGGGGGCTTGGGTTAGAGGTCATCAGACTTCCCGCCTCTCTGGCTTAAGGCTCTGGTCTCAGGTCTCTGGCAGGGACCTCCCCCCATTTCTGGGCCTGGGATTCTCAGAGTGAGCCTGGCAAGGTCTGGGGTCCCTTAGTCTTGAAGGAACTAGAACAAAATTCATAGTTCTCAAACTGTATTGCTCGGAGCCCCAGGGTTCCCCAACAGTGCCTCTGGGTTCTAGACACCCCGCTTCCTGGGCACACACACTCTGGCCCTCTCCGAAGAGACCCCGGGCACCATGGAAGATCTTGTTAGCACACGGACTCCCCGTGCCATGGCTCAGAGGGCCCCTCGCTCACCTCGGGGACTTCGTGAGGCTGCAGGCTCATTAGAGGTTGAGGCTCGGACCTGCCGGAGTTGAGCCACTTCATTGCCCCGGCCTCCATAACCCTCCCCCTGCCCGGTTCTCTGGGAGCCTGCAGTGGGATGGAGACAGGGGGTGCTCCTCCCAGAATGCCCCGGGGCCCCGGGGCGGACAGTGGGCCAGTCTGAGATGGCTGGGAAGTCTGTGCTTGTCGGCGGTTAGAGAAACGCCAGCCTAGGCTGACTGACTGTCTCTCTCTCTCCCTCCCGCCCTCCCTCTCACTGCCCCTGGCTCTCCCTGGGCCTTGGCTGGCTCCTTTCCATGTCTCTCTCTGGCTGTGCATCTGCCCGACCTCTCTGTTCTTGCCTCACCTTCCCTATGCTCCCCTCTCTGCCCCTCCCCGCTCTTTCGGGGTGGGGGAGCACGGGAGACGTGCTCTTGAACCCCTCCCCGTTCCTTGGGTTCCCCATTTCCTCCCCACTCACCCCCTCTCTCCACACGTGGCCCGTTCTGCCCGACGCTGGTAAACACCCCCCAGCCTTCTGGGCCTTCCTCTGGTTCGTGGGCTTCTGCTACCTGGCCAATCAGTGGCAGGTCTCCAAGCCCAAGGACAACCCGCTGAACGAAGGGACGGACGCAGCCCGGGCCGCCATCGCCTTCTCCTTCTTCTCCATCTTCACATGGGTGAGTACACAACCCGCCCAGCCCACACTCACCCACGCACCCCGCCAGGCTCACAGGCCGGGGCCTTCCAGCCTAGCCAGGGGCCTTCTCCTCAACCCTCAGGTGGGCCTGCCCCCTGAGGAAGGAAACTGTCCCCACTGCCGGTGAGGACAGTCACGGGGTGGTGGCAGACCCTCGCTTTGGTGCAGAGTGCCCACCGTGGTCGCTGGGCGATGGGTGGTTACTGTCCTCGCGAACGGACAAGAAGGCCGAGGCCTGCACAGGGAGCTAAGCCTTCAAGGTGCCAGAGCTGGAAGGGAGCCTGGGCCTCGGGGGACTGCCTCTGATTTTCTGGGCCTCTGTCTTCCCACCTGTAAAATCAGGATATTTGATTTGGGGACAGTGTCGCTGACTCAACTGTCCACTGGGCAGACAGGGTGTGAGAAGGCATGAGCAGGCCGGGTGGTACGTCCACACCCGTCCCGAAACGGCCCCCTCTGCTTGGTCCCTGCTCTGAGGCAGGAATGAGGACCCTATGAGGACCCTCAGAGGCCAGGTCTTCTGTGTTCCAGAGAAGCCAGAAATTTGAATTTCTATGTGAAATCTGATCTTTATGTGTTAGCAATTTATTCAAGTTTTGAAACATATTCTGTGGGTCAAGGAGAGCGTGTGTCTGGGCTGGACTGGCCAGAGGGCAGTTCTGAGCCCCTAGGTCTGAAGCGCCCACCAGCATGGCAGCAAGACCGCCCCCTGGAGTCGAGTTCCAGGTCCTCTCCATTTATTTCTTCTCTCTTCATCTCCCTCCTGCAAATATCTGGGCTCACATCGGCTTCCTGTCTCCATCCTAAAGGTCCCCCTCCCCGCTACTGTCCGGAGCCCTCCCACCCCACCCCCAGGCCTTGGAGCAGCCCTCAGCCCGACCTTCTGCAAGGAGTCCCTGGGGCTCTGTATAGGCAGCCAGCCCTCCCTGTGCCCCCACCCTCCTGGGCCTGCCTGGGGCGACGTCTCTTTTAGAGGGCCGTGGATATCCATTTTCTCCTGGGAACCCTCCCTCCAATACAATACAATAATGGGAGCTAGAGTTTAGGAGGCAACCTGTGGTTACTCCAGGGCTCTGTCCTCAAGGCTGGGCAGGAAGAACCCAGTGACCCCAGGGGATCTCTCAGACCAGAGAAGGTGCCCTGGAAGTGGGAACCACCCAGCCCTACAAGCCCCGAGGTGGGGGCGGGGCTCGCAGAGCGGGAGTGGGTGATTGGACACCAGGACTTTCAGGGCCGGGTCTGAAAGCCTGACTGACAGATACCCCCCCACCTTGGTCCACTGCAGCCTGCCTCCCTGCTGGCACCTCGGCCCTTCCCCGCTCCCCCGCGCTGGCCTCACCCCTGCTCTCTCCTGGCAGAGCCTGACCGCAGCCCTGGCCGTGCGGAGATTCAAGGACCTTACCTTCCAGGAGGAATACAACACGCTGTTCCCCGCTTCGGCACAGCCATAGGCCCGCCCGGCTTCCAGAATCAGGGAGCCCTGTGTCCTGCCCCACGGCGAGGCTGTGGAATGGCCAGAATGCCAGGGCTTGCAGGGCAGGGGAAGCCTGGGTTGAGAGGCCACTTAAGACTCACCACTTACTCATTCATCGCCTCCTTTGTTTATTCTTCATGTGTCCGTCCATTCAGTAAACATTTATTGAGCAGTTTTGTGCCTAGTGATGAATCAAATGGGGTCCCAGGCCTCAGGAGCCCACAGGCTGGGGAGGGGAAGACAGACGAATCAAAATCCCCCTCCCAGATGGGACTGCTCCGGGCTGTTAGAGGGTCGGAGATGGCTCCATGCACGTGGCTGCCAGGGTGCCGAGCCACGGACAATGCGAGTGCCTGTCCCACAGCTGCGGCATGCAGGCTGATCTTACAGTGCCCGTGGCGGCTGGCTGCCAAGGGGGCCTAGCCGGGGACATCGGAGGATGCCTGGCCCAGCTCTGCTCTCACGTGATGTGTGACCCTGGGCAAACCCCTGCATCCCTCAGCCTCATCCACATCCCTGGACTGAGGAGTAATAATGGACCAAACTCTTGGGGCTATTGTGCGGGTGAAACAAAGGCTGGCACAGAGAGGCTCCATAAATGTAGGCTCTTTTGTGCTTTATTTATTCACTTATCCATTCATTCATTCATTCATTCATTCTCTCTAAGGAGTCAGCAATACCTCCATTATATCGACTTTAGGGGTGACCCCCAAGTGGTAAGTCCTTGTTCTTCCAAAGGACTTTGGCCTCCAGTTCTCCATGGTTTCCCTCTTTGGGGCCGTCAGCTGCCTGGGCAGGAACCCCCGGATCCCTCTACTCTCTACAGCGGTTGAGGAAGTGATGGAGCACAATCAGGCCCCCAGAGCAGAGCACACAGAGAGTGAGCTTCCTAACACTGGAGACATACAAGTGCGGGCTGCTTGCGGCACAGTGGAGAGGCTCCAGAGACCGTACCTGCTCCGAAGATGCAAGGCCGGGTGGACCACCAGGTCGCTAGGCTCTGAGCAGAACTCCAGCCTCCCCTCTGCGCTCCAGTCCAGCAAAGGCCCACACCCCTCCTTTGCTCCTGTCTTATGGCCCCTTGAACTGAGTGGCTAAGGGAGGCCTTGACTCAGCGAGGGCACAGGAGCACCCACCGTCAGCACTAGGTGCCCGTAACCAGAGGCCTCTCCCTGAGAGGATCCGCAGAGGTCATCCGCTTCGGCCCTCTGTCTCCGTGCAGGAAACCGGCCTGCAGAGGGGAGCCTGGGAGCTCCAGGAGAGCCAGGCCCACAGATGTCCTTCATTCACTGCCCCACAGGCCCCTGCAGGCCTGCCGGTGGCTCCAGGCTGCTGAAGACCTGGCTGCTATTCCAGGGGGCCTTTTTGCCTCCCTGCTTCTCAAGGCTCCTGCGTCTGAGCCTCCAGCAGCCAGGACCTCACATGTACACAGTGGAAAGTGCGACAGGGCCACGTCTGACTTCCCCAGCCCTGCTCCTTTGGGCCTGACTTCCCAGGCCCCCTGACACTTTGCTTTAAATAGCCACTGCCCGGAAAGGGCTGCCCCTCAGCTTTCTCCGGGGACACAAATCAAAAGTTAATGCCTAGTCACTGGGCTTCTGGAACTTTCTGGAATAGAAGGCCAAGCACCTGCCTCTTGTCAGGGGGCTGATCAAAGGGAAGGAGGTGGGGAGGGCCCTGGCCTGGGAAGGGACAGGAGCCCCGTGTCTCGTTCTGGACTCTAACACTGACTTTGCCTTGAGGCCCCCCCTTCTTTAGGCCTCAGTCTCTCCAGCCCCCAGAGATATGTAGACCATTAGCATCTTTCCATCACAGGCAGATAACCTCAGCTGGACAGATCTCTGGAGAGATTTTCAATGTAAACCCATAAACTGTTTTTTTAATGACAGATTAATTTATTCCCAGCGTAGTTAATGTCATTGTCCTTAATAACAGTTTAATTGCTTTTACCTAAAATGAATTTCCAAAAAGCATGTACGCTATAGATAAGTTTTTCCCAACTGGCTCTAGAAATCTTTAGTGGCCCAGGCCTCTTCCATCCCTACAATTTGGCTCCTGGACCTCATGGTTCATTATTGCAACTAGAGCTCCGGCTATCACATCTGTGTTCCAGGCATCAAGTCAAAAGGTGGGACAAAGAACTTGGGGCGACCTGTTGGCCAGAACCTAGTCACATGGCTGCACCTAGCAAGAGAAACAACGATTTTTAGGAGATGCCAACAGTTCTCTATCCCACCAGGAAACTTTTTTTCCTCATTCCACATAACAGCCCTGAGAACACAGTCTGGGCCATTTTAACACTTTACAGTGGAGACTCTAGAATTTTGGGTGGCCCAGAATGACCGCTGGGATTGGGGGCCATGGGGCAGGTGACTACCGAAGTCCTTCCTGGCTGGACGATGTGCTGGGCCTCGCCAGGGCTGGTGTCAAGGACAGCCTCTCTTCCCCTCGGTCAAGCTTGGTTTCATCTTTGGTGCTTGGAGGATATTTAACTCTCTGTTGCCTGTGTCCTGTGAACTAACCGCCACTAACCTGATACTCTTGTCTGTCTCTCCCCTAACCATCCCCTCCCCGCCTGTCCTTGTCCCCACCGGCTCCCGTCCCCAGGCGGGCCAGGCTGTGCTGGCCTTCCAGCGGTACCAGATTGGCGCCGACTCGGCCCTCTTCTCCCAGGACTACATGGACCCCAGCCAGGACTCCAGCATGCCTTATGCCCCCTACGTGGAGCCCAGCGCTGGGCCGGACCCCGCCGGCATGGGTGGCACCTACCAGCAGCCGGCCAACGCCTTCGACACTGAGCCCCAGGGCTACCAGTCGCAGGGCTACTGAGACGCAGTGACCGCCTGCCCCCTGCCCGCCCCTGCCCCAGCCCCAGCCGCCCCCTAGGCCCGCCCTCCACACCCGCCCCCTGCTCTCCCAGGCTGCCCTGCCCAGTACCTCACCAGCCTCCTGGTGGCTCCGCTGAGGTCCAGGGCAGCTCGGGGCGGGGTGGGATGGTAAAGTGTGTATGTGTGTGTGGGGAGGTGTCTACATGTGTGTGCAAGTGTGTCCAGCAGGGGTCTGGGGTGCTGACATTCATTCGTTGTGTCATCGAACATTCATTGAGCGCCTACTGTGTATCTGTCCCGTGCTTAGCACGGGTGTGAATGAGGAGTGGTCTCTGGAAGCGGGAAGACGAGAGGTGGAGGAGGCCCCGTTGGTACCGGCGTGGTGGGACAGAGACCGGGACGGTGCTGGGAGGTTTGGCTTCAGGGTGAGTGTGAACACCCGTAGCACACTTGGCGATGGCACCTGCCAGGAGTGACACGGCAGCCCTGCTAGAAGTGTTGGGTGGTCAACATTTCATGGTTGAAGAAACTGAGGCCTGGAGGGTCCCTCAGGCAGCAGGCGGCAGAGGTGAGGCCAAGCCCAGGCCACCTGACTGCAGAGCACTTGCTATCCCCTGTCTTCCCTTCCTTCCCCTGACCCCGAGCCTGGGGCTCCACTGCTCAGTGCTCCTGTCATTCTGGGAAGCCTGGGGGACCTCAGCCTGTGAGACACCCTGATTCTGCTGCAAGCTCGGGCCCCAGATGTTCCCCAGTGGGACAGCCCTGCCTCCAGGCCCTCTTCCCACCTCCCCCAGCGGCCCCACCCAGCATGGGACTGTCCCCGTGTGTCACTCTGCTGTGTGACCCTGCAGGAGCTCAGCACCGCCTTTGTGGCCTGCCAGAGGACTGACCATTGTCCCTGCCTCTAGGAGGGGTTCACTCCGACCCTGCTCAGGGCTGGGTGGACCAGAGGGGGAGCCGCCGGCCCCAGGTGACAGTGAGTGAGTGGCAGAGCTGGGCTGCTGCCTGGGTTTCTTGGACCCAGCCACCCAGCCAGTGCCCCAATTTGCTGCCCTTGTGACCTCCCAGGAAACAGAACTGATCTGGGACACTGTGTCATCTTTCCCTTCACCAGGGTCAGCCAGGGGCTAAGGGGCTGCAGTAGCCAAGGGCATGGAGTGTCCTTCCTCTGGCCTTCCAGAAGGCCCACTGGGGCCGGTCTCCCTGTGGGAGGGTGGGGAGAGAGGGCAGGGGCTCTGGACTCTGCATGGCCAGCCAGGAGCTGCTGCTGTGGGACAAAGTCCCCTGAGATGAATGGTGAGAGCCCGTGAAGCAGAGTAGGCTCAGGGAGGCCATGGGCTGTCGGGGAGAGGGTAGCAGGTGTCCCCAAGGCACAAGGAGGGTTATGGGGGGCAAGGAGGGGTTCCTGCATAAGGCGGGCTCTTCACCGAGCCTTAAGGGACAAGGAGGCCTTGAGCAGTGGAGAAAGGTATGGGAAGAGCTGGGGCCCGGTGCCTCAGGGAGCAGAGCAAAGGGACAGTGCTGGGTATAGCCAGCACCAGCACCTTCACGAGAACCCTAAGAGGCAGGTAATATTCACTCCCCTACCCATTGATTCAGCATGGGGCACCTGTGCTTGGGATAAGGCATCGATAGTCCATCAGAGATGAGCACTAGGCCACTGGACCAGGGTGCATTGTTGGGCAGAGGGCCATCGGGTGCACGATGGGCTGAGCCTCCCGGAGATGGGCCCTGGGATGGCAGGAGTTAGCACAGCGATGAGGCAGGAGAAGGAATCTCCTAGGCAGAAAAGTAGCATCATCCCCACTTCACAGAAAGGGAAACGGGCCCAGAGAGAGTGAGTTAGCCGTGGGGCGTGGGTCCCAACTCAGGTCTGTTCAAGTCTTCCCAAGAGCCAGCAGGGACGGGAGAGGACCCCAGACAGCCAAGTGACAGCTGGTTGTTGCTGACTTCGGTTTTCCCCACTGGAGAAGGGGCTCTATCTGTGGTCCTCTCCCTCCAGGTGGCCCAAGGGGGAACAGGATGGGGTCGTGGTACCTGCCAGGCTATACCAGACCAGAGGTTTGCGGAGCAGGTAAAGGTGCAGGCCGCTGTGGATATGTTTCTGGCAGAAGTTCTATGTCCATGCAGGAGGCTGTGAGAAGCCTGTCTTCTTGCCTGCTCCCCACCAAAAGCCTCCCCTGCCGAAGGGCACTGGGAGACACCAGGATGCTGCCTGCCTGTCCTCCCTGAGCACCAGCCAGCTCTGGCAAAGCTGGGGTGAAGGGCCGGGTCCATTTAAGCTTCACCCAGCTCCTGGGTGTTGATTGCAGACTCTCCCTACCACCCCGGCCTAGGAAAGTTTACAAGGCCCCTGCCAGGAGTGGGGGCACAGCATCCTCTCCTCACTCATCTGAGGTGCAGCCTGGACATGACCCCACCACCAGGCTGGGCACTGGCAGGGGTGACAGACAAGGCGAGAGATGTCAGAGGGCAGGCTTTGGATGAGACCCAGAGCTCCTGACGCCTACTGAGAGGTTGATGGGGAAAGTCCGGCTCTTTCTGTTGGCAGAGGACACCCTGGGCCCCCCAAACTGAAAGCCTGGGCTCCCAGGCTGCCAGTATCCTCTTTCCCCTCCCTGCTGCACCCCCCTTTGCTTCTATGCTTTTCCTTGGAGGAGGACTCCTGCATCCTGCCCCTCTCATTTGGGTTCCCTCTTCCCATCAAGAACAAGAGAAGGCCCAGGAAACCCGGGTTCCATACGAGGCTAGAGCTGCAAGGGCCCCTGGAGTCGGGGCCAGGAAGGCAGTGACTTGTCCAAAGTCAGGCTCAGAGCTTGAGGTTCAAGATGCAGGTGTCCTGCCTCGGAGCTGGCACTGGTCCTGTGCATTCCCAGGCTGGCTGCCTGGGTGTGGCTCCTGGTCCCCCGGGGCTGTACCAACATCGAGGCTAATTACCAAGATACTGGTCCGCTCCCTGCTCTAACCTTCCCTGGTGATTCTTGATCTTCAGAGACTCTTGTGGGGTCTCAGGCTTCCCCCATGTAACCAAAGGCCCCACTTGTCACCACTCGGGGGCCCCCCAATCTTGGCCCAAGACCCCGCCGATCCTCTAAGGAGCACAAAGGGGGAGCATCCCTCCCGAGAGTTTATGAGAAGATGGGCTGGTCCAGCTGCCTCCCAGCGCTGTCTCTTGATGTGACACCCCTTCCCCTGGTGCCCACAGCCCTTGTCTGGGTGACCCGGCCCTTCCTGCAGCATTACTGCCTGTGTATAGTATAAATATATATATTTTCTATATATAAGATGTATAATATAATAAGGCTCCACAAATGTATCTGTGTGTGTGCGCGTGTGTGCAGTGAATGGCGCCCACTCTGGACTCCCCCCAGCACCTGGTCAAGTCTCAAGAGGGAATCCAGTGGCCCCATGGCACCCTCCTTTATGACATCCGTCCATTTGTGGTGAACCAAGTGAAGGTGGTGACTTCTGGTGACAGTAAATAAAGTGAAGACTCAAAACCCACCAGTGGATTGTGGCGTGTCAGTGTGTGGTTTTGTTTTTCGTGCGTGTGGCCTGCGACTGCCAGCCCACTGTCCCCCCTGACCTGGGACATGCTTTATTTCTTCATCACTGTTTATCAAAAAGTAAAATCATTGCATCTGAAGCCAGCGTGCCCCCCGCCAGCTTTACATGTGTACGTGCACATACAGCTTACACACATGCGTACACACATCACCAGTTCTTATCCCAGCCCCTACCCCAAACCCCAAACGTACACGTGTGTGGACACCTCGTCCCCATCCCCCATCCTGGTTCCTTCCCCAGCCCGCAGAGGCAACCAAGATTGGGAGCTCAGCCTCATTCCTTCCAGATCATTCCCATGCTTTTTGCATACATTCGCAGGACCAGCTTTTAAAGTTAGTGGCCCCTAGCTGGCACGGTATCTATCCAGACCTTACATAAAGTGCCAGACACTTCGCTGAGCCCTAGGAATTCAAACCTGAGCAGATGGCCCTGCTCTCACAGATATGTTTCCAGCAGGAAAGATGGAGGATGTCCCCATATGCAAACAGCAACGTAAATTGTGTAAGAGCCGAGGGTGTCAGCAGATGCAGCCCCTCTGAGCAGGTGACAGACCTGAGCTCTCTAGGATGAGCAGGGCTTTGCTGGCCTGGAGGTGGGCTGGTGAGCCTTCTGGAGAGAGGAACTGAAACCTGAGGTCCCCAGCTGGGACAGAGCTTGGGAATGGCGGTGACACATACAAGGGAGAGAGAATGAGGAGGGGCGGGCCAGAGGGCACTTGGACCCCACAACTAGGGCCTTGAGGCCTCCGTAGGAGGAATGGTTCTTGCTAAGGGACGCGGGACCCCTGGAAAGGCCGGTGACCATGCCAGTGTGTGTTGTGAAAAGACCATTCTGGTGGTCAGATGGCAATCAAAAGGTTGCTGCCCACTATTCCGACAGGAAGGTCGCCATGGCAATGAGACGAGTAGAAAAAGTCAAGATGTATTTGAGGAAGGAGCCGCTCAGTAAATGATGGACTGAGTCAAGCGGGTTGAGGTATATGTGAGAACCACTCTCACGTAGAAGAAGCGCTGGCAGGGAGGAGCAGGCCAGCTCTGGCCCCCGTATGGGCCTGTCAGTCACGGCGCTGGCCACGCCCCAGCCCCTGTTCATGGCAAGTCTAACCTTACCCCGCCACTAGGCCTCTGATTGGACGGGCGTGAATACCTGCCGTTTGACAGGACCCCCTCCCATGACTACACCTATCAGATTGCTGCCCTTCACGATGGGGAGGAGGGATTGGTTGATAAGGGAGGTGGGTGGAGACTCTAGAAAAGATGGGGGTTCCGAGAGAACGTGGAGAGTGGCAATTTCCAATCTACCCGGGTTCTACCCACCTCTGCCTTAAGGAGGCCTGATTAAAATAAAAAATGCCCGAACACCCCTGGAAGCCCCCCTCCTCCTCCACCCCAGGCAGCTGCCGCTGAAGGAAGCAGGCTCCTGGCACTGGAGAGCTGGGCTCCGACTCTTGGTCCAGCTTCTCACCCTGTTCAACCAGGACCTCACCTGCATGGGCCCTTCTCCCAGTCTTCAACGGGATTGTGATCACCTGACAGTCACACTGCCCTCCATTTGCTTTTTCTGTTCTCATCATAATTCAGGTAGTTACTCTCCACAGTTACCAAAGGACTGGTCACATACAAAGGACTTCAACAACTGACATCTGCATCTGAAGGACTCCATAGGAACCCCCCAGGGGGGGCGGTGCCTCTGTGCGAGGCACTCAGAAGCATGTGTCTCAAGTCAAGAAGATGGCTTTCAGAGAGGGATATAAGAAGGACATCACAGCGGACAGGGTCGGCCTTCCAAGATGACCAGCCATCCACACTTTAAAAAATTATGTGCTGGCCATTCATTGGACCGGAAGACTGTCAATAAAAGCCTAAAAGGATTTTAACAGAGTCAGGACAATTTGGGGGAAATACGCTTTGTTTTCAGAATCAGGGCCCCTACATAATGTGGAGGACCTAACTCAAAAGGAAAATGCAGAATCTGTTGTTCAAAAAGCAGTAAAAAACAAACAAACAAACAAACAAAAACTTCCTTTTAAAATACCTTTATTATAAAATGGAACGGGGTGACAGGCATAACAGTAATACTGACACAGGACAGGGCAGATTTCTCCCGGGGTGACAGGAGACCAAGCCCTGCCCTGAGGGAAGAGGGGTCTTTGGTGGAGAGTGTGGAAAGAATTAAACTCACACGCCAACGTTAGCGTCGAAAGGGAAGTTTATTAGAAAAGGGGTAACGCTCCACAGACAGAGTGTGGTCTCCTCTCAGAGGCAGAGAGTGAGAGGGTCAGTGAGGGAGTAAAGGCATTGAGAGGGGACCCTAAGTGTTCTGAGAATTCAGTTTGTCATTCGTTAGTTCCCATTTCCTTTGCTGTGGACATACAGTGAGGAAGGGGAAGAGTATGTAGCGTGAAAAGGTAAGACTATGTAGAGTGAAAGGCCTGTTGGCAGTTCCCAGCCTTGAATCCTTAGGTTCCCCATGGTTTTAGCCACAGGGAATGAATGACTCTTGGTTCCTGCTTCCCTTTCACAGGTGTGGGGAACGGGCTGTTAGCAACCCCAGCAGAGATCTTCCTTTGTTCTGCAGGTGTCCTCCTGGCCTGGGTCGACATATTGCAGTCTCTGAATGTGGTTTGATTGACATTTTTAATTCTCTTGCCTCCTCCCTACATTAATACCATAAACTTAAAATTGCAGAAACATATTTTGTCATAATTTTATATAATACAGTAAATAACTTATCAATACGATATCTGCTTGATCATTAGATTTTTCTGCAAATCATTCAGCAACATGTATACTTTTGACAACTGCGTTTCAACTGCTACACAGGCATGCCTCGTTTTATCGCGTTTCGCTTTATTCGGCTTCACAGATATCGTGTTTTTTTAACAAATGGAAGGCAAGACCCTCGACCAGCGAAAAGACCATGACTTGCTTTATTGCAGTGGTCTGGAACCGAACCCACAATATCTCTAGGGTATGCCTCTAATGGAAAGCTATGACAATAATTCCTGGCGAATGCAAGATCACAAATAATCTTGCAAAATTTTTTAATTTGGGGAAGGATCTTTCTGCTGATGCAACTGTCACTGAAGTTAAGACTATTTCATAGGCTTTCACGTTAGTATATCAAGAGCTAATGATTCTTATGGAACAATTTTTCTAAAAAGATTTAACTTCGTACAAATCAATTTCATTTAAGTTTGCATTTAATTTTATACAGAAATATATTAGGAATATAACGTCTCCGCTAACATTTTTTCTGTAATTTGTGGAGGTCGTCCAAGAAACCGAAAGTGACTTCATGATTTATATAGAATGTTAATAACCTCTTTACGTACTTCATTGCTGTATCTCTGGTTACACAAGGACAAGTCAACTTTAAATTTGCCTTCCTCATTAATAATGAAACTTCACGCCAAGACAGAATTCTTTTCCGTAGAATGTGATCTTTAATTTCTATTTCAAAGCCAGTGGATCCTCATTTGCTTTGAAGAGGCTGCAGCAGTTTCCAAAACCAGAGACACCAAGCTCTGAAGAATTCTCACTCTCCGACGTGCTTTATCGCGACCTCCCTGTGCATGCTTTGGTTTGACAATATTGATTTGACGGTGTCCTGCATGAGTGCTGGCAGTTCCTGCCCCGGACTTAGGCTGCAAAGTTTGTATGTGCGTAAGGGCTATCCACGTGGGTCCCTCTCTCACCGCGGTCTTGGTGGACTATGGCCATCTGCTGCCCGTCTGGGCACAGATCCTGGCCCCGCCATCCCCGTGCCGCCCCACGGTGTCCCAGACTGCCCAGCCATGTGGGCGCACACAAGGTGGCCAGGCCAACTGCTCGCCACGAGTGCTGCCCACTGCCTGCTGTTCTTGCTGCCACCTGGTGTATCCTCTGTGCTCACACACAAAGAATGTGTCCCTTTGGATATCCCTTACGAAACCCAAGTTCAATATTAAGCACTTCAAGACGGCACAAGCAGAGCATTAAACCCGGAGTTGAGTCTGTTCCGAGAGCGGCGCCTGTGTGACTGCACAGGTCACGTGCCCACGGTCCAGCCCCGCCCTGAGCACCGATTCCAGGCCCCTCTCCACGTTCATGCCCCTTATCTTATTCTGAATCTTCGTTTTCCTCTCCTCATAGTCTCCTTGTCAATTAGACAGCTACGCTTGGTCATGGGCCTATAATACTGTGCAATAATAAGAAATATGTATTTGGTCTTAGTCCAGCCCCTGTTCCTGGCACAGAGCGTCCAAAATGCTTGGGATTTCTGAACCATACGGTTAAGAAGGGCACCTTTTGTTGGGGGCAAGAGGGAAGGGGCTGGCAATTGAGTTCAGTCACCAACAGTCAATGATTTAATCCATCGCTGAAGCCTCCATAAAAGTCCAGACCCCAGGGGTTCACAGAGCTGCTAGGCTGGCGACCACGTCAAGGTGCTGGGAGGGAGGTGTGCCCAGAGAGGGCAGGGAGCTCTGCGTGCCCACCACACATCCCACCCAACGCATCTCTTCCCGCTGGCTGTTCCTGAGTCGTAGCCCTTAAAAAAAAAAACAGGCAATCGTAAGGAAAGCACTTTCCTGAGTTTCTGTGACACACGCTAGTAAATTATTGGGCCTGAGGAGGGGGTCGTGGATAGATGGAAGGTCAATGAGGACGTACTATTAGCATCGGACGTGAGGGCGCTCTGGTGGGCCTGAGCCCTTCGCCCACCAACTCCAGGTAGATGCTGGCAGAAGAGAATTGAACTGCAGGGCAGCCGGCTGGTGTCAGAGAATTGGGTGATGTGGGGTGGGGGGAAACACACGTATTTCATGTCAGAGGTGTTGGTGCAGGTGATAGAGGAGAAAACAGCCTGTTGTCCTTTATGGGCCAGAGCGGTGCTGAGCGCTCTGCTAGCACGATCTATTTCACTCCTTGCAACGCCTGTGGTAGAGGCATTCAGCTGCTCCCCTTCTGCAGGTGAGGGGCTCGGCCATAGCAGAGCGAGTGGCACAGCCAGGGTCACACCAGGCAGAGGCTGAAGAACAACAGTGCATCCACCTTCAGACCCATGCTCTTAGCCACTGTGCTGCCTTTCTAAAAGCGACCTTTCCACATTTTCGACAACTGACGTATCCTTAAAGCCTGCTTTATGCAAAAATCCCCCGGGCTCTGCATGTTTCTAGATCAGCAAAGGCTTCTTCAGCTTTGGTGACCCATCCATCCTCCTCTGTGCTCACCCACCTCTCTGCGTCTTCCTAAGCCTGTCCCAATTACATGTCCTAGAAATGCTACTTCAAACATTTGAGAGGGCTCTGATAAAACCAAAGGCCTTTTTCCTCAAGCTTTTTCAAGTGTCTGCAAGCTTTTTCAAATGTCTGTAGGCTTTTCCAAAGTGACATCAGTTGGTGGTGACATCCGTTGAACCTTCACTGTCCACATGGCAGACTCCCAGACCCATTCCTTGGTCTCACGGCTTTAAACACCCACTGTATACTGATTACTCCCACGAGTGTATGTCCCCAGCTTGGGCCACTTATATATTCAACTGCCTTCATATTGAGGTATCCTGTCGCCCTTCCCCATATCACATGTTCTGTCCCCGACACTAGCAGCCATAATAATTATTATCACAATAACTGATTCCACTATACAGTGCTGAGAATGTGCCAGATACTGTTCTAAGTGCTTTCTTTACATGAACTTTATTTAATCCTCACAGTAACCATACAAAGTGAGTACTGTGATTATCCCCATGTTACAGATGATGAAACCGAGGCACAGAGACATTAAACGACTTGTCCAAGGACACCCAGCTAGAAAGTGGTGGAATTGGGATCTAAAAACCAAGGAATTCTTAGCCACTGGGCTTTTATTTTTGTTCCATGAATTAACCCATCTATTATAGGCTAGCATTGTTTCAAACTGTGGCGCTTCTACTGGTCTTTCAATTCCTTCAGCCTTCTGATGGCAGACTTTACTGTGAGGGCAGAAGTGGTGCCCTCGGTCCAGGCACCAGCAGCCACTGTCCTCATGTGGGAAGCACGGTCCCAGCCCCCATAGCTCTTCTCTTCATCTTGGTTTTGACACAGAAGGAGCAGGTGTACTTGGTGTGCCGGCCGATTGCAATTTTCTTCACCTTTTTCCTGAGAGAGGCGCCATAACAGGTCTCGTATTTACGGACCGATTCCGACCTTCTGGGTGCGCCACCAATTAGGTCAGAACCCAGAGAGCCAGCCACTAGAGCTTTTAACATACAAGTGAGCTCCAAACTCCCCAGAAAGTTTTCCTACCTTTTTCGGCATAAAATTCAGAGTCCTTGCAATGGCCTACGTGGCCCTGCAGGATCTGCCTCTGCCACTTCTCCCATCCCACGTTCTGCCACTCGCCTTGCTCCAGCCACGCTGGCCTCCCTGCTATTCCTAGAACACACCTAGTACGCTCCTGCCTCAGGGCCTTTGCACGAGCTGTTTCTTCTGCCTGGAATGCTCTTTGCACTTCCACATCTCTGCCCCCATGACACCTTTTCAATGGGAT
The DNA here is from genome assembly GCA_004027375.1 of Macroglossus sobrinus. Taxonomy (NCBI): domain Eukaryota; kingdom Metazoa; phylum Chordata; class Mammalia; order Chiroptera; family Pteropodidae; genus Macroglossus; species Macroglossus sobrinus. The sequence goes on along the minus strand of PVKZ01002616.1, from coordinate 159,376 downwards.
CATCCCCGGTCATGCCTTTTAAAAACGAGTTCCCCATCCCCACTTTATTTTACCCCACGCTGCTTTCTACCACGTGACATATGTTTATTTCTTTATTGTCTGGCTCTCTTCACTGGATGTAAGGATGACGAGGGCGGGGCTTTCATCACTGCTCTATCCCAAATACAAAAGTACCTGGCATATACATGGTAGGGACTCAGTTAAGAATTGTTGAGTTAATTTTCCCACCAAACCTCCTCCTTTCCCTGTGTTCATCATCTTAGAGAAAAGGTCCCATCATCCCTGAGTGCCCCGTGGGGGTAATTATCCGAGCTTTGTCCCTTTCTTCAAAACTCCAAGCATCCTTCAGGTCTTACCGACTCAACTTCCTAAATATTTTTCAAAGCATCCATATTCCGCCATCCATCCGGCCACTTCCTTGAATCTGTCTTTCTGTAACAGATGTCTAGATAATACACTGAGTTTGCACACTTTGAATTTTTCAGTGTCCTCTCCGCCCCCACCCCACTCCATTGATCCCCAAGTCCTCCCAGCCCAGGTCCAAACCTGCTCCTCCTCTCGTGCTTTTGTCTTTGTAACTCTGCCGCAGTCAACCTGGCTGCCTGAGCCAGGCATCTGGGAATTGTCCTCAACTCCCCGCTCTTCCACTTCCAATCCGCGGCCAGGCTTTCTGTCTCACCTAGCGGGATATTTCTGACAATTGCCCATTTCCTGTCATCCTCATAGATGACACCACCCTAGTCCAGGCCTTCACCCATCTTACCTGGGTCATCTCAGCAGCCTCCTAGTACTGGTCTCCCAGCCTGCTACCTGGCCCAGGTAGTCCTCCTAAAACACACATATGATCACATGACTCTCCTACTTAAATGAATCTCTACCCTTTCCCATGTACCCTCACCTTCCTGATGTGCCATCCTCAGCTTCCTGCCACACTTGACTTCTGCCATTGTCTGACACCTCCCGCAACACACACACACACACACACACACACACACACACACACACACACACACACACAGAGTCTGGTCATGCAGTTCCCTTGGCCTGGAATACCCTTTCTCCCTGCCCAATCGTTCTCTTTTCCTAGATGAGTTCCAAGGTCCCTCCCTGTGAAGTTTTTCCTGTCCCCCCACCCCAACTTCCCAGCACTGAGTAACTACCATGGGGGTAGGGATGGGGAGGCTCACCCAGCAAGGTCACCTTGGCTAAGGCAATAACAGACCAAAAAGCAGTTTGAGGGCCCAACAGTGAGGCCTTGGGAAGCTCCTTCTGTGTATCTGGATCTGTTCCCAGAACCCCAAGGTCAAATGATGGAAGCATATGGCATGAGGAGGGGGAAATGGGTCTGAAAAAGAGAAAGAGAAAGGAAGAGAACCAATATATCTGGAGCAAATTCTATGTTCCTATGCTAAAGGCTTTGAAGATACTACTTCATTTCATCATCGGAACATCCCTGGGAGGCAGGAATTTTAAGAACATAGGAACTAGTGTATAAGGTTTACAAAATTAATAAAGGTAGCTTTTCAGAGGAGTGGGGGAAAGAACAGATCATTCGATAAAAGAGTTTAATATAAAATTGGCTATGTATATGAAGAGTCAAGTTGGATCCCTTCTAGTGCATTAAAACTCCAAATTGGAATAAACATGATCATTTAAGTGAATATGTATATGAAATTGAGGTCGGGAAGGTCTTTCTCTGTATAACACAGAAAGCAGAGACCATAAAGGAAAATTCTGAGAGATCTGGCTACATAGAAATGTAAATGTTCAGCATGTCAAAAATATATATAAATAAGTAAAGTTAAAATGCAAATGGAAAACTGGGAGAAATATTTCCCACATGTTAGCAGACAGAAATACAGGTTCGTGATCTAAATGGAAAACTCACATAGGAAGAAATTTCAATTTTCCTAGTAATCCTAGAAATAAAAGTTAAATCAAATCGAGGTTCCATTTTTAATCTGCCAAGTTATCAGACATTTGTTTTAATAAAATAACAGTGCCATGGGGTGCCAGGGAAGAATGCAGTTAACAACTGCAGATGGATGCTACAAATTGCCACTTTAAAGTTGATAAACAGCTTTTGCATTCTAGGACAGGAGAGGGATTCTGTTTACAGAAAAGACCTTCCCTTTGTTCTGGAAAGAACATCTTTGGGGCCTCCTTGGTTAGGTAGCTGTGAAGTAAAAGCCTCTGGCTGCTCTTCCAAATCCAGCTGCTTTAGACTAAAATGTTGAGTTTTTTCATTCAGTTATATAAACTGGTCTGCAAGGAACTTTCCCTGCCCCATTTGGATTTTTTTTTTTTTTAGGTGAGACAACCCTTGGTTGACCTCACAGATTGCAAGGACCTTGTCAGTTTATAATCCCTTATTTTTTAAGCCGACAGCACCTGGTCTTCCTAGGTGGTCTCCCATCTAAGCACTAACCAGGCCCAACCCTGCTTAGCTTCCGAGGTCAGACAGGATCAGGCTTGTTCAGGGTAGCATGGCCATAGTCTCCCTAATTTGGATTTTGGACTGTTCTGTGCAGGAAAATCTTGTGTGTGTGGCAGGGGTCCCACTCCATGACCTAACAAAACCATTTCTAGGAGTGTGTCCTAAGGTCAAAGAAAGGTTACTGCAGTACGAGGTTCCATGAACCTGGATAGAACCGCACTGCATGAGGTTTAGCACTTCTGTCACTCACGAATGCGGGCAGCAAACCACAGAATTAGCAATCCCTGTGGCACAGCAGAGTTCTTGAACACTCATCGTTTCAACATTCCACCCTTGTTAGCCCCACTAGAGCTTGCTATTAAATGCATTAATAAGAAGCACATTTAGAACTGGAGCCCATCTTTTTTTGTTTCAAAACACTTTATTTTTTTAGAGCGGTTTTAGGTTTACATAAAAATTGAGCAGGAAATACAGAGAGTTCTATGGTACTTCCTGTCTCTCTGTCCCCAGAGTTTACCCTATTATTAACACCCCGCATTAGTGTGGAATATTTGCTCCCACTGATAAACCAAAAATGATACATTATCATTAACTAAAGTCCAGAGTTTACATCGGGGTTTACTCCTTATGTTGTACAGTTCTATGGGTTTTGACAAATGCATCATGTCATGTATCCACCATTACAGCATCATACAGAGTATTTACACTGCCCTAAAAATCCCTTGTGCTTCACCTATTTGTATCTTCTTCTCTCCTCCTGAACACCTGGAACCACTGATGTTTTAACGTCTCTAGTTTTGCCTTTCCCACAATGTCGTTAATTTGGAATCGTACAGTATGTGGCCTTTCCAGATTATCTTCTTTACTTAGCGATATGCATTTAAAGTTCCTGTACGTCTTTTCGTGGCTTGATAGCTCATTTCTTTTTCTCTTCAATAATACTCCAATGTCCAGATGAACCACAGTTGTTTATCCATTCACTGACTGAAGGACATCGTGGTTGCTTCAGTTTGGGCAATTATAAATAAAGCTGCTATAAACATCTGTGTGCATGTTTTGATGTGGATATAATTTTCAACTCATTTGGCTAAATATGCTAAGGAGAACAATTGCTGGGTCATATGATAAGACTGTGTTTAGCTTTTTAAGTCACTGGCAAACTATCTTCCAAAGTGGCATTCCCAGCAGCAATGACAGAAAATTCTCGTTGCTGCACATCTTTGCCAGCATTTGGTGTTGTCAGTGTTAGGGATTTTAGCTGCTCTAATAGGTTTGTAGTCATATCTCATTTTTATTCCATTTGAAGTTCCCTAATGACATAGGATGTGGGGGCATCTTTTCATATGCTCATTTGCTATTTCTGCTCCAGGTTTACCTACAAGCTTAGGTCATGCCTTCTGCTAGAAGATTAATCTCTCCCATTGTATCAGACAGTCTGTGCTGTGTAACACACAATTCCAGAACTCAGTAGCTTAAAACAATGATCATGCAAGGTTCAGCTAATTGTGGCTGAGTGGGCCTGCGTGGGGCTGGGTGCTTCAGGCCCCTTGGCTCATACTTTCTTTGGGCCCCTGTGGACTAATTTAAAAATATATTTTGATAAATGTGTGTCGATATAATTGGCTTGTGTTCTTAGGTACATTATTTTATGCACTTAGCCCCATCCCGGCACGTGTCACGCTGCCCTGCCAGGGCCCGGTTCCCTGTCTCTTTCCCTGACAGACTGTGAGCTCCCTGATGGCTGCGACTGTGCTTATATTTCTGTTTTTAATTTTCTATTATGAAAAATTTCAAACTTTTTTTTAAGAAAGGAGAGAATGGCACCATGAAACCCCATGCATCCACCACCTCGGATTACAAAGACTTTGTCTCATTGGTTCCATCGCCCCCCTTTTTATTTATTTATGTTTTGTTGAGGAATTATAAAGCAAGTCATCCTCCCCATAGATCTCATTGTGCTTTCCTAAGAAATTCATTCAATAGTTTTTTAAACCCAAGAATGACTATTGCAGGGCTGTTTATAATAGCCCCAACTGGAAACAAGCTTATGAGCTCACATTTAAAAATGAGGAATGCAGTTGGCATTAATATGATGGCTAGGTGGAGGGTCGAGGGAGGGAGAAAGCAATTGAGGGGATTGTTTTATGAACTATATAGATGTCTAACCAACGTATGGTATACTTAAAATTAATTTAAATAAATAATTTTTTAAAAAATGAGGGATAGTCAAAGGACTATCACACACCAATACGAGGACCACACAGCCACGTGGGAAAATGCTTGTGACAGAGGAAAATCCAGAAAGGCAAAGAGCCTGGCTCAAGGTGATCTCTGCGCTCTCAGTTGGTGATCAGGCCAAAGAACCGGCCTGGGTTCCCGGCCAGGATGGAGAAGGCGTAAAGTGAGCATGAGGATAATGGGATGCTGGGCAGAGGTGTTATTCCCCTTCAACATATTCTTCGGTGTCCTTTTGTCACCTTCCCAAGCTGTTATCTGCCAACCAGAGTTGCCTCAGGGGCTGCCTGTGAGGCCAAACAAAGAACCGATGGAATCTGCTGGGCCTGTGGAGAGCTGCTGGAGGCCCAGACCTTACGACAACAGGCGGTTCCAGCCCCCATGCACGGCCCTGCCCGGTTTCCAGAAGGTGGCTGACGGCATTGCATGGCTGTCTATTCTTCTGGGTGCTCGAGCTTGGAAAGGTCATGGGGGCACGGGGTTATCTTATGTGTGCACTTCTGCGTGGCTGTGATAGGGCCTGGAGCTCGCTTAGGCTGTTCTAGCGATTTTCAAAGTCAATCGTTGTGGTATCTTTGTTCATCCGGCAGAAGCCTGTCTTGGGTTGATTGCAAAACCCATGTGACCCATAGGGCTGTCCTAGGAAAAAAAAACAAGATCCACTTCACAGTGTGGTTCCCAGGCAGCTCTTTCCCTGGGAGAAAGAAGTCTGTCCATAGCAGAGTTCCTTGTATCTGCCCCCACCCACGGGGAACTCAGTGCCTGCAAACAGGAGGCGCCAACTTAACGCTTGTTCTCCCAAGTGCTCCCTTGAAAACCAGACCCAAGAAATTGTGGAAGAAGGACCTGCCATAGTGTACTATTTAGGGGGTCAGGTGTGGAAAGAGTGGGGAAGGGGATTCGGGAAGCTCCAAGTCATAGTCTCTCAGCTCTCTCGCTTGAGGACCTTGGGACTGGCCTGTCCCCCAGTTGCCTCATCTACCAATGTCCATCCACCTCCATCTGACCGTTCAACCAATCCGAGAACACCTTGGGGACCCATGACCTGCTGCAGTCCCTGCCCTCAGGAAGGTCACTGCCAACGATAACTGTGGTTTTCAATGACCGAGAATGACTGCGGAAGTAATCCTTGGGGTGGGAATCGAGGGGCGTTTCTGAGGACTTTCACTTGCGAAGAGCCTTGAAGATGGAGTACAAGTTCACCAGGTGGTCGAGTGTGGGAACAACGGGTGCAAAAACGGAGGCAGGACACGGTGGAGTCGTTTGGGATACTTCACGCCGTTACGATGAGGCTGAGCTGTGAGGGGCCGTGGAGGGTCTGCTTCCCTCCCAGCGTTGCCTTGGAGTCTTCCACTAAGGGGTTTTTCACCTACAACAGCCTGACAGCCTGAGGAAGAGGTAATAGGGTAAGGTCTGGTAGGGTCCACAGAGTGCAGGAGCTTCTGTCCCTGTGTGTGTCACCCTCCCAGCACGTGGATGTGTTCACCCATGCAGAAGCTCTCCAAACCCCTTTGTTTAGGGTTTTTATGGAGGTTCCAGTACGTAGACACAATTAACTAAATCACTGGCCACTAATTATTACCTCAATGCCCAGCTCCTCTCTCCTCCCCAGAGCTGGGAGAGGGAGTGTGTGTGTGGGGGGGGCGGGGAGGCTGAAAGTCCCTTCTAATCATGTGGTTGGTTCCTCTGGCAACCAGCCTCCAACCTGAAGTCATCTAGGGGCTATCAGCCACCAGTCAGTCATCTCATTAAAATAAACTGCAGGATAGTTGAAAGGTGCATGTTATAAATAACAAAAGATGCCTTATCATCTCTATCGCTGGGGTAATTTCAAAACCCTTTTAGAAGCTCTGTGCCAGGAACTGGGACCAAGACCAAATATATATATTTCTTATTACATCACAACATCACAGAGTCAGAAGACCTAGGTTCAAATCCCGAAATTTATTTGTTGGGTGACTTGCTGAACTGGAATTTCCTGCTTTATAAAATAAAGATAATTATAATATCTATCTCAGCAGGTTGGAGTGAGAAATAAGTAAGTGTATGATGAAGAAGCATCCAGCAAGTGTCCGGCATACAGTAGGTGCTCAATGTGTTTACTATCTTTAAAAAAAAAAAAAAGAGAGAGATCTGAATGTAACAAACATCAGCACCTACCACAGCTCAGGCATTTCCATGGCATCACATTTAATATTTGCAGTTTTTCTGCCAGGTAGATTCTCACTCCTATTATACAGAGGAAGGTCCTGAGGCTCAGGGAATGGAAGTGGCTTATTCAAGGTCACACAGGTGACAGGATATGGGGCAAAGATTAGAACGAAGTGGGTTGGGCTCCAAATCCTGATTCTTTCCAGACTCTTCTCAACAGAAGAGGTTTGGTCCCTCCCAAACCCCCGTAGGGCAGAGAAGACTGACTGCTCATAGCTTCCTGGTATCCATTTCTCACACCTTCTTTAGGAACAGAAACTGTTTGTAGTTGGGCACATTGTAGCTCAGTCCAAAGACTACATTTCCTGACCTTCCTTTCAACTCGATATGGTACAAGTTAGGTTATAACCAACGAGATTAAGGAAAAGTGCCATGCGGAACTTCTGGAGGTCTCCTTAAAAAAGAAGGGAGACTGCTTGTGAATAAATGTTTGTTAACTAAAAATATAGAGGAAGAGAAGTACTGTTCTTCCTACCTTCCTCTTTCCTTCCTGCTTGCTGAACTCGGACAAAATGGCTGGAGCTCAAGCAGCCATCTTGGGCCACGTGGAGCTGTGTCGGTAGGAGAGGAAGATGATAAGTCACTATCCCAGCCCTAGACTGCCTCCCACTTTCCCCTTCTAAATCATCAGCTCTTCTCTATTAAGCCTTTCCTTCAGCATTTAAACAGGCTCAAGCTTCTCCCAGCCTTAAAAACAAAAAACAAAAAATAAATCCCTCAATCCCATGTTCCCTTCTTTTTCTTTTCCTAGTCCACCAGTTGGGAAGAACCAGTTCCTCTCAAAGTCTCCACGTCTCCATTTCCCAGCCATTCCTTCATTCACTGCATCTGGGGTTCCTTCCCACCATTCTACCCAAATGGCCTGGATTAGTTAAAAGACAGCTACACCTAATGAACTTCCTTCAGTTACGTTCTAACTAGACCTCTCGGAAGCATCTCACATGGTTGTCCACGTCCTCCTCAGACACTACTCACCTTGGGTTCTGTGCTGCCTCTGCCCCGCCCTGCCTTTCCAGCTGGTAGTTCTGTGTCTCTGCCAGTTTAGCCTCTGCTCCGAGCTCTAGTCCTCCCCATCTAAATGCAGACTTGACTTGACTTTATTTTTCGCATGTCTCAAAAGCACCTCAAACTCAACATGTCCAAACTGAACTCATGGTCATTCCCTTCTCCCCCACTCCCCAAACCTAGCTTTTCTTGCCAGAAATCTGGAAGAATCTTTGATACATCTCTTTTCCCATCACCACCCACAATCAATCCTTGTTCAAGCCTTGACAGTTTCATCTCCTAAATGAAATCCACTCGCTGCCATCAGCTGGCTCAAACACTATGGTCTCTCTCCTAGAACTAGTAACACAGTCCCCTAATTGGTCTTCCTGTCTCCACAACCGTAAAAATCTGTGTTGTACACAATAGTCAAAGGGATCTTTCTAACAATGGGATCATGTCGATGGCTGGCTCCGAAGTCCCCAGCTTTCCGTTGTTCTGTCTGGACCCCACATGGTCAGAGCCTGCCTTACACAGCCTTTATCTCATTCTCCCTCCATCTGTTTCAGCCACATCGGCCTGCTGTAACACGCATACTTCTTGAACCCACACATTCCCTTTCCCCGGGACCTCATGCACTCGCTGTCCCCTTCACTTGGCTTTCCCTTCCCTGTCGCTAGTTAACACCACACTCCATGCCACATCGATAAACTTCTCTGCCTGGAATTTAGCGCCACTAGAAAGATTTGTGTGTGTAAATGTTGCCCACCTCAATTAAAATGCTAACTTTTTGAGGGCTTGTATTGCTTGCTGCTTCACCCCCATCCAAAGGGCCAGGCCCCATCACCCAATGAATATCTATCTATTGAGTGAATACATAATTTGCCCTCCGCCGCTCCCATCGTATCCATAGAAAACGCTATTCGGGGGTCTTTGGGAGTCCCACCTGAAAAGCATCCAGGGGGAAGAACGCAAATAAAGAGGTGTGAGGGGCCATCACGTAAGCAAGCCTTCCTGTAATTTCCCACGGGAGAAACGGAGGGAGAGCGCGCCTGCGCACACGCTCCCCTGCGGCCGCGAGGTGGCGCTGGGTGCACGCTCCCTGGCAGCGCGGTCCTCCGGGCCGGCTTCAAGCCGCTCTAGCCGCCTTTCTCGCCTGCTCTGCTGGGAGGCGGGCGCGCCCGCGGGGGTCCCTCCAAGATGGCGGCGCAGAGGAGGAGCCTGCTGCAGAGTGTGAGCAACCGATCTGCTCTCCGGGCAGGGGGTTGGGAGGCTGAGGGGGCGCGGGGGCGCCTGTCGGATGCAGGCGCGGCTCCCTGTTCGCCTTGGGACGCCGACTTCTCGCTGGCGGGGTGTGACCGCCGCCCTCCCCTCTCCCGGGCCGGCCCCCCTCATTCCCTAGGCTGGGGGCGCGTGTGGTCCCGGGAGGCCTGCGCGTGCGCGCTACGCGCCCGGCCGGCCTGGGCTCGGATGCCGGGTCCTAGAGTTCCCGAGCGTCAAGGACGCGTCGAGGGTGGATGCGTTCTGGAGCCGGAAAGGAACGTGGCGCGCGGCTCCGGAGAGGGCATGGGTCACCGGTGAGCCCACCCGGGGCACCGAGCAATCGTGCGATGATGATAATCGTAGCAACAGCCACTTGTGTACCGCTTACTACAGCCCAGGCTTTGTGCCAGTTGCTTTACAATTGTAAGTTTAATTTTTATAGCAGCCCCATGAGATAGAGATATTGTGATTATTCCTGTTTTACAGATGAAAGTGAACTCCTTAAAGACAGGGACTTGGAATCTGCAATGAATAGTGTCACCAGCACCTACCATCACGAGGTGCCAAGACATTCGATAAATATTTGTAAAATAATGAAGAAAGCATTTGTAGCCAGGCCCAGTGCTCAACATTGGCTTTCCTGCCCTTTGAGGGTCTTGAAGCATCAGAATTAGAGTGTAGGAGTTGACATTCAGTGCTGCCTATTAATGACAGGCTTTGCGTAGACTGTGAAATTGTTCTTCCAAAATAGCAACTCCCAGTTCCGGGCCAGGATAGCTTTCTTCCTCTCCATGCCTTTGGCTGCCCCTCTCCCCTTTTTAACTACTGCTTAGCAGGTTGGCCTTGTCATGGAGTTGGTTAGGTAATCCTGGCCCTCTGTAAGCTCCCAGAGGGCAGGGCTCCTGTGTGTATGTCCCTGTTATAGTAAACATTCCAGAAACACTGGCTGGATTGTGGCAAAAGCTGAAAGTGATAACTGCTCTAGGTTGGCTTGGCTTGTTGAGGAGACTGGCTGCCAGCTTCCCTCCCTCTGGGTGTGATAGGGCCCAAAGGACTCAGTTTAGATGGAAGATGAACTTTTCTAACCCCCAAATGTTTTCCTGGGTAGCAGTGGAATCTTTGAAAGATAGGATAGTTAGTTTTAAGCATGCAGTTTCTTGATAAAAGGCAAAGGGATGCCAGGGACTTCTGCATCAGGCCCCTCCCATCCTAATGTTGATCAGGACATTTCTGCTCATAGGGTGTCTGATGTGCAGGTGAGGTACAGGCCTTCCTGTCCTGCCCTCTGCTGTCCTTAGTCTGCTGAGAGCAGCTTGGACACCATCATTCAGCAGGTGGGTGTGAGGGCTGTTAGTTTGGTTACTGGGTTTGGAGATACAAAGAGGAACAGGCATTTCCACATCTTCACTACATTTATGGTCCAGCTTGGGAGAAAGAGCCAGCCGCACACCACAAATCAGCACGCTGGTGTTGATTTGCTGAGGGGCTGTGGAGAGCCTGATTTGGCCAGGCCGGTGGAGGCTTGCAGGAAGGGTTGGGGATTTGCTGACAAGGTGCTGGGAGGCTGTGCTGTGCTGGGGCCAGATGGCAGAATGCCTAGTGAAATGACATCCTGAGGAGTTTCACCTTTCGTCCCCAGGCAGTGTGGTACTTTAAAAGGTCTTTCGAAGAAAAAGGAGAGCCTTTAAAGATAGCTTGATGTGTTCAAAAGAATCTAGGCTCTTTGCAGCCTGATAAAACAGTATGACTCTTGTACAGCCTTGGGCAAGTCACTTAACATTCCTGAACCTTGGTGTCCCCATTGAGAGTACTTCCAGAAGTATTGTGAGTATTAAGTGAACCAACATGTTATACTCCTACTCTGGCATGGTCACACTCCAGCCGTGACATTCCACCTTCAGTTCTACTATGAGTGAATGCCTACAGTTCAGTCCCTCAAATGTCACTGAGCTCTCAGTGTGGCAGGCACCGTGTAGGTGCAGGGGACACTACCCTCATGAAGCTTATGTTCTACTCTAGTAAGGGAGACTGGTGGTAGACAACAGATGCGGATAATGGATGATATAAAAATATCTATAACATAATATCAGGCGGTGCTGTGAAGAATAGTCTGGAATCACTCACAGAAGGGTGGAGGTGCCGTTTCAGACCAGGTGGTAGGGGAAGACCTCAACTTTTGTTGAGGTGAAGCAGGGAATTTGGGAGGGAGTCTTCCTGCCAAGGGAGCAGGGATGCAAAGGCCTGACTGCCTGGGGAACATGGAGGCAGCCAGTGTGGCCGGAGCAGAGTGCTTTGGGGAAGCGGTAGTAGCCAAGGTCCGAGGGAGCCTTGTGGATCCCGGGGTGGACTTTGGATTCTGTTCTAAACGTGATGTGAAACCCAGCTGGTTTTGGGTAGGGGCATGATGCGATCTGATTAGTGATCGGAGAATGCCCTCCATTGAGCAGCGAGAGCAGAAGCCTGGGACCCACTGAGTGTGGCACTCACAGTGGTCCGGATGTGAGATGATGGGCGTTGCCAGAGCAGTGGCAGAGGAGCGGTGAGAAGTGCTGGGTTCTGGCTGTGTTTTGGAGGAAGGGCTGAAGGATCGGATGTGGGGTGTGTGACAGGAAGAAGAATCCAGAAGGATAACAAGGGTTCGGTTGGAGCAACAGCAGTGCCCTTTACTGAGGTGGGGAATCCTGGAAGAGGCATGCATGGGGGGCAGGGAGCATCAAGACTTTGGTTTTGCCTATACTATTATGTACTTAATTATTTAAAAAATCAACTTGAAATCAAAATTGTTAACTTAGACGTATCCTGAGCAATTGTGTCTATAAAATTACAGGCACTAGCCATATATTTTTTCCTAATGTACATCGAAATGCATCTGTCCCCATCGGGCCGTCACCTACAACCATCTCATACGCTGGCAGAATGTGGCCAGCTGCTCTAAGACTCAGTAAGTGCTCCTCAGTTACTAGTAGCCCCTTTAAGAATGTATCAGGACTATATTTGTAACGAAAACATAGAGAACCTTTGATGAAAAGCCTCGTGAGAGAGGTGGGGGCCCTAGGGTGGAGTTGGCCCCAGAGACGTAGGGAAGGAAAAGGGGGTCATTCAGGAAGATAGAGATGGCAGCAGGCATGGGGTATTTGAAGCTTTTTGGAGAGAAAGAACTGCTGCCCCCCACCCTGAGCCATCTTCCTGGGGGCATTATTCTCTCTTTCTGAGCTTCCTTTTAGCCTCTAAGGATTTCGGGTGCTTTCACCACAAAAACACTCGGCCTTTTCATACTATAATTTGATATTCAAGCTGTGCCCTGAACTTGCAACTATGCTTTGTCTACTTCTGCTGCCCAGGAGTTTGAGATGAGTCTCTGTGGGGACTTCAATGGACTATTTTTATATGACGTACTCTCATATGTATGTGGGGAGCTCATGCGTAAATATATGTACAAAAGGTGTTTGTAACACCCTTCATGGGTTAAATACAGTTAGATCACTGTAGAAACTTTCAATACCAAAATATGAAATTTGGAAACTGTGTCACACAGTGAAGTCAAAATTAGGCCTTTCTAAATAGCTTGCTTTCTTTCTTACCGTATTTTCTGTTAGATTTCTCGTGAGGAATTCGTTTGTAAGCCATCAAAGAGTTAAAGTGGCCGTGCTCACTGTTGTGTGTATTTGCTTGGCTCTGTGACGGGCCCGTGTGAGCGTGAGACACCCCCTCCTCAGCTCTTTCCCAGCCACGACTCACTCCCGTTCCGGGGGTTGAGGCGCCACTTGCTGCTGGTGCTGGCGGGCCTGGCATTTGCGGCGTGGGAGAAAGTATGCATCAGTGCGTGCAAGGGCGGAGAGGTGGGTGGTTTTTGTGATTAGAAAATCCGTGACCTTTCCGAAAATTGTTCAGAAACATGGAGGAAGGAAGCAGGAGACTTGGCAGCCTGGTGGGTTGTAAGGGAGTCAGCAGTGGCCGCTCGGTGTGGCTGATGCCCGTGGAGGCGGGAGACGTGGGAGAACCCGGCCGCAGCTCACCCGACACAGCAGTGTGAGAGAGGTCGTGGGGCCACCGCGGGCGTCAGGCAGGACCACGTGCTCTCCCTCTCCACGTGGGCGGCCCCGCCTGGAGTTCTCCGGCCAGCGGTCGTCGGAGGTTTGAGGTGCAGTGGGGCTGCCTTCGAGGCAGGGCCTTCCACGGAAGGGGTTCTTAGGAGCTTCTGAGAAATCGCCTATATGTCATGGAATCTAAGACACCATTAATGATAAAGACACACTGCTAAATGGCTTGTAACACACCAACTTTAGGCATATTACATTGTTAAAAATATGTCTTCGAATCAGGAAATACGATAGCTCGTAAACAGTACCATGCTGCAACGTGACAGTTGCCACAAGGCCAGATAGTGAGCGGGGTGCCCGATGTGCATGCTGAGGCCCAGGGCTGGATTCCTCAGGGAAGGGGCTTCGTGGCCTTGGGCAGTATTTTCCAGAGCCTGAGACACGAACAGTGAGGTGGTTTGGTGTGTGCCGTGTAAAACTCATCGTCACATATTGCGGAGGTTACTTGCTTTTCAGTTCTCTTTCAAACTGATGATATCAAGAGAAAGATTCGGTTCAGTCCGAGTAACACCTTTCTGATTCTTGCCGACCTTCCTTTTTTGTTGACAGAAAACAAGGCTCCAGCTCAAAACCCAAAGCATGCAATAGGTTCAACTAGAATTTAATATCTTCGTTTATTTTTTATTATCTTCAAGATACAGCAAGAAATACTGCTTTTTCGCGTATAATACTGAAAAAGCTTACGTTCAAAATTAAATCATTTGGGTAAAAGAAAGTGTGGTGATTTAAAGAAAAAATAATGAAGTGGATAATTTCTGGACGGTGTCGCGTGGAGGACTGTGGTGTGGCAAACGGGCCCCTGGGACCCTTTGGGTCTGAGCGGGTCCTTCGGGTGGACAGGACTTGCAAAAACAGAAAGGGAGTGGCCTTGCCTTGTCATGATACTTTCTAATAAGTTCTTTGAGTGTTTTTTTTTTTTTATTTCTTCTTTATTTTAATAGCAAGCCGAGTCAAATTGGCTAAGAACTCAATGTGCCAATGTGCTCAGCAAGGTTCGTTCATGGCTGTAAGTAGTTCGTTTTAGAGTGTGTGTGGGTTCCTGTACCTCGGGGGTCAGTGAGTGGCCTCTTCATTTGCGGTCCCAAAATACATTAGGCTTTTCAGCAGAGCGAACCTCTGGTGGAGGTGTCACTTCATCCTGCGTTTGGTGCCAACACCTCCTGCCGGAAGTGGGTTAGCTGCCCACGCTTTTTGTTCTGGGTACAGTTTTTTAGAAATCGTTTGGAACACTACATAGAAGGCCTGATCAGTACAAGATAGCAAGCTGAGTGATTGTCGGTCTGTCAAAGGGCGAGATTCAAAACTATGTCAACAGGCTGGAAGGTTGGGATGGAGCCTTCAGATATCATCCAACTGATAGAAATTGAGGTTTGAAAAAGTCCTTGACAGGAATGTGGCTGGGGAAGACTGACTCGGTAGAACTCACAGCCAAATGACCTCGTTACTTAAGTTGACGTCAGGTAGGCAGGGGTTTTCACGTGGAGGCTATGTGCCCATCTTTCAGTATCCAAAGGTTACCGATTTTTGTGTGTCGATTTTTTATCCTGCCACCTTATTGATTTTTTTTTTAGTTAGTTTTATCATTAATTCTTTAGGCTATCCAGGTACTATTACATCAACTGCAAATAGAGACACCTGTACTTTCCCTGTGCTTTTTCTCTTGTCTGACTGTATGGGCTGACACCTTCAGTTCAGTGTAATGGAGATAGTGGGCATTCTTGCTGTGTCCCTGATCTTAATGAGATGCCTCTTGTGCTTCCCCACTAGCTAAGGTGCCGGCCTAAGGACTGACGGAAGTAGACCTATAAATGGCCGGTTAAGAAAGTATCCATTGATAACTGTTTTCTTGAGTATTTTTTATCAAGAATGGACAAAGACTATCCTTAAATAAACAATAGCACTAGAGTCCATACCCACTGACCCGTACACCAATCACTAGTTAATAAAATACTATATTTCCAAAATATTACTAGCTTAACATTACGAAAATTAGATTTCAAATAAAGCATTTAACGTTGTAGAAGTATCCAGATGCTAGTCATAAATACTTTCTGAAGAATGAGGTGCTTGTTAAGTAGATTGACCACTGTCATATACACAGTTTTTCTAATTTGGGGGAACTGGTTATTCCCGCGTCACCTGAGAATGGCAGCAGCAGTCAGGACAGCGTCAGCCCACTGCTGATGGCAGCAGCATCGTGGCGGCCATTGCCAAACGCTTTTAGATGAATTGTTCCCATGCCACTACATACCTACATGGCACGTTCCTCAGTCATACATTTGAGTTCGTTTCCTATAAAAGACATTCATCAGGCCTTCCTCTGATGAATGTGGTCCCTTAACATTGAGTGGGCCCTTGAATAATTTTTTTTTCTCTAAAGTATGACTTTGTTGCAAAGATTCAAGCCCCTGGAAACCTTTCTTTGTTCTTTGTGGGAGTTAGATCAAGCACAGTGATTGCTACATGGATGACAGGTTATATACATTGTGGCAACATGTATATTGTTCATCTCATTAGAGGATGAGTTCATTCCATCTCAGTCTGATACTTAATCTGATACTTAATCACAAGCCAGAGTCTAGAAAGTATAAATGTCTTCTCCCATGCTTTAAAACAGCTGGGGCATGTCTGGGTGCTGAATTTTGGAGTCTTGGCCAGTCTTTTCTGGAGGAAGACACAGGATGCTCCTGATTGGGGAGATGCATTTGTGCTTCTGCTTAATCTTATGCTTAATTTCATTCCAGTTGGAGCAGGAGACATCTTAGAAAAGGAAGCTTCTCTTTGAAACTTATTTGCCAGCTTGTCTGAGACATTCCTAAGGTCCTTGGTGGTGGAAGTACACTGATCAGATCTAAGACCTAGAGGATGATTGGCAAGAAATTGATTCCTTGAGAAATCATTAACTCCTTGGCAATGAACTCCTTTCTATGGCCCGGGAGACCTTACACTGTCTCCACCTAGACAACTGCGTGTCCGTGTGTACAAACACACAGCAAGCCACTTGCCCCTGCTCACTGCAGAGGACACGATGGCCTTCTCGCACGTCCTTAAACTTGACACACTTTATTTTCTACCTGAGGGCTGTTCCCTCCGCCTGGAAAGTTCTTTCCCCACTTTCTGAAGCAGCACTGCTTCATAATGATTCAGGTCTGGCTCGGAGGTCACCTCCCCAGAGAGGCCTCTTCTGACCACCTCATCCAAAAGAGCCCCCCCACCCCGCTACTCTCTGTCCCGTTACCCTGATGTATCTACTTCGTAGCACACGTCCCTGTCCAAAATTATCTTGTTTGTTTATTGTATTACGTGTTTAAAGTCCCTGTCCCCAGAGAGGAGGCTTCAGACAAGGACCCAGTGTTTTCTCCACTCTGTCCCCCGTACCTGAAATAATGCCAGCCTGTCGTAAACGTTCGGTAAATTTTTGTTGATCGAATGTATGTATTAATTGAATATACCCTAATTACATGATGTCGTATGTGGGCTCCAAAGACTTAAGTTCACGTTTATGTTGAGTGAGACATTTGTATTGCTTTAAAACGAGACAGTCAAGAAGGGAGCCAGAAACAGTTTTGTGTTACTGTGAAGCAGGTTTTTGCTGTAGCTCGACCTGAAGATGTTAAATGGCTGGTGTCACCAGGAGCTGAGCAGAATGTCAGCCCTTTTCGCTGTTTCTTTTCCCTTAGTAGGTTTCAGTCATGTCTTTTATTTTCAAAGGCTTCTAGTAGGCATTAGAAGTTTTTCAGCTCTTGTCATGAATTAAAAAAAAAAAAAAAGTCCCATAAAGAAGACATAAGTAAGTTTAGGGACTTAACCATGTTGATGGATTGCAGGAGTCAATGTAGTAGTAAAGTCACCTCAGATTGATCTATCAAATTGATCACCTCACATTGATAAATCTCCTCAAATTGATCTATAAATTTAATATAGTTTCAGTGAAATCCCAGCAAAATATTTTGTAGATATAGACAAGCTGATTGTAAAATGTATACAAAAAAGCAAAAGAACTAGGATAGCCAGAATGATTTTGAAAAGGAAGAAAGCCAGAGGCATCCCCCGCAACTCGATTTTCAGACTTTCGATAAGGCTGCGGTAATCAGGAGCATGGGATTGGTGGAAGGATCTGACCCAGAGAGCAATGGAATAGAACAGAGTCCAGAAATAGATGCAGCCAAGTATGGCTAGTTTGTTTTTGACAGAGGTACAAAGGCAAGACAGTGGAGAAAGGATAGTCTTTTCAACAGTGTTGAAACAATTGAACATCCATATGCAAAAAAACCAAACCAAAACAAAACAAAAAACCCCAAGCCATAACCCATGGACCTAATCTTCCTACCTTATACAGAAATGAAAATGAATCACAGGTCTAAATGGAAAACTAAAACTTTCAGAAGAAAACATAGAATATCTCTGTGACCTGGAGCTGGGCAAAGAGTTCTTAGACATGACACCAAAAGCATGAACCATGAAAGAAGAAAATTGATAAAAATGGATTTCATCAAAACTGAAAACTTTTGTAATGCAAGAGACACTATTGAGTGAAATGACAAGTTGCAGACTGGAGAAGATATTTGCAAATCACATATCCCACAAAAGAAATAACCTCATTTAAAGCTAAGCCTAAGATTTAGACACCTCACCAGAGAAGAAATGTGGAAGGCAAATAAGCACAGGAAGATATGCTCAACATCATTATTTGCCGTCAGGGACATGCAATTAAAGCCACAATGAAATACCACATACCTCTTGCCATGTCTAAATTAAAAAGAGATAGGACGCCATGTGGCGGTGGGGATGTGGAGCAGCTGGAACTCCTCTGCGCTGCTGCTGGGAATGCAGATGGCGCACCACACGAGAAGTTTGGCAGCAGCTTCTTAAGTTAAACAGCAGTCTCACTCCTGAGTATTTACTCTAGAGAAATGAAAAATTATGATCACACGAAAACCCGCCCGTGAATCTTCATAGCAGCTCTCTTCATAACTGCCCCAAACTGGGAACGGTCCAGATGTCCTTCAGTGGATGAATGCAATAAAAAGGACAAGCTGTTGATGCCGGTGACACCTTGAATGAATCTCAAAGGCAGGATGCTGAGCGAAAGAAGCCAGTCTCAAGGATTATGTACTTAGAGGCCTAGAGTATGGTGGTAGTTGCCAGGGGCTGGTGGAGGGGAGGATGGGGTGTTTGTGTTTCATGGCTATAGAGGTGCAGTTTGGGATGATGAGAAGAATCCCGGGGATGGACGGCAGTGATGTTTGCACAGCAGTGGGAATGTATTTAATACCATGGAACTGTATACTTAAGATGGTAAATTTAATGTAATGTTTTTTCTCAATAAAAAAAAAAAACGGTTGTGTACTGCTTAATTTATTTATGACGTTCTTGTAAAGACGGTATAGTGAGTGAGCACAGGTCAGTGGTTGCCGGGAGAGGGCGTGGCCACAAAGGGGCGCCAGGAGGGCACGTCTGGGATGATGGGGCTGTTCCGTGTGTCGATTGTGGCAGTAGTTACACAAATCTCTACACATGAAAAAATTCGGAAGACCTGCACGCCAAAAAAAGAAAGTCCGTTTTACTATACGTTGCTCCAGGGTGCCAAGCACAGAACTGAAGCGGAAGAATACTAGCCTCATTCAAGCAATTAAAACGCAAGAAGAGCCATCAGGTCACCCTGATCAGTATGCAAATAAGGTGAAATTTGCCACAAAAATCTAACCACAGGCTTTTTACATATCTGATTGCTAAAGCCCGTTGCAGTGATTTTCACATCCTTTTTTGAAGGTTGCTACTGCTGACTTGTAAGAAGTCGCGCCCAGCACTGGTCTTTATTTATGAGTATTTCATAAAGTTCAATCCCAATTTTATTCTCCTTGAGATGGAAGTTTGATTCTCCGTTGTTTGCGTTAGCTGCAGTTCCCACAGTGGGAATGTCCTTGTGAATCAGGCACCGTTCTCAGGTGGGGGTCGCCGGGCCGGGTGTGGGTCAGGTGGGGGTCGCGTGGGGGCTGGGTATGAGGCAGTGGATGGTGCCTGGGCCTTGCAGCAGAGTCCTTTCTGGGTCTTAAAAAATATAGGTGCTCAGAGTGCACTTAGGAAATTCATAATCCAGGCTGAGGCCTGGACGGGGGTGCAGAGCGGGGGTTGTTTAAACCTCCATGGTGGTAATTATACGGAGAGCCTGGTTCGAGATGGGGTGGAATGGGAGCTAGACACAAACAGGCAGGAGCGAGGGAGCCAGGGTTCGCAGGAGTGCACAAGAAGGCTGTCAACCACGCCTGGGGACGATCTTCCTGAAGGAAGACTTCCTAGAGGTGGTGACTCTGGTGCCAGAGTCCGGAAGGGTGGGGAGAATTGCTAGAAAGGACAAGGAGGGCATTCCGTATGGAGGGGACTGTAAAGCACTTGGTGCAGGTGGCGAAGGGGTGGCGGGGAGCGGATGGGAGAGGACACAGTGGACCAGGGACCGGGGTGGAGGCACCAGTGCCAGGGACGGTGACTGTGCCTGAGGCAGGCTTGTGAGTCAGCTCCTCGAGGCACGGTCCTGGGCTGCCTGAATCGGTCACCTGGGAGGGGCTGCCTGTGGTGCGGACGTCCGGGGCCCCTCCGGGTCAGACGTTCTGGCCGCGGGACCTAGAAGGCTGCAGTTTGAACCAGTGCCCAAGGGGCTGGAGTCAGAGCCTCCATAGTGAGAGCGGGGACCCACCGAAGAGTTTTTTACCAGGAGTTTATTGTGTGTGGGTCTCATTCGTGTTTTGGAACAGCTCGCTCCTGGGAAGCACTGCTGAGCCTTGCCGTTGGGAACTCTGGTCTTTTTCGGGTTTCCCGGGGGACACGTTTGTGGACTAGCCACAAAAAGCAGAACCTCTGGAGGTGTCTGTTCACACAGCGTCATTTCCAGAAGGACGTAGAACCCTCTTGTGGGGCTCTGGGCCTGCTGGCTTTTTGTCGGGGCAGAAATAGGCGAGGTGGGGTCTGCCGTGGAGGAGGTGACACTTCATGCTTTCCTGCTGTCCTGCCCAGGAGCAGCAGCCAAGCTGGACGGACGACCTGCCGCTCTGCCACCTCTCCGGGGTAGGCTCAGCCTCCAACCGTAGCTACTCCGCCGATGGCAAGGGCACCGAGAGCCACCCGCTGGAGGACAACTGGCTCAAGTTCAGGTGAGGTGGCAGGAGTGCTCTTCCGGGCCCCGGAAGTAGTTATGCAACTCTCTCGCATGGGGCTTGCCTTTGGGGCGTTGCCCGTGGCAGGTGGCATCTGCCGCTGTCCCTTCCACGTCCAGACCTCAGACCAGCCTAGGGCCTGCCACAGTGGGACGGGGAGCATCCCCGAAGGTCATGGCCAGAGTGAAATGATGGCGGAAATGGGGGGACCCAGGCAGACACCTGAAGCCACAGCTGCTGTGTCTTTGGTCTCCCCCAGTTCCCTGCCCTCCTCCCTCTGCGCTCTATCACTGGCATCACTTCTGTGAGCCCTTGGTCTCAGGTCACCTCCTGCCTCTCTCTCTGCCAGGAGTGAGAACAACTGCTTCCTGTACGGGGTCTTCAACGGCTACGATGGCAACCGGGTGACCAACTTCGTGGCCCAGCGGCTGTCTGCAGAGCTCCTGCTGGGCCAGCTTAACGCCGAGCACGTGGAGGCCGACGTGCGGCGTGTGCTGCTGCAGGTACTGGTGCCCGGCCAGCCGACGGCAGCCCGGTGGGCCGTGTCCCCCGGGACCTTGGCCCTGCGACCGTGAAGCGTGGGCTTGGCCAGGGCTGGCCTCAGACCCTGCCCGCTCATTCAGTCCTGCAGAGAACCCAGCGCTGGGAGCCTCTCCCAGCAGCAGGGGCACCCCACCTCGGGGAGTCCAAGAGCCGGCAGCTAGCAGCGGTCCTTCCCCACCCCTGGCGGGGTTGGGTTTGGGGGAGGTGGTCCTGGGGAACAGGGAAGTAGGGACAGACCCTTGGACAAAGGGGTGGAGCGGGGGCTGATTTAGGGTGATTTGACATGGTCCCTTTCCTTCGGGCGTGGCTCGGGTGCCCCGCCTCTAATCGCTGCCAGCACCCCGGGCCTCACCACCTCCCTTCCGGTCGTCCGGCGGCCTTTGCCAGCTCTGTGCTTCTGCTTGCTGCTCTTCTGGAGGCTTCTTCCTGGCATCTCCTTTTGGAAGTACATCTGGGGTCCCTTAGTTTGGATGTTCCTCGACAGCAGGGTTCCCAACTGTCCTCCTGCCTCGCACCTGAGGACCGGAGCACCCTCCCGGCCTCGGGGCCCTGGGCCAGGCGGTCTCAGCCTGGCCCCCCAGGAAAGGCAGCAGCGTGAGCAGTGTCCACAGGCCAGCAGGATGCAGTAATGACCCCAGTGGTCACTGATCTAGACTTACGCTGAGCCAGGTGCTGAGTGCTCAGCCACCCTCAGAACAACACTTATCTCTGTTCATAGATGAGGAGACCGAGACTGCCAGCTGGCAAGTGGCAGAGCTGCAATTCATCCCCAGGTGGCCTGGGTCCAAACCTGTGCTCTTAACCTCTGAGCTCTTAACCTTAGCCTCTCTGGTCCCTGCAGTGCCGTCACATGAGGACCTGCACGTAATACTGCTTATTGCTTTTACTAGGGGGTGTTTCAGCATCAGGTGGCAGTGGCGTTTTGAACTGGCCTTTGCCCTCACACCTGTTCCTGTCTGTCCTCTTTGTGCCTCCAGGCCTTCGATGTGGTGGAGAGGAGCTTCCTGGAGTCCATCGACGATGCTTTGGCTGAGAAGGCGAGCCTGCAGTCCCAGCTGCCAGAGGTAACCTCCCCGCCTGCTTCCCGGGAGAAGTTCATCAAGGCCAGCTTTGCTAGGAGCAAGGACTCATCTGCCATGTCACTCCCAAGCCAGAGCAGCAGGAGTTAGGGGGACAGTCCCTGACTATGCGTTTACCCCCCGACGGGCCTCCCTAGCCTGCTCTCAGCAGTCTTCGGCTGACCATGGGGTGGGTAGTGAGGGGTATGAGTTAAAGCCCTTCCAGGTCAGTCCTCGAATCTGTCCACAGCCTTGTCGCCCACCCTCCCACCCACATCACCTGCCAGCACTTTCAGAGCCGACAGGACAAGTTAGGTCACCGCTGGCCTTCCTGGAGCAGCTGCTTAGAGCTGTAGCGTGGCTTTCGGCCTGCTCTGACCCCCAGTGATGGCTTGTAGGGTGTCCCTCAGCACCAGCTGCCGCCTCAGTATCAGAAGATCCTCGAAAGACTCAAGGTGCTGGAGAGGGAGATTTCAGGAGGGGCCATGGCCGTCGTGGCGGTCCTTCTCAACAACAAGCTCTACGTCGCCAACGTAGGTGAGCCACCTGTCCGCCTCAGGGTGCGGAGGGCTGGGAGAGATCAGCTTAGGGGTCTGGGAGTCTTTTGGGTAGCCTGCTATCCATACACGTAGGACCCGCAGCCCAAGTATGCCGAGGCCGTCAGGAGGGTTTCTGTTACCCCACGGGCGTCTCGGTCCCAGTGAGGAGTTGGAAGTACTGGCCGGGAGTACGCACCCCGGCACTAGTCCCCACATCGCCCCGACTGGCTTGTGGCCCTGCAGGAGTGTTGTCCTCTGTCTGTGTTGCTTTATGGAAGATGTTGCCAGCTGTGGAAGACCCACTCAGCATCCCATGAAGAGTGATCAGATGGCTGGGTGTGGGCCAGAGGGTGAGGGGCCACGGGGACATTTTTGTGGGATTTGTGGGCAAGAGGGAACCATCTGGGAACCTGAGAAGGCCGTACCCCCAATGTGCAGATCACTGTAGGAGCTCTGCAGAGACCCCACTGATAATTTCCCTCTTCTTTCTTTCCTAAAGATTTCATGGTGGAAAAAATTCAAAAATGTATAGGACTAGAGTGGCCAGCATTTAATGACTCCCGTCTGTCCATTCCCAAGAGTTACCGCCTCGTGGCCAGACTCATTTACTCTACAGCCCTTTGTCCCCGCGTTGTCGGGAAGCAAACCCCAGACACCATGGCATGGTATCTGTAAATATTTTAGTGTGTTTCCCTAGAGAAAAGCTCGCTCATTAAAATCGTAAACATACTCGTCCTAAGATGGCACTGGAAAAACTTAACCAGATGCCTTCATGTCAGTTCTCCTTGACAGGTGACCCACCCAGTGGCCCAAGCCCATTTTCCTTGCTTGTTTCAGGGCTGTCCACATGTGAGATGCCTGCCTTGTCTCCCTGCCACCCCACTTCACCCCACCATGGCCTCTTTCTCTCTCCGCTCCCCCTCTGCTCAGCTGCTCACGTTCTGCTGCAGGTACCAACCGCGCCCTTTTATGCAAATCCACGGTAGACGGGCTGCAGGTGACACAGCTGAACGTGGACCACACCACGGAGAACGAGGACGAGCTCTTCCGCCTCTCGCAGCTGGGTGAGTGCGGGACATGTGCCAAGGGCTCAGTAGGGGCGGGCGACCCCATGGCTCACCTTCGCCCTCTTCTGGTGGTCGTGCAGAAAGGGGCGAAATGGACAGGCTGTACCTGTGGGCTTGGGACCAGCCCATCTGGGGTTGAATTCTCGGTTCACCGCTTACTAGTTGGTGACGTTTGGAACTTACCCAAGTTTTCTGTACCTCAGTTTACCCATCTGCATATGAGATAATAGTAACCTCCCTCAGGACATGGTGAGCATCGAGGAAGTTAATTAATGGGTGTGAACTGCTTCCAAGAGAACCTGTGTGCGCAGTTACTGGGGGAGGCTGAGAGGCCAGAGAAGTCCTGACACCAGCCACTGCCACAGCCGCTCCCTCCCTTCCCGGCAGCTGTGCTGGGGATGCCGGATCTGATGACCGCGGAGGAGGGGCTCCAAGTGGGCGGGTGTTCTGATGGGGATGGAGGACATTGGGGCACACTCGGTGAGCCGCTCTCCCAGATGTCTCGTGTGACTTCATTTCCTGTCCTTTGGGTCCTCACACCTTGTTCATGGATGCGTGTGTGTCCCCTTTTTGTTCTTTGATGTGAACAAGATCTGGGATTGTCGTGGTGTTCTCCCCTGGCAGGTTTGGATGCAGGAAAGATCAAGCAGGTGGGGGTCATCTGTGGGCAGGAGAGCACCAGGCGCATCGGGGATTACAAGGTCAAATACAGCTACACTGACATCGACCTACTCAGGTAGGTGGCCGTTCCCGCTGCCCACTAGCTGGGACAGGAGCAGATCTTTGGCTCTAAAGACAGAAGATGCAGTTGAGGTAGCTCAACCCAAGGAGACTCTTCCTCCTGGAGAGGTTGATGTGGCACCTAGACCAGCAGGGGTCAAATGGAGAGCTAGGCCAAAGCCAAGGGCAGCAACCAGTGCCACAGGGCATGGCAAGAGAGCCAGGGCTGGCCGGAGCTGCCTGGCATGGTTGGGGACAGACCTAAGGCCTGTTAGGCGGTGCCGTCCATGGCTAGGGCTAGGGCAGAGGTGCAAGACGAATCATATAGTCCCCTCCGAGGACACCTCTCCTCTGGCTGCCACCCAGTGCTCATAGCAGTCGTGGGCAGTAGTAGTAATTGTGATCCTCTGTTGGGCCAGCCCGTGCCCAACTCTGTACGTGCATTTCTGTTCTTCAGTCTTCACGCAGGCGCTAGGAGCTGGGTGCTGTTACTGCCTGAAAGGTATTTTCGTATCAGGAAGCTGAGACATGGTGACATTAATTTGCCTACCTGGTGACAGGGCTACCTGTGGGCTGAGGCAGGACTCGAACCCAGGCAGCCTGAATTCTGAGCATGCGTCTTTAACGTTGATGGGGAAAGTATGCTTGTGCGTGTGCATGAGGTGTCCATTATGGCATTTAACGTCACGACCAGAGCTGTGGGTGTATGCCAGAGACCCCATCACCAGAGGGCAGGCTTCATCGTGTCTTAGGAAGTGTGAGCTAGAACTCCTCACTCTCACAGGACTTAGGCGGTTGCGTTTGCAACCTTTTGTCTCTAATTTGTGGGATTCTGTTGCTTTATTGGAAAGTACACGTGTGGTTTAAAACAGTTCAAACAGTGCCAGGGGTGTAGGTGTGAAGTGCATCTTCCTCTCCAAGCCGAGACTTGTTCCCCAGGAGCTGCTAGTTTTTTGTGTACCACCCAAAGTTTCTTTGCGCATGCGTGTAACAGCTGTGTGTGTGTGTGTGTGTGTGTGTGTGTGTGTGTGTGTGCGTGTGTGTGTGCGCGCGCGCGCACGCGTGCGCTTCCGTGGGCATGAGCATCCTTTTCAAAACACCCACAAGTGCCATCATGCGCTTTCTAGTGTCCCGCACCTCACTTTCCATGAGGTGCCCTTCCCTCCCTTCCTTCACACCCGGAAGTTAGGCTGGTGGCATTCCTGGCGACAGCGGCTAGGATTCCAGCGTGTGGCTGTGTCCACACTCACCTGCAGCCTCTACTGATGGACCCGCAGGGTATTTCCAGGCTGTCCAGATACTGTTGCCAGGAGCGTCTTAGACTTGCCTGCGTGCACGTGCACGTGCAGGAGCTCTGATGCTTAAAGCTCTGATGCTGCATCAGAAAATGACCCCTGTGCGGATGGAGAGTGTGTGCGTGGTCTGAGCTGGTGTGACACTTGTTTTGGAGGAAACCAAGAGAAGTGGGCTTTTAAAAGTGAACCCCACCCCCCTGCTGTCCCACCCCTCACCACCACTGCCTGGGCTCTGTGGACGGGAGTTGCAGCATGGAACCAGAATTGGGCATTTGACCTTTGCCCTCTGACCCCAGCTGCCCACTAGCTTTTCTGGCCCTCAGGGCTTGATTTTAGTAGCTGACCTCAGAAGACAGGTCTGTTTTTCTGGTTTTCTCTTTGCTTTCTCTTTTCCTCTTGTCAGGTATGCGTTTTATTTCACATGCTGGGGTGGAGTCTTCCCTTAGGATTAGTGTCCCCTGGGGGCCATGCCACGCCCAGCTCTCCCCTCCACTCTCTTCCCTCAGCGCTGCCAAGTCCAAGCCCATCATCGCGGAGCCCGAAATCCACGGCGCACAGCCCCTGGACGGGGTCACCGGCTTCCTGGTGCTGATGTCCGAGGGGCTGTACAAGGCCCTGGAGGCAGCCCACGGGCCCGGGCAGGCCAACCAGGTGAGCTGGGCCCGGGTGCAGTGCAGACCGCCAGCCTGTGTGGTGGCGGCTCCCCTGGGGACCCAGCCAGGGCTCTGATTCCTCACGCCCTCGCCGAACATCTCTGGGTTCAAAGCCCTAGAGCACCCGTCCCATCCAAAGCTTCGCTCTTTCTGGGCTCAAGGCTTCCCTGGGCAAGCCTGAAGGGCAGCCGGTGAGGTGGATGTGAACGTCCATGGGCTGCGTGGCTCTGGAGACTAAGGGAGCCGAGCCCACCCTCACCCGCCCCCAGGTCATTTCCTGTCACCTGCCCCTGCCTGGGTGGAGGAGGAAAGTGCAGAAGTGTCGCCCGACACACGGAGCGCTGGCCACGGGGTCGTGCTGGCCACGTCCGAGTCCCACTCCGCCACTTCCTGCCCTGCACGCTCTCAGCTGCGACAGTTTACTGTTTGTTCTCATCTCTAAGATGGGGACGATAACATCCACCTGTGTGGGACTGTGGTGACAGGTGTGACAAACAGGCCCTCAGCCAGTGGCAGCTGCTTATTTCTCCTACACCTTGGAGAACATGTCAGACAGTTATCACTGAAGCAGTCACTTCAGGGGTGACTTTGAGGGAAGCTGCCTCCACTTGACCTTGGATTGCTGGGTTGGTCAGATAAGTTCAGTTCCTGTTTCTCCTTCCATCTGTGACTTTTGTAGGAAGGTAACCTTTTCTGCTTCTTCCCTTGATTAAAAAGTATGAGGAAAAAGTCTTATATGTTTAACTACCCCTTGATTCCTGTGTTCAAGGCTTCCACCTATTTTATCATCCCCCCAGTAGCCTTGGACCCTAGAGGGGGCAGCAGCTCACGCCACATCCCGTTGGGGCTCACAGAGTTCAGGATCTGGCCTGAGGTGACAAAGCTGGTCAGTGAGGGAGCCGAGCCCACCCTCACCCGCCCCCAGGTCATTTCCTGTCACCTGCCCCTGCCTCCTCCCTCTGAGAGACTCTGGCCAGCCAGCATGTAGAAGGTTTTGTGTCTGTGTTTGTGATTTTACCATCAACGTGATCTTTTTCTTTTTCTCTTCTTTGATCTTCACGATAGAATTACACAGTAGCTTCTACTGGGTACTAGAATACACTGGACAGTGGACTTCACTGAGGGTAGGGACCCTGTTTTCATTCTGTATCCCCATTTTCTGACAAAATTGGCATTATTGTTGCCTATAATAAGTTTGTTCCTGGAAAGAAGACTTAATAATCAAGACAGTTTATACCGGGCTTTGTGCAGTCCTCAGAGTGCCCTCACGTCCATGGTGTTATTTAATCCTCATAATAACCCAGTGAGGTGGATACTTCCCCATTTGATTGGTGTGGAAGCCACAATCAGCTCACAAGGTCTCATTTTTTCTAAGTAGAAAGTTCCAGAAGGATTATCCTGAAATCCTTGAAAAGCTCAAATTTCAGGTGTGGCTGGTGGAGACTTCCTTCACCTGCTTGGCTGCTGACCCCTAAGTGACCCCTAAGTGACCCGACTAGGCTCTGGCGTCGTGGTGCATAGTCCCTGGGACCCCTTGTTGCTCATCAGGGTCTTGTCCCCTTTCCCCCAGGAGATCGCCGCCATGATTGACACTGAGTTCGCCAAGCAGACCTCCCTGGACGCGGTGGCCCAGGCTGTGGTGGACCGGGTGAAACGTATCCACAGTGACACCTTCGCCAGCGGCGGGGAGCGTGCCAAGTTCTGCCCACGGCACGAGGACATGACCCTGCTGGTGAGGAACTTCGGCTACCCGCTGGGCGAGATGAGCCAGCCCGCAGCCTCCCTGGCCCCAGGTGAGTGCGGTGCAGACGGAGGACGCCCCAGGAGGGCGGCAGGGCCGGGTGGGTGCCCAGCGGCTGAGGCCGGCCTCACTGCCAGCACTGAAGGTGGAGTCAGGAGGCCTGGCTCTGAGCGGTTCTAACCCGGGCTCTGACTTTCAAGGTCTCTGAGCTGCCTTTGTTTGTTTTTCCCTTTTGTCTGTGGAATGAGGGAATGCTGTCTGCCCTGGCCATCTCCTAGAGAACTGGGTGCAGAGAGCTGGCAGAGCCACCGGGCCACACGGTAGAGATGAGGGCGCCCACCGGCCCAGGGCCTTCCTGCTCTGTGCCCAGCACTGGGCCTGCGCATTTCCTGTGGTCCTCATTACCAGCCCGCAGGAAGACGACGCCCCCTTTTACAGAAAGGGAAACTGAGGCTCTAGAAGGAAGAGGCCTGGCAAGGCTAGGCATGTGGACAGAAGGTCCCCGAAGGCTGGCGCTGTCCTTGGGCCATGTCAGGCTGGGGGCAGACGCTTTACTTTCTGTGTTTATAGTTCTGGAATCAAGTTTCTAGGCAAGCGACACGATGGCTCCTTCTGCAGTCCCTCCCGGTGCCACTTAGCGCCCCGACACCCCAACGCCCAGACGCCCAGACCTGGGGCCACATTCCCTTTTTCCCTTTCCAGACAAGCCTTCGCGTCAGGTGTGCCCGCGTGCATTTGTCCTCGTGCGGGCACCAGGTCAGGAGGTCCTCTAGCTTGTTAGCGCAGACACGTTTCTGTCCGGCCTGCTTCAGATAGTCGCACACATTCTCAGGAGTGACGCGTCACCACAGGAAGCCAGGCAGTGACCCTTCCGTCCAGATTCTCCTGCTTTGAGCACTGGCAGTGCTGTGTTGCCTCATGGAGGCCCCTGCCCAGCCTAGAAGTGTCTCTGCCACGGGACCCTCTCTCTCTGTCCCAGCGGGCAGAGGGCCTGCCGCGTGGGGAGCCGGGCCGCCTCTCCTCGCAGCCCTCAGGCACCGCCACCGTCAGGCCCTGGAGCAGTCCTGTCCCCACCACCCAGCCGCTCCCATGGCCCACCCCTCTCTCCCTCCCGTGGCCACAGGAGGACGCGTGTGCCCGGTGTCCGTGCCTTACTCGAGCGCTCAGAGCACCAGCAAGACCAGCGTGACCCTCTCCCTCGTCATGCCCTCGCAGGGCCAGCTGGTCAACGGGGCCCACAGTGCTTCCACCCTGGACGAAGCCACGCCCACCCTCACCAAGTAAGCCGTCGCCCCCAGCCCGGCCACTCAGGCCTCCCCCTGGGGGTGGCCCCTGTCTGAGCAGCAGAGCCGCAGGGCCCCGTCCTGTGGCCCCGTGACCTTGAGTGAGATACTCCGAGGTGCCCGGGGGTCTTGTACCTCTCAAAGCCCCCACCTTCCTTCCTGGGGAGGCCTCCGTAGGTGCTGAGGCAGGAAAAGGAAGCCTGATAGATTCCAGCAGCTCACTGAGGCTGGAGCTGGGGGCGCCGCAGGTGTCCGGGGCCGGGTGGGTGAAGCAGGCCACGAGGGTTAGGCGGCCCATGGCGACGGCCTGCCGATCGTGGTTTTCTGTCTTCCCCCGTCTGTAAGCATGTGACGTAGGGTGGCCTACCTGATGGCATCCATGCTCGAAGGCCATTGTTTTGCTTGTACTGGCTTGTCAGAGCCAGGCTCTCTGACTTAAAGGTCTGATTTTCGTTTTGAAGTGAGTTCTCTGGGTTAAGGCATGGGGGAGGGGAGGAAGCAACAGGGGTCTGGAGCCTGGGGGTGTGTTGGGCAGGCCCCCTCCTCTCTGCAGACCTGCCCACAGGTCTGGTGTGCATTCTGCCCCCTTCGCTTCTGTGGAATGTGCCCCCCACCTCGCCACACCGCATGGGGAGGCCAGGATCTGGTCTCCACATTCCAGCCCTGCACAGAATAGTACAGATGCCACACACAGCCCACTCAGGATGTGGCCAACTGGAAGGGTCATAAGGAAGGGAGTGGCTCTGTTTCCCTCTGCCCAGAAGGGGCCCGTCCTTTCCCCGCCCCCATGCTGCTCCTGCTACCGCCCCCACCATGGGCTGGAGGGGCCCGGCGTCCCCAGCCCTGTAGGGCTGCTCAGAGGGAGCCACCAGCTGTGTCCACAAAGGCAGAACGTGACAGCAGTGGTCCCAGACCAGGCAGGGGAACCAGCTGTCCTGCGCCTCTAAGGCCCTGGGCCCCTAAGCAGCCCCTCCCCGCAGCCTGGATCTGAGCATAGTTGGGCCTCCCTGTGAGCCAGCTCGGTGCTGGGTGCTGGGTGCTGAGCAGTGCTGGGAGTTTACAGGTGATTCCCAGCTGTTATGTGTCTTGTGACAGAGAGAGCTCTGAGAACATGGGGGACCCATCCCCACCGGGCCAGCGAGAGAGGAAGAAGGGAGTGAGGCAGGTTTTCTGGGAGAAGAGCTCTTGCCCTGTGACCAGTGGGCTGCAGGTCAGGGTGGATTTGGAGGGACTGGCATGGGTGACTCCAATGCAGAGCTGCTCCGAGCAGGCAGACAGGCCCGGTCCTGCACAGTAGTCAGTGGCCATACGTGGTTATCGGGTGCCAGAACTGAGTGGTCCATTTTCATTCCAGTTCATTCCAATAACCAAATAGCTAGAGCTTAAGAAATGCATTCGACTTTTCATCTCCTTCTCAGAACACGTGGCTGGGCTGGCACTTGTGGTCACCTTTGTCTGAGAGGCCTGTGCCCTGGAGCAGAGGCCCCTCTGTTCCCAGGCTGGAAGCCAAGGCCCCTGACTGTCTCCCCTTTTGTCCCTGCAGCCAGAGCCCAACCCTGACCTTGCAGTCCACCAACACGCACACTCAGAGCAGCAGCTCCAGCTCGGACGGGGGGCTCTTCCGCTCCCGGCCCCCCTACTCCCTCCCGCCCGGCGAGGATGGCCGCGTAGAGCCGTACGTGGACTTCGCCGAGTTTTACCGCCTCTGGAGCGTGGACCATGGCGAGCAGAGTGTGACGACGGCACCGTAGCCCAGGCCGGGGAGTGCAGCCCTAGCAGGACCTTGCACTGGGGACAAGGGGGCCCACCTTGGGGGAAGGATGGGTTTTTTCTTGCCAATTACTTACGCCACGGGGGCCAGTGAATGACCGTCCTCAGCCTGCACCACACTGTCACCCCCCAGCTCTCGGTGCTGTAACGAATATCCTCTCAGAGTGCCAGTGCAGACCGGACCCCTTGGGTACACCTTGTCCCTGCACAGGGGCTGGAGGCCACTCCCTCAGGCAGCCTCAGGCAGGACCGTCACCATTTCGCAGGACGAGGGGCTTGAGGCGGGGCCACCCAGGAAGCCTCGCTCCCGTGGGGGGGCTGCATGTGAAGAGGCTCTGCTGTGCCCCCACCTGTCACAGGCCCAGCAGCCACTGCTTTCTGAAGGCCACCGCCCCCTCCAGCCACCACGTGTCCTGGAACGGCCTGTGACCACGGAGCAGTTGTTCCCTCGTCCTCCGGCCACCAGGGTGGAACCCTGGTTGGCGTCTGCACTTGTCCCTGGGGCCCGTCCCTGGGCCTGCCCAGGTGGTTTTCCGTGGTAAACATTCGGCAAGGCCGGGGAGGGGTTGGGGACCTGGGATGGCTACAGAGGGGCAGGCTGGCCTGGGCCGAGTGCAGCACTCGGTGTGTGCTCTCCGCCTCCTGTTAGCAGAGGGCGAGCAGGCCCGGGAGGCTCCCGACTCGCCCACGCCACCGGTCTGGTGGGGCAGAACTTGGACCTTCCGTTGGTCCCCAAGGCTTCTGGGATTCTGCAGCCCCCTCCCCAGTTCCCAGCCTCCTGCCTTATGAGGCCCTGGACATCTCACCAGGGACTCTGTTCGCAGCTTCCAGTGTGCTTGGTGCCTGGAGAGTCGGAAGCCAGTTCCAAGGCCCTGCTGGCTGTGTGGTCCCAGAACACGGCCCCCTAGGGAGGCCCAGCGCAGCAGAGGAAGGGCGAGTCTCGGCATCGCGTCTTCCCCTCCACCACGAGGCCGTCTCTGTTCTCCGGGTGAACGGATTTAAAATTAGTCCCCAAGTCTGGGAACAAAGGGGATTCTCTCCCAGGAACGTCTCAGCGATGCTGTGTGGTCTTAGGAGTAGCAGCACTTTTTTACCGCAGTAAAGAAAGGATAAATGGTGGTGTCGTATGTCGTGCTGCCAGTAGTGCTTTTACTCCTGGCTCGTGTGACTCGCAGTGGCCCTGGGAGGTGGATGCCACCTCTCGTCCTCCAGCTCCCCAGGCTGGGAGCCGCAGCCCCGGGAGGGGAGCTGGCCTCCCGACTGGCCCCGGCACTGCCACCCTCAGCCTGGGGAGAGCGCGGGGTTGTCTGGCACCCCCCCAGGTCCCCGTGGATCTGGAAAGGATGCTGGTTCCGGGTCCTCCAGGCCGGCCGGCCGTGGCAGAGCTGTGGTGCGGCCCCCACTCTCCCCGACTGGGAGGGGTGGTATGGCCCTCAGAGCTTCGGGTCTCTGGGACAGCTTCTGCCCTCTCAGCAGTTAGCGGGCGTCGGGGTTCCCTCGCTGCGCTGGTTTGCTCGGCTGGACAGTGTTCTGCAAAGACCAGCTCATCAGGGGCCTCTTCCTGCTCTGGGGCTCAGCACTCACTCTCACAGAGCGGCTGCGACAGACAAGTGAAACGCCGCGTGGCTCGGGAGCGAAGCCGAGCTAGGCGTTTGGGTGGTGGGCTCCGAGATGCCTCCATCTTCCCCGCTGTGAGGGGCTCTGAGGGGGCTTACCCTGCCGCCACCCCCCCCCCAGCAGAACTGCCCTTCAGGATCTGTCCCCTTCGGCTCTCCCAGCCATCGTCCCAGCCATCGTCCCAGCAGGTCCTGATGGCCACTGCTCGCCTTGGGCCCTTCTAGAGTCTTGGTGTCAGCCTAGCACCCCGAGGTGGCCATGGTGGGTGAGCCAGTTCTCAGATGAGTGACAATGGCGCACACAAATGGCCATCGATCCCCTAGGCCCCAGGGCCTCTCCCAGCACCTGCTCTGCGCTAGGCCTGTGGGGTGGGGTACTGCACTGCTGGCTCTGTGCCCTCTGTCCCCTGGCTTCTGTCATTCAGTTACACTTGCCTGCCCCCTGGGCACAGGAGGGACACTGTTGAGGAAGATGTGGATCAGAGGGAGCTTAGGACTCTGTCTGAGGACTGAACAAGTGACCAAGGGCAGGACAAGGAAGAGAACCAAGGCAGCCAGGCAAAGCCGGACAGCCATGGGCCAGTCACCGCCCCTCTCTGACACACAAGGCAGGCAGACTACTGACACCTGCCAGGAGCCAGCTGGAGCCCCTCCGGCCTCCCCACAGCGGCTTCAGTGGGGAGAGCGCCTGGTCTCCCTGAGACTCCACCAGGTAGAGCCAGAGAAGCCCGCCCCACCCCCGCCACTGCCTGTGTCCACCTGCCCCTTGATACCAGGTTCCTGTTCTCCACAGGACAGGACTCGGTCACAGGCCTGGATTGGACACTGGCCTGGATCAGACAATTCGGGGCCAGGCCTCGGAAGCCGCTGCTTGCCCTGGGGCCGGAGGCAGGTGGGCAGAGGGGGACATCCAGCCGCACAGGGAGCTCCGTGGACACCCCAGGGCCGTCTTCACTAGGGTGTGTGCTGGTGTTTCCAACCCTGGTCGGGACCCGCAATTCTCACACCCAGCCCTTGTCCTTGTTGGCAGGGCGTCCCCCCCCCTCCCCACCAGGACATGGACAGACCTGTCTGGCATCACTCAGGCTTCTGTGACATTGACGTAGGGAAAGGCCCCTGATCTTGCTCTTGACTCGGTTGGCTCCTTCCTGTCACTCAGGCTTCAGCACTTCCTGAGAGACGTCTGCCCTGGCCTCACCCCAGCCACATCCGTCCCATCTCCCTTTTTAATCTTCATAGAAACTCGCCGATATTTTTTGTTCGGTTATCTGTGTCTCTCCCTGTCACTGCAATGCCCACCCCAGGAGAGCGGGACTGAACTTGACTTTAACCCACTGGGTCCCAGCCCTCAAGTCGGCACCAGCCCTTCACATGGGTGCTGAACGAATGAATGAGTAACTGTGTGACCTTGGGCAAGTGACTTGACCATGCTGAGCCTCAGTTTCTTCATCTGTAAAATAAGGATCTGACTCACAATGGCCCAGCATGTCTGAGCTGCCACAGAAGTAAGAATTGCCCTGTCCTACAGATGCAGAAGTAGCCTGGGACACGTTATAAGAGCATGAGCTGAGATTTCTGCCCCTTCACCAGCACACACGCACGCACGCGCACGCACACCCACGCACACAGTATAAAGACACACATAATGAAGGTTCTGCCTGGGATCTCACGTGTAGCAGGTGCTACTTGCAGCTTCCCCCCGGGGAACCCAGACGTTGAGCGGTTGTGCCTTTTGCCCCTTCTCAGCCAAAGCCCAGTGGGAGGCTATCAGATGGGCCCCCAAACATGTCTTACAACAAGGGCATCTTTCATGATCCTTCCTTCTGGGCACCCTGTTTTGAAACCACATAAGGAGACAGACCACTGCCGTTCCCGGCGGGCTCGGCATGAGCGCGCGCTTTGTTCCCACGCAGAGGTGATGTCAGCCCAGAGCAAAGACAGGCACTTGACATTTCCATGAGCCGATCGGGCCCCTCGAGGACAGACTCAGTGTCTGGCAGCCAGCTTTGGGGGATAGTGACACCAGTTCATGAACTCTGTTCCTGCCTTGGAGACCCCCAGGGGAGTCAGAGCACCCCAGGCTGTGTGGACCAGTTGTCCAGTGTAGCCCCTTCTTGCCCTCGTCCTCCCAGGTCACAGAGTGGGCCAGGGCAGGGAGGGGTGGGCCCCAGAGCCCCACCCATTGCCTCAAGGCCAGAGGCCCCTGGCACTTTGCACATCCTCCATGATCAAACACCCACACTTGTCACTTGAGCAAAGCCATCTTGTGGTCCAGATAGTGCTGAGTCTAGGAATCTTCCATATCTTCGGCCTCCTGCCTTCTGGCACCTGCTGTGTTGGAGTCATTTGTATGCTCACTCATTCCGCTCCCCCCCCCCACCGCCCTGAGCCACGCCCGCCAGCCTACTCCATCCAGACCTTCTCCTCTGGTCATCTCCATAGCCCAGGGCCAGCCCCCGGGCAAGGTCTGAGGGATGTCAGATGAACATGAAGGACAGACAGATGAAGTACCCTGAGAAGAGCTTCTGGAACTTTTCTACAGGAAGTATCTTAACACTACAGAAAACTACTCGAACCCAAGTTCCTCCAAAGTTTTGGAGTTTATAAAAAATTGGAGTTTATAAAAATATATATATTTTGCATATCTAGGTCAATCTTGCAGTCAAATCCATAATATCCCATGTTCTTTCTAATACAAAAGCGACATTTCAAAAACAGCATTCGAAATTACTTATCAAGTCATATTGATGCTTCAGGAAAGTACACTGTGTCAGTCCTATAGGTCTGCAAACCTCAGCACATCACAGGGAACCCAGCAGGCTGAGAGGCCCAGGTGACCCCACAAAAACTTGCTAACGGCTGATGCCAGGTGTGAACTTGCAAGGTGTTAAACTCTTGAGATCAGCACCCACCTGGGGTGCAACGGGGTGGGGGAGGACTGAGCTGCAGCCCCAGCCTGGCCACACATCAGAGCTGCGTGACAATGAAGACAAGATAATTGTTAAAAACACAGATTCCTCGGCCTTGCCCTGGAATAGTAAATCAGACCCTCCAGAGGGAGGCCGGTTAAGTGTGGACTCTAACAAGACCACGTGCTGCTGGAGGTTTTTGACGGGAGGCCAGGCTGACTGGTTTCTGTCAACCTGCCACCTCCGTGTGGCCACAGGTGACCTTGGATGAGGCCCATAAACTCTCCAAATGAAGGTTACTAGCTCAGCTTCTTGTAAAAACAAAAACGAAAAACAGCTACCGTTTGATGAGTTCTAACCATGTGCCAGACACATACTAGCTCGTGTAACGGTTAACAAGTCAGCAAGGAGTAGATATCAATGATCCCAGTACAGAGACGAGGAAACCAAGACTCAGAGAGGGTAAGTCAGTTGTCCAAGATCACACAGGAGGAGAAATTTGAACTCGGGCCCTTTCTCTATGCACCATGATGTCACCTCATGATTTTCAAAGGCCCTGCCAGGCTTGCCAGGTGGGCTTTGGCAGCAATCTCTCAAAAATGACAACTTAACCTGCTAGAACATCCTGACTTTCTCGGGTGTAGGGGAAAGCTTTCACACGCAGGGCCGTCTGGGATCTGAGCTCATACTAGAATTTTGTCACCTGGTCTGACTTGTCCACTGGGATCGGGGGCAAGGGAGGTACCGAGCCTTTCCCAACAATGAGACTCGGCCCTTAACGGCAGACCTGGCATGAGCCAGCCGTGACTCTGTCCTGAAGGAGCTCACAACCTGGAGGTACCCCTGCCCAAGATCTGGGGGCTCCTGGAAAATCATCTGAAGAAATAGTGTTGCATCGTGAAGGGGAAGTAGGAGTCGGCTGGGTAAAGGAGGAGGAGAAGGCAGCTCTAGGTAACTGGAGGGCAGGCACACGGGCCTGGGTGATGAAGGCCTTGGGGGGTTGTGGGGGGTAGGCCATGGGGCTGGGGAGGCCATGGGAGTCAGGCTGCCTTTTCTCCCAAGGCCCAGGGGAGACAGTGCGAGCTTTTAGCAGGGAGCATGAGCCTGGGCTGACAGGGCAGGTGGGCGGGGGGCGGGGGAGTCAGCAGTGGAGACAGTGTGGGCCTTGCTGGCGCCAGCCCTTTCCAAGAGGTCCTGACCTCTGTGCTGAGCCCTGGCAGGGCCGGCCCCAGAACAGGGCCTGGGAAGTGATGTGCACATCAGAAGCTTCCATAACTTTCCGGCAGGGGTCTGAAGTTGACGGGTATTTTAGGCATCAGAGAAAAGCACTTTCTGACAGGGCGGTGGGCCCTGTCCCTCTGCCCTCGCCCGCCCCGTCTCTGACTTGCACGCTCCTTGAGCCAGATCAGGCTGCCAGCCTCCCGGGAATGGACCAGACCTTTCTGTGCATCTGTCTTTGCCGATGCTCTCCCTGCTGTCTGGGAGGCCTTTTCATAGGGTGAGAACTATTCATCCTTCAGGACTCAGCTAATATTACCTCCCTCTGCAAGGATGCCTTCTCCTGCTCAACCCCTCTCCCAGGCTCCTGGGTGCCCGCGAGCAAAGGGCATCGCTACCCTCAGGCTGCCGTGAACCTGGGGCTCCCCGTGAGGGCTCGTGAACATTCAGTCTGGGAGGCAGAGTCCAGCCCAAGGCAGTGTTTGTGACATTGAACTGAGCTGGACCCAGCTGCTCTGAGGGAAGGGCTATGATCCCACCGAGACCCTAGGCAAAGGGACAAGGACACATTGTAACCTCTGTGAGCCTCTTCTCCCACAAAAAGGTATTAAAAATCGTAGTTTACAATTGCATCGATAAATAGACAAATATATTAATTATTATATATTAAAGCATTTTCTCTGAACTGAAAGTCAATTTTGTTTTTTTGATTTAAAAGGAAGTAAACTATTTCCACGGACCCAGAAAAGTGTGCCGGGCTCCATGTCTGCTGTGCCTGTCACGTAGGGGCCAGCAGGGCCTCCGCCGGTCCCCTCGGTGGGGCGACCTGCACCTGAGATCCCAGTCCCAGGCTTCCTGAAATTCTGAGCACCCCTGGTGGAGCTCAGACTCAGGAAGAAGATGTGAGAAGGGTTCACGAGCAGGTATAAGAACATCTGGAGACCAGTAGTTATGTACGTACGTACGTATCTATCTATCTATCTATGTATCTATCTATCTATCTATCTATCTATCTATCTATCTATCTATCTATCTATCATCTATCTATCTATTTATTTTGCCCAGGTTGGATCTTATTCCCAGCATGCTCTTCTCTTTTTTTTCTCTGTCTAGTGACAAAGTGTGCTGAGCACCGGCTGTATGCAGCCCATGCTCGGGGCTGTGGGCTGGAGGGTGAAGGGAGAGGGGATAGTTAGAGGTGAGTTGTTAAGATTCCTGCCCTGGAGAGGAGATAAACTGGCCCCTGGAGCTCCAGCCAGAACGGGCCCTGAGACCCAGGCCAAGGGGCAGCCCTTTCGGCTGATGGGCTCTGGGGAGCTTCCCAGAGCTGGGCCCCGGAATGTTTCTGAAGGGCCGGGGCCTCTGGGATCGCCAGGCTAGTCTTGATCTGAAAACTTGGCTAAAGATGGCAGATTAAGCCCATGCGCCAAATTTATCCCCCTCCTAAGACCCTGTGAAGACTACAGAAAGGGACTTTCCTTTTCTTTCTTTTTTCTTTTTTCTCTTCTCTTCTCTTCTTTTCTTTCCTTTTGTCTCTTTTTTTCATTTTTCTTTTTTTTTCATTTCCTTTCTTTTTCTTTTGTCTTTTCTTTTTTCGTTTCATTTTTCTTTTTTTTCTTTTCTTTTCCTTTCTTTTTCTCTTCTCTTGTCTCTTCTTTTTTCCTTTTATTTTTCTTTCTTTTTTCTTTTCTTTTTCGATTTTTTCATTCCCTTGCTCTCCCCTTCCCTTTTCTTTTCGAAGGTATAAGCCCACAGTTATGGGTAAGAAAGACAGGAGGCCACATCCACACCATGTTTGAAGCTAAAAAGTAGATGTAGAATGACACTGGATTAAAGGACAGAAAAGCCACAGCCCAAGTGAGCAGGGGTGGTAGCTGAGCACCAACACGATTTACCCCTCAAACGTGCCAAGGGCTCAGCCTGAGTTGGCAGCCCAGGTGTGGGTAATAGGTGAGGGCAAAATGATGATCAGTCAGACCCTCAAATCCTCTCCCAGAACTGCCTGGCAGCCCGCCTCCCCACTCTGGTGGAAAACCAGAGTCTTTCTCTCGTGATGGTAAACCAGGTGTCCCTGGCCTAGGGAGAGGGGAATCACACCTCAAATGGAGCTGAGTACCTGTGGCTGGGGTCCTTGCCCTGTCCCCTGCCCTGTCTCCAATGTCAGCGAGGTCTGTACCCCTTCAGGCAGGACACTGAAGTGTCCTCCTTGGAGAATCTGGTGCTCCCAAGAACGAAGTTGTAAAAATACTGACATTGGGAGTGTCCTTAACCAGCGCCCCCAGACTTCCCTTCAGTGGAGCTCGAGGGTCTGTCCTAATATACCCTGAGGAACCAGTCGACTCTGTGAGAATATGTACCTTGAACTTTGACAAATGAGTAAGGTGAATTTTAAAAATCAAACAGAACCAGGCATTTCTTATGACCCAGCAATTGTACTCCCAGGAAATGAAAAGATATGTCTATATAGAAATGATACACAAATCTTCATAGCAGCATTACTAATAGTAGCCAAAAGGCGGAGACAACCCAAATTTCCATCAGTGGATAAATGGATAAATTTGGATTGTGGTATATCCGTACAAGGGAATATTACTCAGCCATAAAAAGGGATGCAGTTCTGACACTTGCTACAACATGAATGAACCTAGAGGACATTCTGTTCAGTGAAAGAAGCCAGATACAAAAGATCACATGTGATATTATTCCTTTTAAATGAAATGTCCCAAATAGGGAAATCCATGGAGACAGAAAGCAGATTAGTGGTTGTTAGGGGCCAGGGGAGGGGAGGATGAGGAGTGATTACTTAATGGATACGGGGTATGTTTCTGGAGTGGTGAGAAAATCTGAAACTGGAGAGAGGTGGTGTTACTACAACATTGTGAATGTACAAAGTGCCACTTAGAAATTGTATGCTTCAAAATGGTTAATTGTATGTTATGTGAACTTCACCTCCACTAAAAATAAGTCCATACAAGCACCAGCTGAGGCTTCCAGCCCCTAGGAGGTTCCTCTATACTTGGAAAGCACCTGGATTCAACCACTAGGTTAAGCTTTCAATAGAAAGGTAACGTGAGCCCCAAACGCCATGTCAGATTCTCCAGTGATCACATTTTAAAAAGAAAAAAAAGAAAAAAGTAATTTTAATGCTAGCATTTTTTCTACTCAGTATAGCTAAAATAGTTTCACTTCAACATGTAATCCCTATAAAAATTATTGTGATCTCTCTTTCATACTAAGTCTATGAAATATGGGTGTATTTTACTCACACAGAACACCTACTTCCTTATGGGCTGGCCACGTTCCTGTGTTTCAGAGCTACTCGTGGCCCGCAGCCACCCCGCTGGATGGTGCAGCTCTGGAAGGTCTCAGACTGGAATCTCAGGAAATAATCTGCAGAGTCTGCGGGTTTGGGATCGCGGCGGGTTTTGAGTCTACAAATGAAAAACAAGTCGGCTACAACGCTATCTAGGATCATTGCAACGATCGCTTTAGAAAAAAAATAAAGGTCTTAAATTAAACACAGAATTGCTATAGGATCCAGCAATTCCACTTCTGAGCACATGCCTCCCGAAATTGAAAGCAGGGACTCGGACAGATATTTGTACACCAGCGTTCATAGCAGCATTAATCACAGCAGCTGGACGGCGAAGATGGGAGCAGAGTCAAAGCCACATTCAGTGAAGAGGCCGATGACAAACAAGGAAATGATACGAATATCATCTGACAGCAAGCGGCAGCAGCCAGAAGGAAAACAAAAGGAATCCAAGGGACGAGTCCTTGTGACACTCGCAGACTGATGCCAGTCACCACCTCCTCCCCGCCCCCCATGCCCGCCTGCTTCTGGAAGGCCGGGGCAGGCCTGCTGTGAGTGGGAAGGCTGCAGCATCCCCAGGTGGCCCCAGTGAGTGCTCCAGCAACGGTGGCGAAAAGCTGGACTGACTGAGGCCTTGGGGACAGAGAGGCTCAGGGAGGGCGACTTGACTAGGGCCTCACAGCGAGGGCTGGGGACAGTGCTCCTGGGGCTGGGGCCCAGGTCTCTGACCCCACGTGGCCATCTTCTTATATGGCCTGGCTTTGTGATCTTGAGCAGGTCACAGTCAGGTCCTGAGCCTTAGCTTCTCTGCCCTAGGGCAGGCTCGGGGTCGGTGGGCAGGAACTCAGCAGGATTCAGCAGGGCCCAGAATTCTCCTGGGAGGCTGGAGAGGGGCAGCCCCGGAGAAAAGGAGTGACTGTCATCTGGACCTGATTGAGAAGCGGCCCCTCTCCTGGCCCTGGGGTTGGAGACACCAGACTCTCACCTTTGTTTGCAAACATGAATGTGAGAGGCCCGGCCTGCGCCCAGCTCCCACCAGATCTCCCTGTGGGCCTGGGGTCCAGGTTGCAGCTGCCCCTCCTGCAGCCTCAGGGCCTGCCATGCGACCCTATGCCTCTTCTTGACCCTGGATGCCTCTTCTTGCCCCCAGGACCCAAGTGCAGTTGGCCTGTGACACAGGTGGAGTGGACAAATAGGGCAAACTTCCTGCTCTGAGCTGGGCATTGGAGGATGTGGGATCGGAAAGCAGGGGCTCTGAAGCTCCCCCCTGACATGACAGCCCTGCGCTTGCTGGCTCTGGGACTTCCGAACCTCTCCCAACCTCAGTTTCCACATCTGTACCGTGGAGACGGTGCCTCCTGATCTGGAGTTGCAGAAGGAGGTAAGGTAAACCACCCTGGACTGGGAACGGGCCTGTTTTAATTTGGCAACTATCTTGGTGGCAAAGGTGGTCACTGGAAATGGGGTAGGGGTAGCTGGCGCCACCTCACATCCTCCCCTCAGCC
This sequence comes from Macroglossus sobrinus, assembly GCA_004027375.1. NCBI lineage: Eukaryota > Metazoa > Chordata > Mammalia > Chiroptera > Pteropodidae > Macroglossus > Macroglossus sobrinus. The sequence continues at coordinate 117,765 of PVKZ01002616.1, read as the reverse complement.
CCAGAGGAGCCATCCCCTGTGAGCGGCTGAGAAAGTCCATGAGGAAGCCAGGGGCCGGGTGGGGTTCCAGACTCAGCGGGGTCTCTTTCCCGCTGCGTGGTGTGGACAGGCCGCCCCCCATGCTCTGGGCCTCTGCTTCCTCTACACGCTCCGGTCCTGAAGACAGCTCAGGAACCAGCACCTCAGGATCCAACCCCAGGACCCAGCTGCCTCGAACAGCCCCCTCCCCTGGGCCAGAATGCGGTCTTCAGGGGGTCTTGGTGACCCCCCCATCTCCACCAGCCCCGGGGTAGACATACGACTCAGGTAACACTGGCACGTATGCTGTTGAGGGCTGCCGAGGACAAGACACCCTTCCTCAGGACCCCCTCTCCCACAAGCCCCTCCTGTGTTGAAATTTAGTCCCACAGTCCCTCTGTGTGTGGGTGGCGGGGAGCAAGCGCCCCTGTTTCTGGCAGTTTCGTAAACAAGAGAGCCGGAAATGAGCTGGGGGGGGGAGGGGAAGGAATGCATTGAGAGAGGACGGCAAGGACAGCGTGTGGGCTGGCATCCACTCTCCTGCTGTGTGGCCTGGGCGCCCCCCACCCCCACCCCGCTTCTCTGGGTTCTGGGCCTCAGGGCCATCTCAGTGAGCCCTCCCACACCTTGCCCCGTGAGCGTGTCTCCCGTGGGGCCATGCGGGCAGCATGGCTTTGGTGGGCTGGCAGAGGTATGGCGGGTGCTGAATGGCCCGTGTTCCCCCCAAATTGTCTGGTGGCCACTGACTCCCCTCTGTTATTCCCAGAGCAGGAAAGGGATGGATGGGGCAGGAAGAACATGTGTGTGCATTTTGAGTTGAGTCGCGAACTCTGTGACCTTAGGGGACTCAGCTTTGTCTCGGCCTCAGCCTAGTCTGTCCACCGGGGCCACGTGGTACACCCCACGAGTTGGTGATGTCTTTTTTTGTGCAGGCAGGGCGCCTCCTAGGTCCCTGGGGCAGTGGTCCTCGATAGGATCCTGGTGTCTCCGGGTCCCTGGAGACTCTGGCCAGCTGGGGAGGAGTCTGCTGACTCAGCCCTGGAGAACTTTTCAACTCAGAAGATTCAAGTTCCAGGAGCCTAACGCCTTCCCTAAGGTGAAAGAGAAAACCCCATTTGCTCCCCACGCCACCCACCTCAGCAGGCTGGGTGGAAGCAGCGGTCTCAGCCGGGTACTGTCTGTCAGGAAGAGAGAGACCATTGTCCCGTGGGGCAGGGCTGTGGCCCAGGGGACCCTCCAGGAAGCAGCTGGCCCTCCAGACCGTACTCACGTTTCTTGGACACAACCTGTGGGCCAGCCCGTGCCCTGCAGCCACACTGCCCACTCTGCACGCTCATCCCAAGCCATGCGGAGCTGTCAGCCCTGTTTGGGGGGTAACCCAGTCCAGAGTGTGATGTGACTTGCACAGGCCACCAGGGGACACACGACAGGAGCCTGCTCTAACGGTTATGTTGCTGTGAGCCTGAAATGTCAGGTCTTTAAGATTTCAGGAATTAAAGTGTATCGGCTATCTGTTGCTGAGTAACAAGCAGTCACCAGCGTGGATTTGCTCACAATTCTGCAGTTCCAGTGGAGCTGGGCGGAGACCTCTGGGCCGCTTGTCTCTGCTATGCGCAGTGTCGGTGGGGGTGGACCGACTCGCCTCCCTCCCGTGTCTGGTGCTCTATGGGAGCGGCTGGGCCTCTCGCAACCCTTCGTGGTCTCTAGGGCTTCTCCCCCGTGTGACCTCTCTCGAGCAGGGCAATCCGATGCCCTCACGCGGCCTCTGGCTTCTGAGCTGGAGAATATGGACGCTGCGAGGCCTCTTAAGGCCTGGGCCTGGAATCTCTCAGTCTCTTCCTCCTCATCCCATTGGTCAGAGCAAGTCCCACATGGGCCACCCAGACTCCAGGGGAGAGGAGACAGTGGGCCATGTGGCCCGAGTCACAGGAAGGGGAGGCACTGTGGGCATTTGGGCAGGCATCCTTCCACCTGAGGGCCTGCCTTGGCAGCGGACCTTTGTCCGCTGACGGGCTCCCGCGTGACCAGGGCTGGAAGAGTTGATGGTGACCCGTGAGAATGCGGAGGAGGGAGGACCCAGGAAGCTCTGGAGCCCAGCTGCAGTGGGACAAGGAGGACAGGCTGGCTCCGGCCAGGCTCCCTCCGCCCTGCTCCCTGCCCTCTGAGGGTGAGGTGGCTGAGTGGGGAATGAGGCTGGGCTTGCTCATCCTGTTGGTGACAACACCCCAGGGGCCCTGCCTCGGCTTCGTAGGGGTGCCGCATGAACAGGGAGCACTGCCCTGGCCACTGCCCTCCACCTGGTCTGCCCTGCCCGGCACCTCCCCAGGAGTGAGAGACTTCCTCCTAGCAGTCCCGCCCCAGCCCCGCCCCAGCCATGCCCCAGCCCCGCCCCCGCCTCTCAGGTCCTGAGAAGACCTTGTCTCCAGGTAATGATGTTCAAAAAGGTCAGTGGGGAGGGAACAGTGCAAACCCTTCCCCCACCTGCACGCCCAAGGACCTCAAGAACTGCACCGTGGTCACTGGCACGGGCCCTCAGCTCAGAGCTGGCTCTGCAACTCGTTAGCGGTGCAGACCCTCGGACCGGCCTCTGCCACCCCAGTCCAGGTGGGGGTAGGGGTCAAACCTCCTGAAGAGGGGCAGCGCGGAGCCTGAGTGAGTGGTGGTCTGGGTCTCGGGGCCTCGGGGCCACGTGTGCTGTCATGGATCGAAGGCCACGGTTATGGGGTTTTGTCCTAGTGGCTTTCTATGGCCCTGGGCAGGCCCCAGCCTGGAGCTCTGAGCCTGGTTTCCTCCCTGGTCTCATGGGGGTAGGCTGGAACTCAGTGGCTTTCAGAGTCCCTCCCAACTAGAAAATTCTATGACCCTAAACTTCCAGAAGGGGAGGAGTCACCGAGGGGGTCTCGGAGCTGCCAGAGTTTGTGGGCACAACCCCCTTAGGAGTTGCCGTCATAATGACCCTAGATTCTAAGCACTTAAGAGGTACAAACTTAACCCTGGCGACGACCCCGCGCAGTAGGCACGATTCTGATTCCCATTTTACGAAGGGGAAAAGCGAAGCACAGGGAAGTTCAATGGCTGGCCCAGAGCCGCAGCGAAGGCAGAGTTCGAACCCTGCCTTCTTCACTCGTTCCAGTCCACAACCCGATGCCGATGCCGTAACGCGGCTGAGGTCTTTTGAAATCAGGACTTTTGTGAGCCTCTGAGCTTATCCAAGTGCTGCATGTAGCAGCTTGCAGGAAATACACGATCGCATCCAAAACCTCACAGAAAAAGCAGGCCGTGGGAACTGGAGGGTGGGCCAGGCGGGGGCGGGGGGGGGGAGGGGAGGCCCCTCTGCGTGTGTCTGGGGGAGGACGGCGGCACGTGGGAGGGTGGCTGGGGTGGAAGGTCCTGGAAACCCTGTCACAGGAGTAGCACCTGGGAGGGGAAGTGGTGGAGGGAGTCTCGCCAGATTTCCGCAGGACCCTGGTATGTGACACGCGAACACGGACCTGCTCTGCCCGGTTCCAGGTGGCGGGGTCTAGGATTTCTAATACCCAAAGCTGTCCCGTGATAAAGAAGTGCGATGGCAGAGAGTGAGTGTCACTTCTCGAGAGGCGTGTAATCAGAGCAGCATGGGGGGTGGGGGAGATGACCTTGAGATCCACTCTCCCAGTTCAGGGGTGTGGACAATCCCAACAGCCTCAGGGGATGCATGGGTTAAAGGTCAGTGGCTGAGCCCCCTGCTTCCAGCTCAGGCTCCCGGGCGGAGAGCCAGCCCTGTGGCCTTTTTCTGGGGCTGACCCCACATTTCGTGGGCGACTGTCTTTCTTCTTCTTCCAGTTCCACCTGTCAGCCTGGCTCCTATCAGCTGGACAGCCCAGTGCCCCGACCAGGACTCCCAGCAGCACCCTGGTCACTAAATTTCTGGTCATCAAAAGGTCCAGAGAACCTGCTGACCCACAGGACCCCGGGGACCCTTAGTGGGCCGCCTCCGGGCTCCGACAAGTGAAAACAGACTGGATGTTCCAGAGACTGCCTTCCAGGCCGAGGAGATGCGGCCGCAGGACTGCGAGCAGGGACTCGGCAGCTGTGAGGACGGAACCCCACTGATGGGACTAAACTGGTATAGGATGGACAGATGGAGCTGGCATCACTCAGCTGTGCCCTCATCTCCGTTTATGAGATTTCAAGGCACCTTTGCCAGAGCCCAGTAGGCTGTGGGTGGGAGGCGGGAGAGAGGTCTCTGGGTGGACCGTGCCCAGCCCTGCCCTTTCTGTGGTGGCCCTGTGGAATGTCACTGTGTGAGTTCATGGGGAGTGCCAGCGGGGTTTTGTGGGTACAGGGAGGTGTGTCCTTTGTGTGTGCACATGGGGCGTGCCTGTGGGTTAGTGTGTAAAAGGCTTGGTGTGCATGTGTGAGTATGAGAGAGAATATGTGGGTGTGACATGAGGGTGGGGAGTCTCCCAGTGGGCACACCTGCTGGCAAATGGGGGGGGGGTCCGCTTTGTGCCCGTGCCAGACGTGTGCACACAGGTCTGGGTGTGTCTGCTGCTCTCTGCCAGCATGACCTCTGGTGTGACCCAGCCCATTCCACCCCATCCCCGAGATCTAGCCCCCAAACCTCACTCACACGGGCCACCCTCCTGAGCTGGTCATGGGCTACAGTGCGTGTCTCTTGCTCAGCTTCCACCCAGTGACTCAGCCTAACTCTCAGCATCTGTGGCATCCGTGCAGCTTGTGGGGATGAATTACTCCCTCTGTGTCTCCCGCACACTTTCTGGCTGACTACTCAGCCACGAAGCGGGCCAGTCTCATCCTGCTGTGCTTTATTTTCCTCACCTGGGGATCAGGCAGGCATGTGAGACTGTGGGGGCTGCCGGGCTGCCGGGGGAAGGCAGTGGGGTGGCGGGCTCCGAGTTTCTAGGCGCGGTTGCCAGGGCCCAGCTCAGTGTGCAGTGCGCGGTGTGAAAGGCCGTTAGCATCCTGGTCACATTCAGCTGCGGCCACACAGCAGCCCCGGCCCGCCCACATGGGAGGGCTTCTCCCGTCCAAAGGTCTTTCCCCACCTGGGAGGGGGGCTCTTCTCTCTAGGCTCCCCCCAGCCCTCAGGTGCTCTGCTCAGGATGAGGGGCGTGTCCCCAAACACACACTCACAGAAGCCAGCACAGGCGCTTGTCCCGGCTTCCTTCCGAGGCAACGGTATTTACTGAGCAGCTACTATGTGTCGGGCTGGGGAGCCCACAGCAAGGTCAGGACGGACAAAGATCCCTGCCCTGGGGACAGTTATGGGGGCAGGAGCGGGGATGAGCCAAAGGACAAGAACCACGGGGGAATCGCCTCGTGGGCTGGAAAGTGAGAAGTGCTATGGAAGAAAGAGGGAGGGGAGGCAGGGGGGTCAGGGCAGCTGCCCCTCAATGGGGTGACTGGGGAGACCTCAAACGCGCGCTGAGGCTAGGAGGATGAGGAGCCACGTGGTACCTGGGGGAAAAGCAGTGCAGACAGAGGGAACGGCCGATGCAAAGGTCGGTGAGCACGGGGAGTGTGGAGGGAGGGGAGCAGGGAGGTACCAGGCCAGCCCGGGAGGCGCCTCGTTGCCCTGGGAGGGCTCTGGCCTCGCTCTGGCTCTGGATGAGGTGGGAACCACAGCGGCGTCTGAGGAGAGGAGGGAGGTGATCTGACTTGTGCATTCCAAGATGCCCTGGCCTCTCTGTGGGGCGGGAGCAGGAGCAGAAACACTGGTGAGGAAGCCACAGCAAGAACACAGGCGAGAGCCATGGGGGGTGGGGGGGGGGTAAAAGGGTGAATCTGGAACCCTCAGGGTTCCCTGCTGTGGCAGGAGTATGGAGGAGTGGGGGTGGGGCCTCTGAAAGTAGGGGGGAGTCAGGAGTCCCTCACCCTTCTCCTGAACCCTCTGAGAACCTGATAACAGCTATGAGCCCTCTCCCAGGGAAACGTGCACGTGTGTGTGTGCACATCCGCACGCACAGACAGGCTCACACACATTCACACATGCATGCACACACTCACACTTCCATGTACGAGTACACACGAGCGTGCACTCTCACATACACGCACAAACACCACGCTACCGGGAAGTTTAGAATAGATTCTTGGACCCCATAACGTCCAAGTAATGGATCCCTATCTAATCCATCCCCACTATTTGACAAGCATGGAAACAGAGGCTCTCGGAGAGAAAGAGACTTGTCCAAGGTCACCCAGACTTGGCTCAGACACCCAACAAGCTTAAAAGGGGCCAGAACGCCAGACAGGAAGTGCTCAGTCCTAAGAGGGCCCCAGACACCTGGGGTCAGCCACAAAGATGAAACGGGAGAAGGAAGTCAGAGGAGACCCCATGAGAGGAGGCATTTGAGCCGCACCCTGGTAGCTGTGATGGTGGAATGAACAAGAGATGAAGCTGAGAGGGGCGTTGTAGGCAGAGTTCAGGAGCAGCAAAGGCCACGAGGTAGGAACTATCCAAATGAGGCATGAGCAAGGCCTCTGAGAACCAGCAGTCAGGGAGGGGATACCTAGGTCAGGTCTTCAGGGCTGAGTAGGAGTTTTTCCAGAAAGGCTTTCTGGGCAGAAGGGCTTATATAATCCAAGGAGCAGAGAGAGGTGAGCAAAGTTGAAGAAACTGCAAGCATTTCAGAGGGCTGTAAGAGGGACTCTGTAATGAATGAATGAATGAATGAATGGATGACTGACTGAATGGAGGGATGAATGGAGTGCATGTTGAAGAGGGTAGGAGGGCATGCTGGTTGGGTGACTTCATCCAGCAGGTGATGAGGAATATTAATTGAATACCATTACTGCCGGCTGACAGGAAGCCACCCGCGTGTCGGTTCTGCGGATAAAGAAGCCAAAGCTTTGAGCCAGCTCACTCTGCCCATGGCACCTGGTCAGGGGACTCCTCACCGGGAGACCCAGGGCCAGAGGTGAGATGACCCAGGAAGGGTGGACTGTGGCTCCCCACTGGCAGGCAGCAGCTGCCAAAAGGGATAACAGACCTAGCAATTGTTCTCAGAGCCAAATCTGTCCCAGGTGAAAGGGATGGCAGAGCTGTAAGGCGACACCTGCCTTGGGCTGGCTAATCTTGTATCTGGGCTTTTCTCAGCTCCAGGATCTCACTGCCTTTTGTCAGGCAGCCTGGCCCCAGAGAGGTGTGGGGGTGGACAAGGACCACCTACCAAGACCGCTCTCCCCCACATCCCCTCTGATGGCATGGAGATAAGAGAGAGTGGAGTGAGCCAAGGAGAGGGAAAGGATAGAGAGGTCTGATCCCACCGATGGCTCTGTGATGTCGGGGCAGTGGCTCTCCCCACCCTCCAGATGAGGGAAGTGGGGCTTAGGGCACGGAAATGACTGGAGCACTCAGTGAGGCTGAATTCGAACCCAGGTCTTAATCGAGGTAAGATCCAGCTTCTCCACCCATCAAGCACCCGTGTGCCAGGCCTCTGTAAGTGCTGGGGGGGACAGGCTGAGCGGGAAGCCCGTGGGAGGAAGGAATCGAGGGTTGTGTACGCTCCTGGCCAGCTCTCTCTGAGGTGGGCTCCTGGTGCTGCAGGGCCTGGGAGGGAGGCCGGAGCGGTGGCCTGGGGTGCCTGGCTCTGCACAGGTGTGTGGCTGAGTGAGTCACTTGTCATCTCTGTCAGGCTGGGGGGATAGGCGTTCGTCACACACTGCGAGAGTGCACTCGGCAGATAGAGGCTAATGTTTGTATGGCCCCAACCAAGGCTGACTCCCCCGTGGGCTCCCAACGAGCGTGGGACTCTGGAAAGGTGGGGAGAACAAAGCTTCAAGGCCAGCTCTGGTCAGGGCAGGGCAATCTCACTCTTGCTCCTCCACACAACAGCCCTGGGGTTGGGGAGGGGGTGCTTGCCTTTGGATCCCTCCCTCGATAGGCCTAAAGCACCCGCATGTGGGTGGAGGTGCCCTAGGAAAGAATGTAGGGTACAGTCAACTGAAGCAGGAATTTGGGGACACAACCATTTTCAGACAGATCAAAATGGGCAGTCACTGTTTTTTAATGACAGGTAGTGTGCATGCAGAGAGCAGTAATTCATTCTTTTTTCCAGCAAATATTTATTGAGTGTCTCCTGTGTGCCCAGCACTGCACTCAGGGCTCAGGGAGCAGTACCCTAAAATCATGGAGTCGGCTAAGACAGACTGGATGACAGGCCCCAGGGTGGTTCCTCACAAATGGGGATCCATTTCACCCTCCGAGCAGCTTTATGGGGGATCCTTCCTTATTCCCATTTCACAGATGAGGAAACTGAGTTAAGCCACTTACACAAAAACCCAGATCGAAGCCATTTACCACAAGCCCTTACCTTCCCTCTGCCCTATGGGCAGGGCCTGGAGGTTCAAGGACAGGTGAGCACATCTGTTTTATACTTTATTAAAAAACAATAGGGAGTCCAGCTATACGTGTAATGGACTGGTTTCTAGGTCCCAACAAAACGAATTCACAGCAAACAGGCTGCAACCAGAACTGCCATGAGGATAAAATGAGGAAGAAAAGTGGGTGGCCAGGGGCCAGGGCTGAGATGTTTACATTCTTACTTCCTGGTCTTACTGGAAACCCTTCAATACTTTTCAAATTTGTACTATGTGTGGCCATTATCTATTCACCCAAATCAGTGAACCATTTTCAAAGGACCGAAAGGCATATTTGTGGCTCAGGCCTTGATCCAGATTTGCAGCACTCACAGTTTTGCGGGCAACAGAGTGAAAAGTGCACACGCTAGGTGACAGACGAATGCTACAGACCACCCACTTATAAGCCTCCGACAAGGAGAGTGAAGAAGAGAAAGCCCCACAAAGCTGGCGTTGAGTCCTGGTTCTCGGGCTCCCTAGTCTTTTTCCCTTGGGTGTGTCATTTCATTTCCTCCACTTTGATGGGAACTATGAATATTGAGGAGATGAGATTTTGTGCCCAGGTTGGTGCTTGGAAATGTAGGAGAAGAAAATTTCTAGGTTCTTTGGCTGGTCTAATCATCAAATCGACATAAGACAGATCAACAGGAGAAAAACAAATTTAATTACGTATATACGGGGGTCCCCAAAGGAATTTGAGACCTAAGGAGGAGTGGGGTAATTGAGGCTTATTATGCCATTCTGGGCTAAGAAAGGGGCTTCCAAGGAGTGAAGGGTAATTCACATGAGAAGAGCAGATGTTTGGTATTTAGATATTTGTTTGGCCATACAGAAAGATCATTCAGATACAAAGTCATCTCCCTTTCTTGGCCAAGTTCCCTATCTATCTTTCCTTCCTTCCTTCCTTCCTTCCTTCCTTCCTTCCTTCCTTCCTTCCTTCCTTCCTTCCTTCTTTCCTTCTTTCCTTCCATTCATCTACCCTTTATCTACTTTTTGGGTAATTAAGGAAGAGGTAAAAGTTTTTCTTGAGTCTGTTGGATCCTGATCACCTCTTGCTCAAAATTGCCCACAAGACAAAGTGGTACATTTTGGGGACACTTGTTCTAAACCCCTTCAGGGGCCAGCATTGAGGTTTCTGAGATCATAGAACAAATCCACTGGGAGAACCCGACCTGAAACTGCTTCTCTCAGAGGCCAAGGAATGCCCAAGCTGCTGCAGGAGGCTGGGGAAAGTCAGGGGCAAGGAAAGTATCTCTGAGATGGTCCTTTCCAGATGGCAGGCATCCCCAGGCATAGAGAAGGGGGAGTGAGCATTTATGAGAAGTATTGAGCATGGAAAGAGTCAGCTGGAGAAGCAGGTGGGAGAGAAGAGGCCAATATTTCGGGAGTAGAATGGATGGGATTTGGGGGGAGTGTCTGAGTACCTCAAGCAGGCGAGTCATAGGAAGGGTACAAAGGGCACAGGGGTATGCTTAGAGCAATAGCAGCTAGGAATGGTTCTTACATTTTCAATGGATGAGGGGAAAAAAAAGAATAATGTTTGTGACATGTGAAAATGATATGAAATTCACATTTCAGTGTCCATGTCCATCAATAAAGTTTTATTGGAATGCAGCCATGCTCATTCCTTGACATACTGTCTGTGGTTGATTTTATGCTGCAGTTGCACAGTTGAGTAGTTGAAACAGAGACCCTATGGGCAGCAAAGCCTAAACTATTTACAATCTGTCCTTTACAGACAATAGTTTGTCCACCCTTGGCTTAGAGGGAGGAGCCTCCAGGGAGAGAAAAGCAAGGACGGGGGTGTGTGGGGTCGGGGAGGATGGAGAGGATTGGATGGTCACCAGGGCCTCCTTCTGCCCCTCCCAGGCACTGAGTTTGAGGAAGTGGGAGCCATCAAGGATTCAGGGAAGGGAATGTTGGAGAAGGGTCAGTCTGGCTGCTTGGTGAGGATAGATGGAAGTGGGCAGTAGGCACCTGGAGCAGGAAGATGGCCAGAGCAACAGAGGTCAGCAAAGGCCCAGGTGGCCCTTGAGGACATCTGCTGAGAACTAGCGTTAAGGCGTCTCCCTGCCCTTTCCCACCCACCTTCGTGGATGGCTCACAGTAGGGCTTGGTGTATACCCAGGATGCCTTGTGCACTTGGGTAGAAGTCACCACGGGAAGGTCGGGAAGCACCAGGAGGCCACTGGGTAGCCGTGAGCAAGAACACGAGGAGCCGGAGTGTGAAATAGGCGCTTGAAGAACCGCCGCTGGACCAGTGGCAGGAGATGAGCTTCGAGGTGAGCAAGGCTCGAGGGCTTCCAGTCCCTGATGCTGAGGCAGGAAGGTTTAAGCCTGGTGGTCACCGAGGCCAGGCCTGGGAGGAAGCAAGTGCTTCCTCCCTGTGGATATATGCATATATGCATGGATGGAGGGGGTCGGAAGGATACAGGCGTGGTGTCTGCTGGCCATCCACGTGAACACACAGACATGGTAACATGCGTAGACATGGTAACAGGCCCCAGCGCCATGCGCGCACCACGGTATAGGATCAGGCCTTTGCGCACCGTCACAGGTGCACGTTCACGGCATCACAGCTGCCCAGAGCCAGGCCAGCACACAAGACCTAGAGACCTCTCTGCTCACGGTCACAGATGTGTGTGCACACAACCACGGCCCAAGTACCCCGCAGATGCGCACAGCCATCCATACACACACAGGAACAGATCCGGTGACACACTGTAGGTTACGCAGACCCATGCACCCTGTAAAACACAGATGCACACACACACATCCGCGCACACACAACACCGGACACGCAGGCCCATGCACACGCCAGACGCACACACTCTGACCCGCCCCGCCTCCCATCGCACACACTCCACGACAAGCAACGCGCCGGGCCGTGGGCCGGCGCACGCACGGTCACAGGCAGGGGCGTGCACACACGCGCACACACACACACACACACACACACACACACACACACACACACACACACGTTTGATCGCACTGGAGGAAGGCACGGAGCGGCAGCGGCCCAAGACTGCGGTCCCAGGCGCCCCTGGCCCGGCGGGGCGAGCGGAGCCCGGCTGGCGGGCTGAGGGGAGGGGGCGCGCTGGGGGCGGGGCGGGGCAAGAGCCGCCCCAGCCGCGCGGGAGCGGTCACCTCTGCGCGGCGCGCTCGGGCCTCGCCTCCGCACCCCCCGCGCGCCTCCCGCGGGGCCCTCCCCCGCGCCGTCCGCTAGCCGGGCCCCAGCCGCGGCCCCGGGGCGCAGCCAGGCTGCCGCGCCGGCCCCGCGGGACGGGGTGGAGGTGGGGGCGGGGGGCGGGGATCGGGGCCGGGCCGGGGCCGCGCCGCCTGCGATGCCGGGCGCCCGCCGCAGCCGCGGCCGCCGGAGCCCGGGATGGGGCGAGAGGCTGCGGCGGACGCCAGCATCTCCCCGCCGGGGGCCCCGGGGGCCGCGGAGCCGCCGCCGCCTCTGCTGCCGCCAATGCTGAGACCCAGCGGGCGATGGGTAAGTTGCCCCGGGCGTCCTGGGGGCCTGCGCCGCAGCCCCTCCATCGCGCACACCGGCCCTGTGCCTCCATCTCCGCGCTGCCGGCTCCGCGCTCGCGGAGCCCCGCGGCACGGCTCCCCCCCCCCGCCCCCTCCCCGAGCGTGACCTCCGGGGCCAGGGGCTGGGGCACTAGGCTGGGGGGCTGGGTGGGGGGGCCGAGGTGGGGACAGGCTGCAAGAGCTATGGCGCCCCCTCCCCCAACCGGCTCCTCATCCGAGCTTTCCCTGGCACAGGAGGGAAGAGTCTCATCCCTCCGATCCCCCTTCCCCGGCGCGGGCAGGGGGCGTCCCCGAGGCCCCGGGCTCGAGCTGTGTGCTTTGTGCGCTGCGCCCCCCACAAACCTCCAGCGCCGCGCGGGGCGGAAGGTGGGAGGCCTCAGCGCCCGCCTTCCCCCCCGCCCTCTCTCCCCCGACCCTGGGCTGCGGCAGCCGTGGAGGCCCAGGCGCAGTCTGGGTGCTGGGCGGGTGCGGGGGCTGGACTGTGGCTGCCAGTGGGGACCAAGCAAAGGGGAGTGGGGAGAGAAGCCCCAACCCTTATGGGGGAGGCTCCCGCCTTTTCCACTGCACTGCCCCTGGCGGGGGAGGGGACCTGGCTGGGGGAGGGCGCTATAAATATCTGCAAATAGTGAGTTCTGGAACCGAGGGTGGGGAGGGAGAGCAAGCCTGGGTGTATGGGGAGTGGTGGTGAGGTGGTGCCTGAGCTGGGGTGCCAGGAGAAGCAGAGATGGGTCTCAGCCAAGCTTGGTGGCCTGAGGTCCGTTGACTCTCCTAGCTGGGGAAGATGCCCCAGAAGGGATGTGGGCAGGCACGCTACCCGGTGAGACCCCTCCCCACATCCCCAAAGCACTCCTCTTCACTCTTGGGACACCAGTCAGGATCTGCATGGGTGGGGGAGTTGTGGGTACTGGTGTGTCACCTCCGGGAGGGGGGGCAATTACTAAAGATCCAGGCATGGGGCCAAGTGTGAGGATGGAGGGAAGAGCAAGACAACCCCCTCTCCCCCCAGGAGCTGGCCATTCTGTGGAGTCATTACTGCTTTGGAATGTTAGGAAGATAGGCACAGGAACTCGAGGAAAGTTTGAAAGAGGGGCTGCCAGCCTAAGGGGGAGAGAGAACTCGCTGGAAGGGGTGATAACAGGAAGCTGGAAGTCCGTTTTCTTGGTAGAGAAAGCGGGAAGGGAGGGCATTCTGGTCCAGGGAAACGGCATGAACCCAAAGCTCAGAGATGTGAGTGTTTGGGATGTGTTGAGAGATGGGAGGTGGGGGATGGTCAAGCACTGCGAGTGGCCAAAATGAGAGGCCGGATGAAGGGAGGGGAGCCAAGGCCAAAGGGAAGGAGGGCCAGCTGGAGACAGGTGGACAGGTGGTGGGCCACACCAGGGAGCTGGCACTATGTCCTACAGGACTGGGAGCCAGTGATGCTGGCTGGCTCAGCGACCTCCTTCTGAGGGTCTGCCCAGTGCCCCGGATGTGGTTAGGGCTGCTTGCCCCACACTGATGATCCAGGCCCATGTCCTTTGCTTTGGTAGCTGGACCATCTCCGGCAATGGGCTTTCTGAGCCTCAGTTTCCACAGCTGTCAAGCGGAATCTTCCACACAGTTGTGGAGTGGAGATGACTGCGTGAGATGATGCGTGTAGGGTGCCTGGCACCTGATAATATTTAGGAACTGGCTGGCTGCTGCACTGGTATTTTTACCTGCAAAACAGGGACACTGATGCCAGCTGGCTCTTCTTCTGGGTGGTGGTGAGGGTCATGTGAGGGCTTGATGGACCGGGAGGGAGCCGAAGGCTGGGAGAACTGTGTCCCACCCCCGCCCCCCTCCCCGCAGGTGCCCCTCTGCCCCCACCCCAACTCTGGCCCCCAGTCATGGCATTCAAGATACCCTGCTCTGCTCCCCAAGGCCAAAGCCTCTTTGCTCCTTGCACTGCATGGTGCACCCCCTCCCAGCCCTCTCTAGTCTACCACATGGGGACCAGGGCTCCCTTCTAGAAGTTTCTTCAGACATTCGGGTCAACACACACGATGTCCTCCTGTGAGGGACACTGTGCTGGGTAGTCAGGTGGAGAGGGTGCAGGCCTTGCCCTAGGAGGTTAGAATCTGGTTTGGCAGCAGATATCAGCAGACGCCTATGGCCTACCCAGCCCTGTGCTGGCTGCTTGAGGGCAGGGGGAGAGTCACAATAATTGCACCGTAAGGCAGAAGTTAAAAGGCAAGGATTCCAGATCCAGTGGCCCAGGTTCGAATCCTGACCCTGCCACTTCTTACTGTGTGACCGTGAACTAGTGACTCTGCCTCTCTGTGCCTCAAGTTTCCTTGTCTCTGAAATGATGCACGCTATTGCTATATGAACAGTCTGGTCTCGTTTCTGGTTGGGCGTTCACTGCCGTCCTTCCACACTGAATCTCCGGACTCCCACCCCTGCCTTCTCGGAGATGAGACAGCCCGGCCCAGTGCGTGCGTTATCCACCTCCCTGTTGTCTTCCCCTCCGTCTGTGAGTGCCTGCGGCAGGGGCCTGCTTTCTTTGTCCATTGCTTGGGTGGGGATACTGGTATGCTGGCACTTGGCGCTCTGAGGAGCGGTGTTGGCAGATGTCCATGGTGTAAATCTTCCCAGCAGTGCCCGTATCAAGCTGCCAACACAGCTTCACAATCTCATAATGGGAGCAGGTAGCCGGCAGCTTCAGGACCCAGGCATTCAGTAGGTGCTTAATAAATAATGATTGAACAAGGAAGAAAGGCGCTAGGGACTGTCGGGAGGGACTTGGGGAGCTGCCAGGCCGTACAGGCTTGCAGGAGTAGGTGCTGGACAGGCCGAAGGCCCGGCCAGAGACCCCCGAGTAAGGACCCACAGTAGGACTGAAAGCAGAGGGAACTGAGGGCTGGTGTCTTCCTTTCCTGGGGCTCCACACCTCTGACCCTGCCTCACTCTTGCTTTAGCCTTGTCTCCCAGGGACTCCCCTTGACCTTGGCCTGGCCTTGGGTTTCTGCACAGAATGGCCCTGCTTTATTTAGCTTAACAGAGCTCTGAGATGTGATCCAAACAGTTCCCCAAACTCAAGTTCTATTCCTTTGCTTACGCTGTTCCCTCTGCCTACATGTCTCTTCCACCCACCCCTTCCTCTGTCCCCCGAAACTCTGTTACCCATTCAAAGCCTCCTCCATGGTGCCAGCCATCTACCCCACATTGTAAAGACCCTCCTCCCCCTTCTGCTGTCGCCTCCAATCTTACGATATACCATATTAATAGCTAACACTTACCGTGTCTCTACAGCAACCTGTGACAGGGGTAACCCCCTGTGCAGATGTGGAAGTTGAGGCACAGTGTCTCGTTAGTGCTGACCCCTCCTTTCCATCTCAGCTCGCGCATCGTTGGTGCAGGGAGGCCTGTGCGAGCCCCGGTCTCCTCGCCGTGGGCCCACGAAGCGCCATCTCTGTTTCTTTAGCCTGTTTGTTACTACGTGGTTCCTGTGAGCCTGATAGGCCTATAGGAGCTCAAACGAATGAATGAATGAATGAATGGGTGAATGAACGAATGATTCTCAGCCTGCCAGATCAACTCTGCTCTTCTGTTCATTTTTCTCCCTTCTCCATCCCTGATGGAGGAGACCGACCCTCCAGAGGGCAGCCTCAGGCTGCAACAGGCTGGTCACAGGCACTGCTTTTGTCTACATCTCCCAGAAAAGGAAAGCAAGGCTTTGGGAGGGGCTGGGAGCCTCCCAGAGGCTGGAAGTAGGAACAGTGGGAGGGTCCTGGACCACCCTCCCGAGGTCTAGAACAGGCCGATTAGGGGGCCCAAAGCCTTGCCCATAGTCCAAGAAGTTAACAAAATCCCCAAATACTTCTCCTTGCACTGCCTGAAATGGCAATTCCCCCATTGGAATGGAAATTCCTCACTTTTTTTTTTTTTTTTATCTTTTCTACAAAAATAAAATTGGAACAATAGGAATCTTTCACAAACCTAATTACGCCATTGTTGTATGAACTGATTGCTTATTTGGCTCGAGACTTTGGTTCCCACTGAAATGGGAATCCACTCAGGAAGGGCGAGGCAGGTCGAAGGCCAGGCCTGGAGGAGGCCAGATCTCTGCTGAGCCCGGGGCCTCCTCGGAGCCAGCTCTCTAGCTGTCCTTTGGGGCGGGGGTGTGTGCTCCAGGATGCTGATGGACTGAGACCCCTGGCGGATGACTTACCAGATTGTTCTCCCCAGCTTGGACTTCTGAGTCTTACAAATTTGCTGCTCTTTATCGAGCACTTGCTATGTGCTGGGCGTTGGGCCAGGCGCTTTGTCTGCATTATCCCAGCGCAGGCTCCCACCTTCCCCATAGGTAGGTACTATTATTGTTTGTTCCCATTTGGCAGTTCGAGGGAACGTGGGGCGCAGGGTGCGGGGCGTGGGGTGCAGGGCTGGGAAGTGGCAGGACTCAGAGTGTATCCAGCATAAAGGACCGCAGAGCCTGAGGGGGGTGCCTGTGTAGGATCCCTTGATCACCCAGAGGAGACCACTGTCCAGGCTTGGATGACTGAGCAAGACAGCCACCTCACCTGTGCCCTGGCCTCCAAGTGACCCACCTCCGGGCTCTGGTGCCATGCCCTCCTCCCTGTTATTCCCGGGGCCCGGCTTCTGGAAGCTCTGCTCAGCCTCACTTTTAGGGAAGGTTATCTATTTCCCAGGCCCTGCCCACGCCCCTAAGTCAGAATCCCACAGCGGAAGGAAAGGTAAAAACCCAGGTGTTAAAATGCTGTCCCTGGGGATTCAGAGGCCTGTAGACCCCAAGAACCACTGTCCCGCTTTGTGGAGTCCAGGCTGCCTTATGAGGCCCCACCCCCTGGGACTCAGCCCTGCCTGGGTTCCGGGCCTCTGCTCCCCTACCCCACAGCTCTGCACACATTATGCTACTCCTCACCCCTACCCCTGTCGCTTTTATCCAGGGACCTGCTGCTGCTGTCTCCTCTGAGAAACAGGTGCCTGCTGGCTGTGGACACCCCAGAGCTTGCTTAATGCTCTGGATACATCCCTCACCCCTCATGGCTGCCTTCCTCTTGCTACCTGGGTGAATTGTGGCTGGTGAATGATGGTGGTCGGGGAAGAGAGGTAGGGAGAGCTGCCGATCACAGGGCAAGGGTTGGGCTCCCCAGCCTGGTACACGGGCACGCACTGGGGGCTGGCACTGTGCCTGACATGGAGAAGGCATTCGATAAATATTTCTTAAGTATTTGTCGAATGGTGAATTATGAGGGTGGCAGGTGAGGGCCACTTCTGGAAAAGAAGCCGATTGGCTGGTTTAGGTGAACGATTGAGAAGATGCGTCTCCGACGAGATGCTGGTGCTTTCCTGCATGATTTCACTTCAGGATTTCACGAGCCGTGGGCAGTGGTGCCGACGTAATCCCCTTTTCACTGTATGAAAACCAAGTCCTAGACAGGGGAGGTGACTTGCCAGAGTCACAGAGCCAGGAGGCTCTGTGGGACACGACAGACAGGCGAAAGCTTGGATGAGCCTGTGAGGCGCCTGCTGTTTACAAAGCACTTTCATACCCATTGTCACAAAAGCCTGCTGTTACAAAGCACTTTCACATTCATCTCGACTAGTGGGGCTCAGAGTTGTGCCTCTCCTCTGTCACCTGTGCCCGTTCTGAGGTCAGAAGATCTGCACCCGAGGGTGCCCTGCGTCTGTAGGGGGCGGTAGTGAGAGGGGTGCCTCTGCCTAGGCTGGCGGGAAACAAACGAAGTGGCAAACGTTCGGAGTTTGGGGGCCGTGGCACACATAGGTAGGGTCTGGGGAGTCCATGTGACCAGTGAGGCAGAGCCAGGCCTGAGCTCAGGCTGGCGCATGATGTGGCCCCCATCTGGTCCTTGGACCAGCCCAGGATGGTCCTTAGCCTTTACGCCACGGCCTACAGAGTGTGGGTGACTGGTCCAAGGTCACATCCCACTCACCCAAGGTGAAGAGCATAGGGTATAAGGTTCAACCACTGCAGGGAAGGTCGGGAGACTGGCAGGTGGGTTCTGGCTGTGCAGAATGCCTGCCATTAGGGGAGTCACTAAGCAACAGGGGACTGGGCCCCAAGGGCATCCAGCGGGACCCCTTCCAGAGGTTCCAGGGCCCAGGCGTCCTCAGGCTGGTTCAGGAGACTGGCGAATCACTGCTGTCAGAAACGTTTGGGGTCCCATGGGAGCATGGACACGGGCCCTTCACCACCACTGTGGGGAATGTGACAGAAACCCACTTTGCTGCCTCCAGGCAGTGACATGTAGGGAGGGGTGATGCACCAGCACCCCCAGCCAGACTAGAAATCCCAATGCTAGCTTCCCCTCGGGCCTTCGTAGGTGCTGTCCTATCCAGAATGCCTTTCCCCTCCTTTCTTGGCTCATCCTTGAAGACCCCTAGGAAGCCATGCCTGACCCCAGTGCCAAGGCAAGGCTGATTCTCCGTGCCAGGGGTTTCTGTCTGTCTGTCCCCGTGGGACAGTGAGGACCTTGTGGGCAGGGCAGATGTGTTGAGGGCTCGTAGGACATGCCAGTGGAGTGAAGAGGGAGGACTTGGGTGGAGGTTACTCGAGCCAGCGGTGGGACTTCCTGTGCCATTTCTCCTATCTCGATGATAAAGGACAGGAATCCTGGGAAAGTCCAAGGGGCCTCTTGGTGCAGCTCCTGGAAGCAACTGTAATGTGCAGCCCAGCCTGGGTGACGACTGTCACCTCAGCCCAGAGAGAGGGGGCCAGGCTGGAAAGCTTTGTGGCCACATGGCCAGCTGAACCTGAACCCGCCCATTTCACAAAGGGAACTCTGAGGCCCAGGGCACTTGGGACTGACCCAGAGTGCCGTGGGTCCCCGTCGGTGATGTGGAAGAGAGCCCAGGGCCATGAGGCCACTCCTGCTCCTGCCCAAGCGGGAGCATTTCTCAGTGGGATCCAGGTTGGGTCTTGGGTGGGGTGGGTGAGAAAGAGCCAAAAAGAGCAAAGTCCCCAGGGCTCGGCTTGGCACTTTGGTCCTCCAGGGTGGAGGACAAAGTTCCTTAGAGAAAATGCACGTTGCCCAAAAGCTGGCAGGAAATCCGTGTCGACAGGTCATTCCAGAAAAAAGGTGTGTTGGCGAAAAAACAAAAGTCTGTGAGTGCTTAGGCCAAAATGTTAGTGTGGAGACAGCAGGGTGGTGTGTGATACCATCCTGTGCCTTTCTCTGTGATTTCCAGATTTTCTAGAATTTGTCATAAACCTTCATCACCAGAAGGACGAAGTTATATTCTAACGCAGAGAGGCTGAGAATAGTCAGCTCCCCATTTGTTCAGTTCTGTGGTCACAGCTTGGGGCCAGCCTCCAGAGCCATTGGCTGTGGCGTCTCACCCCTGGGAGTCGCCTGGCCTCTGGCGTGTCCCCAGAACAGCGGCACCTGTGGCAAACAGCGTGTGTTTCTCTCATCCCTGGATGTTGGGTCAGTGAGGGTCCAGACCTGGGGCTACAGGGATGCAGTTCGAATTCTGTCCAAACCTTTCACCTTCTTGGTATTGCACCGATCTGGCCTTTGCTGCTCTTCCTCGCACACCCCACATTCCAGCCTCGGGGCCGTGGCTGTTCTCTGCGCATGGCCCTTGGCTTCCCACCTAGCGCTCCCAGCCAGCAGTGGTCCCAGGGCGGCTGGCCTCACTTCGGACCCCGGTTCCGAGTGGGTGTGCATCTCTGTTGACTGCCTTCCTTTACCGACTCCTCCTGGAAGCGTCTTTTCCGGCAGCCCTCCTCCAGTGTGGTCAAGTCGCCCTTGGGGTTTGTGATCACAGCTGAGCCCTGACCCCGGACTGGGACTCAATCTCTGTCTCCCACATGGCTCCTGACTCTACCTGGTTCAGAGCACATATTCATTCATTCATTCATTCATTCATTCAGCAATTCTTCAGTTCGTGACTACTATGTGCCAGGAGCTGGGCTAGATGCCAGGGGCACAGATGTGCCCACGTCAGGGTGTGACTATGTCTGTGTTTCTGTGTGTGCGTCTTGTGCACATCCCCTGCATGTGCACGTGGCTGAGCATCTTTGTCTCCTATGAATGTGTGTCTCTTAGACTGTGCCCGTGTGTCATCCTGCTGGGACCTGGGGCGTGCCTGGTTAATTCAGCAAGTGATAAGCAAGCGCCCACCAAGGAGGTGCCAGGCCCTGACCCTGAAGGTCTCTGCCCTTGGGAAGAGCCTACCCCTTGGGTCCACTGCAATGCAGACTGGTGAGGGCAGGGGCCAGCAGGGGTGATCAGGAGGGCAGGAGAGACAGGGGAGAAGGGTGGGAAGGGCAGTCTGTGTGCTCGGCCACACCGTGGGACCCTGGCCTGGTTTCCCAGCCTGGTTCCTTCTGGCTGGTTTCCCTGCTCTAAGATGCCCCTGGAGGCTGGTGGAGCGGTGGCTGTGAACCCCGTGGCTAGGGGCTGGGAGGAGAATACAGTGCCTTGAAGAGGAAGCATTTTGGTCAGAAAACAGAGTATGGAACCCACGGACCAGCTGGAGACCCCCAGGCTGCAAAATTTTCTATGAAAGGAAAAGTTGGGGGCTAGACACCAGAACGCAGTGCTAGGAAGTAGAACCCTTTGATTCAGACCAGAGAAGCTGGAATCCTGGACTTCAGCGGGGAAGTGGGGCAGCAGACCTGGTCTGGGGCCTTTGGGAAAGGGAACACTGATGTCAGCCAGAGTCAAAGAGCATGGCCCTGTTTCCCGAGGTGCAGAGGGAGGGGTGGGAGGGAGCCTTGGTGAGCAGTGATGGGACCTCTCGTGGTCTCTGCTGAGCCAGGCAGGGGCGAGAGCCCTCCCCACAGCCTGCTGGTGCCTGAGCAAGCTCTGTCCCCTCTCCAAGCCTCGGTTTCCTCATCTATGAAAAGGGATTGTGAGGGTGAAATGAGATGGAGCTGAGAGGCTGCTGCCCTCGGTGCCCAGGGCCTCCCAGGTTAGTGGCACTGCTGAGACCGGGACCCTGGCCACCTGACTCCTGGAAGGATGTTGCGGTGATGGTTTTGTTGCTATGGCTTCATGTTCTCTCTCCTTCCACATAGTTAGTGGGATGTTTGAGCCTGAGACCTGTTTTGGAACATTCTGGATCCAGCAAGTGGAAAGGACTAAGTAATCAACAGAGCCAGAACAGACTGTTGGCTCCCGTAATATTAAGGAACAAGGGCCCCGTGCCTTCAGACCTGCGTGTTGGTGTCCCCTGCCACTTGGTGACGGTTTACTGAGTGTCCCCAGTGGACAGAGTCAGGTCCTGTAGCCCTCGGAGGCAGGGGCGGACAGAGAGAAAGGGGCCATTGTCCCAGCTCCGTGGAGGCCCGCCAGGTGCCCAGAGCCACAGAGCCAGCGAGCGGTGCACCTGCTCCATCAGGAACACTCCCAGCAGAGGGTTAATTGTGGCACTTTGGTTCCAGGGTCCAGGAGCTGCAGGCTCTGGGCCAGGTATGGCTTCGTCACCTCCCGCAAAGCCCTCTGAGGACCCTGAAGGAGAGTCTTAGCAGCCTCCCCTTTTACGCACTCAGAAGTGGCTTGTTGAGCACCTACTGTGTGCCAGGCCCACAGCTGCAGTGGGGAAGCTCATTTTCCACCCTCTTCCTTCCGGTACATCCTCCCAGCCATTGCTCGTCATGTTGCTTAGAGGACTCTGAAGGCTGGAGTCATTTCCTGCCTCTCCTCTTTTCTGCCACCACCCCACTGGAAGAATGTGGATTCTTGAGAATTCATGTGGATGAGCCCAGGTCACAGTGCAGGTAGGACTAGGACCTGTGGCCACGTTGCCAAGCCACAGACCAGGCCTGAGAGCCCAGCACCATTGACCGAAAGGTACAGGTGTGTGGATTTGGGGGAGGGTCGTTTATTATTCAACAAACCGAGGCTGACACCTCCTTTGTGTCAGGCTGGGGCTGAGGACCCAGGAGTGCCAGGAAGCATAGTCCCCGTGTGAGGTGAGAGGCCCTGGAGGGCAGGCGAGGGTCTTTCTGAAGTCTGGGGTCTAGGGGCCCGGGAGGAGGTACAGTTCAGCCACCCCCTCCTGAAACAGGCATGGGGACCAGGGTGTAAGATTACGCACAGACTTCGAGCCTCCTAGAGGATATCTGGACTTTATCCTGAGGGCAGTGTTTCCAGGCTGGGAGGGGCAGCGTCAGAAGTGGCTCTTCTGTGGATCATAGGAACCAGGCTGGGAGCCGCTGAGAGAGGCCGTTGCTGTCGTCCAGGTGAGCGGTGATGGTGGCACAACCAGTGTGGGACAGTGGCCCTGGGAGAGGGCTGGGATTTGAGACGTGTCCAGCACTGAACAGACTGACTGGGCTTGGTGATAGGTATGCGGGGTCAGTGAGATGGGGTCAGGGTGGCTCCTGTGTTCGTGGTGCGGGCAGCTGCGTGGATGGTCACGTCTCTGATGGGGCTGAGGAGGAGGAATGTTGGGAGTACTCGAAGGTGTCCGAGCATCCCCGGGGGCCAGGCTCAGGTCATGGGTTATCTATCGGCTCAGGGTGTTGGAGCAACTGTTTCAGCTGGTTTTAAGCACCTCGTTTTGCAGTGGAGGGTCCCAAGCAGGATGGGAACTGGCCCTAGAGTCCAGGTCCCCGCTCGCCCTATGGACTGGCCTGGATCTCACTGGGTCTGCTCCTCTCTGCCTTACCCCAGCTGGCACTCGGGCCTCTCCAGAGCACAGGTGCACTCACCACCTGCTGCCCGGACACATACGGGCGTGCCTGTGGGAGCGCCACTCCACTCCTACTGCCTAGGTGTGCAGGGACTGACCCCAGCCTCCTTTCTGTGCATGGGAGCACCCCCACCCCTACACCCCAGGGTGCAGCACATGGAACAAAGCCTCTTCAGCAGTCCTGTTGCCCTGGGCCAGGGGAGGCCCCATGAAGACAGAGGAGGGGTAGGGTGTACCCCCCTTCCCTTCCCCCACCCTCACGCCTTCTTGATCGGAGATGGAGCTGAGGCTTGCACTGAAGTGGTCCTTTGTATATTGTCCCTGGAGGACAGATGAGCCTGGCGGGAGGGGCTGGCACTGCCCGGGGCTGCCTGGGCAGGACCGCGCTGAACTCGGCAGGGTCTGGGGAGCAGGGAGAGTGCCCTGCTAGGTGTGGCCAGGCCTACGGCCCCAGGCACCCCCAGACCGGATGAAACTTGTCACTCAGAATCCGTCATCTCCTCAGAGTTCCGTTGTCATTCAACAGATGTTTATGGAGTGCCTTATGCAGGCCAGGCTTTGTCCTAGGGGGTGAGCAGTAGTGGTGACCAATAACCAAAGCCCTCAAGCAGGGTGTGGATGGAGTAAGACAGACCACTAACATATAAACAAGGAGACTGGCAGCTTCCTCGGGGAGGAAGCTGTGTGCAGGTGACCTGGGGAGGGGATGGCCACTTTGGCTGGCTAGTCAGGAAGGCCTCTCCGAGGAGGTGGCAGGCATGTGGAAGAGCCAGGACGAGGACCCCGAGACAGGTGGACCCGGAGTTTGGGAGGGACAGAAAGGCAGGGACTGTGGCAGGAGCCAAGTGGACCAGGGAGGCAAGGTCAGCAGACAGGCAGGGACCAGCTTGGTAGGGTCCGTAGGCATGGACAGGAATTTGGAATTTATTCTGAGTGCAGAAGTTGGCGGAGGAGGGTCATGGGGCGGGGATCATTGAGCATTAGGATGTGGCCCAATGGGGACTTTGCAGTGACAGAATTTGTACGGCCCTGTGTCAAATGAAAATGCGGGGCCCCTTGTTCAAAAATTAAGAATTTTAAAATAGATTAAAAAAAAAAAAAGAGCAGGAGAATGGCTAGTGAAGAGGAGACACAGGGTTAGGGCCCAGGAGGTGCTTTGCTGCGCCCCAAGCAGGCTCGTGGTGAGGCGGTGGGGAGCGGGGCACAAGCCTCAGCTCAGGGCTCAGACGACTGGTCTGTGTCAAGGCACTTTGGATGTCACCCCCATTTGATCCTCACAGGGTGAGGGGCTGGGCTGGTCCTGCATTGTACATGGGGACTCGGAGGCCTGGGGCTATCACGTGACCTGATCACACGAACTGTTGAGGAGGGGCAGGGGCAAGATTTGAATCCATCTCCCTTCAATCCAGATTCTAGGGAGCTGCTGCACCATCAAAGTACCCCACCCGCCTCCGCCTCCTGGGGCAGGGGGCATTTGCACAGCCCGGGCCCAGAGTGAGTTTCCTCTCTTGGAGAGAGGCAGGATGTGTCCAGCCCCGGCCTCACTGGCCTTGCCCAGGAGGTGTGGGTGTTCTGATCTCCATCTCACAGACTTGGAAACTGAGGCATGGCCAAGCTGGTGTCAGCCCCTGTCCCCCGGGACTTGTCTGCTCGCCGCCTTCTCTTCCCCGCTCAGAGGCAGGGCAGGTTACTCGGGTCCGGAGGCCCAGCAGCTGGGAGGTGGGCTGGACCAGCAAGCCCCAGGTAACAGGGCCCCCTGATTTCCACAAGGATGTAAGCGATAAGCCTGCACTGGGCCCGGCTCGGTCAACATTTGTCTTGGGACTGGCAGCATGTTCCTTTCTGTGAATGGGAAGAAGTTGAGTTCTTCTTCTCTAATCAGAAGCTTTGTTAATGATTAATCTGCTCAATTAATTATTACCGGTGTGTGCTGCCCCTCCTGCGCTGGCTGAACCCTGGTCTCTCTTTCTCCTTCCTTCTCCCCACAACCACCCCACAGTCACCTCTGCCCCTACCAGCTATTGGTGCCAGCCACGCTCTCCCTGCAGAGATGAGCGTGCTCCCTGCGCCCTTGGGGGGTCCCCCCACGCTGGTGTCCTCTCAGCTCTTCTCACCTGGGCCCTCAGCCGCCCTGCCGGGTGGGTGTTACCCCATCTGACAGATGGAGACACCGAGGCACAGAGGGCAGTGGGACCTGCCCGAGGGCATGCCCTCCATCCATCCGCTGGGTGTTCGCCGTGTTGACATTCCTGGGAGCAGGACTCAGGGGTTCACAGCCTGCGGGGCCGACGGGGAGCTTCTCTCCAGGCTGGTGGGGGGCTCCTGAGCGGACTTGGGTTGAGGGCGGCCCTCAGGGGAGTCAAAGGCTAAGCTGGGGTGTGCAGGAGGGCAGAAGGAGACCCCGGAGTGAGGGACAGTGTATTTAAAGGTGCCCCCACCCGCCCGCAGCAGTGAGCGATCGCAGCTCTGCCGCCCAGCCCTCTCCCGAGCCAGGTTTACGCCTTCGCCTCCGAGCAGGAGCCCGGAGAGAATAATCCCGAACACAGGGAACGAACATCTTGCTAATGGTGGGCTTAGGCATGGAGCCAAGTAGAGCAAGAGCTGTTTTAGAGGGGGTCCCCCAATTTCTCATCTGTGGCCAGGTATACACAGTCCAGCCCCAGTTCCCATCTCTGAGACCCCCCGACTGCACCCACCGCACTCTGTTTGAGACGCTGGGCCCCACTGGTGGCGAGGGTTTACCTCAAACTCTTCATTGGGTACCTCACCCTTCTGTTTCCCATCCGTATTCCACTGAAAATACCCTTGGGAGTCAGGGCACAGTTCACGGTGATGCCCAGAGAGGGAGCAGGTGCAGCTCCAAGGGAAAAATAGGCAGGTGGTTCTCGGAGCACTGGGCGCTGGCGTGCCCTCACCTGGAGGCGGAAACCACCAGCGCTTCCACCTCCCGGCCCTTGGCATGGAGGAGGGGCTCTGGGGGGGTGGGGCGCCTCCCACTGCTCCTTGGTTACCCTTTTGTATCAACAAGGAGACTGAGGCCCGGAGAGGTGAGGCACCCCAGCTGGGAAGAGGCAGAGCCGAAAAACCAGACCAGGTGAAGGGCAGAGCTGGCACCAGGCCAGGCTAAGGTCAGCTCCCCACATAGCCACCTAACTGCTGCCCGCACTGAGCCTGGGGGGCAGGGGACAGCCTCCAGGGAGGAAACAGCTGCCATCGAGCCAGAAGGGCCAGGCACGGGACTCGGGAGCGTGTCGCAGCAGCTGGGACAGGACGCTGCCTCCCCTGTGGCGTGCTACCCCAGGAGGCCCGAGGCAGGTACCAGGTCAGGAGAGGGAAGGGTGGGCCTGGAGGGACCCAGAGTGTGGCCAGGTGGGGACTGAGGCAGGGTGGAGTGGTGGGGAGCGGAAAGCCCAGGCAGGGTGGGACACACCTCCATTTACAGGGTGAGCCAGGCCATTGGGACGCGCAGGCCGTTCGGAGGCTGATTTGATAGTAAAATCAGAGAAGGGAGCTAAAGCTCTCGGTGCACGCTGCCAAGGGTGGCTCGGATGTGTGTCCTCTTCCTTTCCCCGGTGTGGGCTCGGGGTTGGGGTACCCACCAGCCATGCAGCCAGGCCTGGTTGGCTGGAGGCCAGGATCAGGCAAACCCGAAGTCAACAGAACCCCCTGGGGTGGTGGGTGCAGGCGATGTGGGACCCTCCCTCTCCTCCGAGTTCCGGGCCAGCAGGGCTGGGGGAAGGACAAGTGGGCAGGAGGTGGAGAGAAGCTGAGGAGTTGGAGGGTGTAGACAGGACGGTGGTACAGATGGGCAGGGGGCAGCCAGGGGCAGGGGTCTGCAGGGTGGAGCGGAGGCCAGGTCTCCTGAGGGGCTTCAGGTCCCCAGAGCTTCCTGAAGTGTCCAGGCCTTGCCTCAGAGCTCTCTGGTTTTTTAGAGCACTGAACACCCCCCGCCCCCTTCAAGCTTTGGCCATACAACATGGGACCCCATCCAGGGTGATTTGTGTCTGTTGGAGTCGGTGGGATGGGAAGGGGCTCTGGGCTCCCTCGGCATTTCAGGGAAGAACTCTGGGCTTTGTGAGATGTCATGAGTCACTGCCGCCCGGCCTCTTGGAGCACCGCCGGGGAGGGTGGGGTGTGTGGAGTGGGGTATGTGCGGGGGGCTCACAGTCACAGGTAGAGGGGGGAGGCTGCTGTAAAGGCAGGCCCAGGCGAGCCCACGGTCTCCTGCAAGAGGGGCCCTTGCCCTGGGCAAGGCTGAAGGCAGCGGCCTAGACCTTGTACCTGAAATCCTCGATGAGGACCCCCATGTGTGGCTGCCGCCACCAGCTGCGTCTCAGGCAGGCGCACACGGTGTCTGGCATCCAGGGGCACTCAGTGAGCGCCAGCTGTCGTGCAGAAGGCGGTGACGATGGAGGTGTGATCTCCAGGAAGGAAAGTTCCGGGCCCACTGCTCTCCAGCCCTGCCCGGCCCTGCCAAGCTAGAGGGCATAGCTTCACCAGGACTGCTGACCCAAGAGGGTGGTGACTGTCATGAGGTGACTAGGCTTCTCGTAAGCAGCTCCTGGGATGTGGGGAGTGTCCTTGCCACTCCACGTGCCCCTCACCAGACTCAGGACCCCCCACTTTGCTGTACCATATTGAAGGTTGCCCACATAGGTTCTCCTGACACCCGCAGTCCACAGATGGCACACGTTTAAGCATAAGGTAGTGACCATCACGTTAACATCAATAAGGCAAGGCGTCACAACAGCCATGAGCCTCCGCGCTGGATGGAGCCACTGTAGGCTTCTGAGCACAGTCACCCCGCTGGCCAGTGGGGTGACTAACCTATTTAGCTTCTAGTGCTGCCCATAGAACATTCTAGGATGGTGGAAATGTTCTGTATCTTCACTGGCCCCGGGCCTCTAGGGGCCAGTGACCAGCAGGGAAGGAGGAGGCCCCAGGGATTGAGGGCACAGCCCAGCCTTGGGAACCAACTTTCTCAGGCACATACTCACTGCCTGTGGGAAAATTCTCAGGCAACTGGCAGGAGCTAGCATCAGATGAAGTGGGGAGGGGTTTGGTGGAGGGAGAGGGCCAGGGCACCCAGGGGCTTGTGGAATGGGAGAGGGGTGGGGCTTGCCGTGGAAAGAGCTTCTGGGCTTGGGCAACGGGCCGAGCATTCCGCCAGCCTGGAGCTGAGCCAGCAGAGTGAGTGGGGCTCAGCCCCTCATGCCCAGGCCAGTGGGATATTCTGATGGCATGAGTGCCCTGTCTTCCTCCAGCACTGCCTGGCTGGTCCAAGGACTGGCCCCCAGTGTAGCTCCACCTCTCTCCTCTGAGCTCGGGTTCCCTTGTCTGTGGCTGGGAGCAACAGCAGCTGTCCACCTGCCTCACGGTGAACAGGGTTTGCCAGAACTCTGGTCACCTGGAATAGATGGAGTCCTTGACCAGGGCTGCTCCTTCAAGCCGACGCCCTTTCTCTGGGGATTGCGGGGGGCACAGAATTCCTGGGGGCTAGGGGTCCTGATACATCAGATTCTCCCCCCTCAGCCAGGCCATTCATGTTTAGCCTGGGGCAGGACCCCAGAATCTACAGTTCTGCTGGGGCTCTAGTCTACCTGTCAGCAAGTGCAGGGTGCCTGGGGGCGGGGTTGGTCTTGGTTTCCATCTGTTTCCTTCCCACTAGTCCATTAAGCTAATGGCCTAACCTCTCAAAGCCTCCGTTTCCTCAGTTACAGAATGGAGACGCGTGTCTCTTCCTCCAGGTGGCCCCATGAATCGGCCCCTAATTTCTCTTCGGCCCTTGTATCAGCCAGCAGCAGCAGAGCCTGGCATCCAGCAAGGTCTCAGTCAATGTCTGCCAGTAGCCCAGATAACGTGCTGGCTGTGGAGTGACCCCTGCATGTAGACTTGACCTTCAGAGCCCAGACTGACGGATATGAGCTGAAGGAACGAATAAAACGATGAGAAGTGAAGAAATAAACACAGTGTGGTTTCATTGCATCTTGCCCAGAACTCCAGAATCCACCATGTTCTTAGCCACCTCCTGTGCCTGTCTCTCCATGCGGGATCATGGAACGTCACACTGCAAGGACCCTTATTTAGTGCCAGAGCTCGGGGGAGGATAGAAGTCATGGCTGTTGTCTTCTGATCCCTGAGATGCTGACTTGCTCTGCTTAACCCCAAGGAAGGACCCGGAAGCAATAGCAGAAGCTCCAGGAAGGCTGATTCGGGCCAGCAGGAGGAGAATTTCCAGCATCCCCAGAGGGTTTGGAATGAGCAGCATTAAGAATTGGACGTGGGGCAAAGGTTTGGACATATTCTTACTCGAGAGCCTTTCTGACCCCGGGAGAGGAGTCCGAAGCCTTCTGGTCTCAGGTTCAGAAGCCTGAGGAGTCAGCTGGAGGGTGGCGGGTGCCAGTCAGTGGTAAAGATTCCCGCAACTGGCCCATTTCAGCAAAGCCGGCCAGGAGCCAGGCCTGGCGTGTTCGGTCGGGTCATCTGCGTTTCTCATCTGGCAGGAAACCCAAATGGAAGGAAGAGAACAGGTATTTTTAGAGCATCTACCAAGTGCCATGCTCCATGCAGGATGCTCTGACACCTCAGCTCATGCAGATCTCTCACGGGACTGCAAGGGACAGGATGACGTCTTCCTTCTACATCTGAAGACTGAGGCTCGGAGAGGCTAAGTCATTGCTTAAGTCCACACAGCTAGTAAGTTACAGCACTGGGATTCAAACCAAATCCTCCGGACTTCTACCAATACTGGAGGCCAGTATTTACCGAGCACCTGCTGTATGCTTAGGCCCGGTTATAAGCCCTTGGCATGGATTTGATTTGCACGGCAACCCTGAGAGACAGGGACTGTCATACCTACGTTTTATGGAGAGGGGGAACCGAGGCATGGAGAGGTGGAGGAACTTGCTAAGGTCAGAGGCAGTGTCCAGATCCAGCATCATAACCCTGGCCTGCCCTGTGTCTCAGGAGCCTCTGGGCCCGGCAGAGTTGTCTGCAAAGATGCACCTCCTACCTTCTTCATAGAGATAGTCAGAACTAAGATGGGGTGGAAGGTAAGCACGGGGAGGTTGACTTCAGCTCAAAGTCAAGATGCCCTTTCAAGCAGACAAACTCTTACAGAGATGGTGAGGATCCATCTGAAGGTGCTCCGAGGCTGGGGGTTTTAGATGGGCAGATTCCTGCCCAGGAGTGGAGACTGAGGGTGGGTGGGTGACTTCCACGATTTCCCCTACTTGATATTCCAAGAGTACCCTGAGCATCGGCTAGGTGTTGGACCTATTCTCTGCTGGACACAGACGCTTCTCTCAGTTGGAGGAGTTGAGTGCCTCAATGCTGTCGCAGAGCTGAGGACAACAGGGATCAGTGTCATGAGACAAGCAAGGAAGGGGGCCAGAGGGTGGTGGACAGGGAAAGTGACCGTGAGGACATGAGCTGCTGAACCACAGAAGAGGCTGTGGTGGGGCCAGGGTGAGGCCTCTGGAGGGTGCTCCAAGGATGGAGCTAGGACCCTGGTCAGCGAAAAGGAACTCAGGACCACGGAGAGCTCCATGGGCGCCTCCCATCACCCAGTGACAGCCGTCAGGGTTGTCTGCACCTCCGAGGCCGCTGCCCGCCTGGTCAGCTCCACAGTCACAGCTTGGCAGCCCCCAGGGAGCACCTGCCTTCTCTCTGGCCAGGAGCCCCCACTGGATTCAGCCTGAGCCCCAACCCTGAGGTCATGGCTGGGTTTTAGGGCTTGGGTCACCTGCTTCCCTTCCTCACTCCATCAGCCTTCCAAGCAGAGCCCAAGGATAAAGGGCATAAAGAGGAGAAGGGAGAAGAGGGGAGAGTGAGGGAAGGAAGAAAACCTGCCCAGCTGGGACCTTCAGGGCAGGGCATGGCCATGACTGGCTGAGGGGCTAGTCAGCACAGGGAGAGGAGGCCCAGGGTGGGCTGGTCCTGCTGCCATGCTGGGTCAGGGTCAGCCTCAGCCTCCCTCGTTCATGATTGTCTGGCCCCCAGGAAGCACCTTTCCCATCTCCCACCACTCACACGGGAGACACAGGCCGCTGGGGCTTGGTGCAACTCACGGAGTATGTGGGAGTCCCTGTAGGGAGTCCCTCCAGAGAGCCTCACAGCTCTTCCCTTTTCCTGGAGCCCCAGGGAGATGGGTGCCACTTCCCAGCCCAACCCCCATAAGGCTCAGGCTCTGCTTGGACTCTGCTTGCTGAGCCCCCCACTCTGTTCCTCTCTGCTCTTGAGACAGGACAGCACCCACCGGGGCTCAGGCCCTGCCAGGGCTCACCTCCAAGCCTTTGTTCCACTGCACCTGCCCCCCAAAATCTCTCTCTCGTGGACTGGTCTCTGATTCAGTGGCTCATTTGACGTGGGCAGAGCAAGAATGATTATATTCCATTTTATAGATGGTGTTGAGACAGGGAGGCCAAGTGATCTTGAGGCTCAGGTTCACGGTGGCCAGTGTTTCATGCCAGCATTCAGGTAGAGGGTTGGGAGTGCTCAGTATGGGGTCTGGCGCCAAATAGACACCAAAATACTCGATGAGCTTTATTGACCTGAGTAAGAGCCTAAGTGTGGCCTTCGAGCAGCCTCAGAATCACCCGCGGTAGCAGGCGGGACCCAGACGGGGGCTTTGTCTTCAGAGAGCTGCCTGCTGGGGCCTTGGAGGTCAACAGCCCAGCCCAGGGGAGACCCCAGGTCCTTCCTCAACTAAACCTGCTTCTCCAGGCAGGTCCTGACTACTGTGCCCTCCTGGGGTCCTGAGTTCCTGGAGCTCAAGCTAATGCATCCTGGGAAGGGGGACTTGTGGGTGGGGAGCGTTGGGCTGGACAGCGCTCCCCTAGGTCCTACTCCCAGAAGCCACAGAATCTCAGATACAAAGCATTGCTCATTCCACCCCCATCCATCCTGTGAAGCTTCTAGGTTGAACCTACTATGGTCAGGACACGAGATTTGGATCCAGAGACCAAGGTCAATGGCCAGGGTCTGACGTGAGCCAGCTGTGACCTTGACCATGCCCTTCACTCAGCCTCAGTGTTCATGTCTGCAGGGAGAGGAGCAGTGGTTAGATGAGAGGACCTGCAGAGACAGAGCCTGCCTCAAGGCCCAGCTCTGCCAATTAACTACCTCCACGAAGGCTATTAGGGGCGGCCTCTGCCCCAGTCAGAGGCTATTCCAGCTTTCTAGGTCCTGGAGCTGCTAAATTTGACTCTTCACGCACACTTTACATCCAGGTCGTCAGCAAATCCAGCAGATTCTGACCGCTTTCTACTCTCCCTGCACCCTGGGTTAAAGTCACCCCCGACGTCTCTTGCCTAGACAGGGCAGCAGCCTCCTCACTGGTCTCCCTGCTCTGCCCTTGAGGCAACAGTCTCGTCTCAGCAGAGCAGTCCAAGTGAGCCTGCTCAGACCGGAGGCAGATCACGTCCCTCTTCTCAGAATCGTCCTGTGGAAGCTGAATTTCCAGCCGCGGCCCCAGGTCCTGCATGATCCGGGCCCACCCACCTCCCTCCTGTCTGTCTGTCCTTGCAGTTCCCCCCTCACAGCAGATCGTTCCTCCTGAGCGCCACTGTTCCTTCTGGCTAGAACCTTCTTCCCCTGCACCCCCATCTTCAAGTCTCACTTTTCTCAGCGAGGCCTGCCCTGACCACCTATTCGTGACCCCGCCTCCTCCTCTCCTTTACCCTGCTTTATTTTTCTCCAGAACACGACTCTTCCTACTGTACAATATTACTTAGCTCGTTTGGTTTAGTGTGCTGCAGTTCCTTGCCCTGCTCGCCCCATGCACACTCCCCAGGGGCGGGGCTTCTTGCTGTCTGGTCCCCTGTGCTCCCCGGGCCTAGCACAGCACCTGGCACACAGCAGGCTCTCGAGAAGTAGCTGCTGAGTGGTGGCTGATGAAGGTTGGGTGAGCATCCTGCGAGGTGTTGTGTGGATCAACTGTGATGGTGGCTGTTCCATCCACTGAGTTGTCTTCACTGGTCACCATTGGATACTTCATAGGGCCTCATCACTCTACTTAGGTTGAACTTGGCAGATGGAAGGGGCTCAGGACAGCTTTACCACTGGATGAACTCTCACTACTGACCCCAAAGAATTGAGTCTGACCCTTACAAATTGTGTGACACTGGGCAAGTTGCAGCACCTCTCTGGCCTCAGTCTCCTCATCTGTGAAATGGGCGTAACAGCAGCACCTGCCTCATGTTGGGAGGATTCAAGTGAGGTCATGCATGTAATGTGCTCAGGGAAGTAGCTGGGTTGTGTCAGTGACTGTCAGTTTTGTGGTTACACCTGATGGTTTCTCCATGAAGCTTTATAATGGAGATACGAATGCTGGTAGCTGGGGCCCAACTTGGTTCTAGGGCTTTAGCCCATAGCCAGGCCATCCGTGCTAGGAAGGGTCTCAGCTGTAAGGAGGAAGACAGGCTGGCTCAGGAACAGAACTTACTTTCAAGTCTTGACTTGGCCGCCTTCTTAACGTCCTTTGGGGAAAGTCTCATCATCTTTCTGAGCCTCCATTTCCCCATCTGTAAAATGGAACGTTAATGATGACCTCCCAGAATGGTTGAGACTTAAATAAGACCCCATGTGCCAATGCTTATTTATTCAGTTTTCTATTTATATGCCTCTCAGTCAAAAAATCTCTTTGAAGCACTTATCAAAATACATGAAGATAAGATAAAAAGCAATCGGGCCAAGAAGATGAGTTAAAAAAAAAAAATACCAGCAGCCATGAGTGAAGGCGTCCCAGAGAATGTGGTTTCTGAGGCACTGACTTGCTCTGTGCTAATCGCCATGTACTTCTGAGCTTCCTAGCAGCCCAAGTGATGAGGGACACATGTTCAGTTCCATAATTCTTAGCAGCAAGCCAGGCTGGGGCCTTATGAAGGGGCCTCGTGCCCCAGTGGGTCGGAGGGAGATCTCAAGCCTTGGCGAGTCTATCCTCCAAAGGGCACAGGTGGCTGGATGTAACCAGATTCTGAAAGCCAGCCTGGCTGGGGCAACTATGTCATTGTGACCACAGCGGGGTCACAGGGACCTGTTTGAGCCAAGCGGCATGTTTACTCACCTCCCTGAGTTTCCATTACCTGCTGAGGCTTTTGTCAGCTGTTGCCAGGGGATTTAGTCTGAGCGTCAGGCCTGGTCCTGCCCTGCCCTCCGCAGCTCACAGGCCAGTTCAGTCCAACCAGGGCAAGGCTTGGGGTGCGCCCCACAGATACATGTTCCAAAAGGGAGAGACGTTCTGCCAGAGGAATCAGGGCTGCCTTGCCAGGGCCTGAAATCCTCAGATGGGTCACTCTGGGGGCTTCTGCCGTGCTGACCTCAGTTTGCAATTGCTTTATGCCTGGTCCCTGCTATGGCAACAATTCTTACCCGCTTGCCTTTATGGGGCCTCGCCCTATGGCCCCTCCATTCACCTTGCTGGCCTGTCTGCCTGGTCTCACGTTGCCAGAGCAGGGCTGGAATCCTCTGTGGAGCCCAGACGACCTACTTCAGAATGCTGGAGGAGATCCTCTCTCCAACCTTCCCAAATGCAAGTGGAGACCAGCCCCACCTGTGTCCTGGGACAGCTGACATTCAGCAGAGGTCAGATCTCCACCCCTGATTGTCATACCTACCTTCAGTCAGCTGTGCATAGCCACCTGTGGGCAGGTTCCAGCAGGGTCAGGGATTTGAACAGAAAGACGTAGAACATCTTGGACCTGACAGCTTTAGTAGCACCCTAGCCAGCTGAACCGGCGACACAACTGTTGTTGGCTCGCTTGCTCAGGACTCCTCGCCAAGGTGAGGCTAGGAAGGGCACGTAGCGAGCCACTCAGGTTCACGGCCCAGCTTTGTCACTTTGAGCAGGTCCCTGAAACCCTTTGATTTCCTCCTTTATAAATGAAAGAGCTAGAGGAAATGGTCCTTAAAATTTGTTCTAGATCAAACATAACTCTGTGCCTTATGACCATGTAGATTGGAGCCTTCCAGCCCTGAGTACTGAGGGAGATGGAAATTGATTGAGCACCCACTGCATACTAAGAACTCTGTAGAAATGGGTTCAGAATGGTGAGGAGCCTTGCTTAAGGTCGCAGTAGCTTGAAGCCAAGAATGTATCTTTCCACTGTATCCTACTGTCCTGAGAGTTAGAAATTAAAAGGGAGAGTATGGAAGGAGGATGCCCAAATGACCCAGAGAAGTAAAGAGAAGCTCCAGGAAGGCACATTTAAGGGAAAGAATGTTCCAGGTAGAAGGACAGTACCCCACTCACAGGGATCCATGGAAGGGGAATTGAAGACACCAGATGCCAGGTCTCTCTGTCTTGCTCCTCCTGTGACTTGGTAGGTGACCCCAAGCAAGTCATTGGTCTGACTCAGCCAAATGGGTATAATTTCCTGGCCTGCCTCTCTACCTCCCTCCGCTCAAAGGCAAACTGAGCTGGATGGTTATAATCAGAGTGCTCTCTTGCTGCACAGGTTCATGCATGAGTTAAACAGCACATACAAATAAAGTGTGGAGTTTGGTTAATAGTAATGTGACCACTTCAGCCTCTAGTTGACAAATGTACCATGGTGATGTAAGACAGTAACAGTGGGGGAGACTGGGAGAGGGGTACAAGGGAACCCTTTATACTATCTTTGCAACTTTTCTGATAAACTACAAATAACCTAAAATAGAAAGTCTATTTAAATTGTTTTTAAAAGATGAGGCTCTCTACAGCTGTAAATGAACCGATAAATCAGACCGTGTAAGAAAACAGAGAATGGTTATATTCATGAATCACTCATGAATACAGTGATCCATTCAAAATAACCATGGAATATTATGTGGGATTTAAAAGGAAATGGTAGATTTATTTCTACTAATCTGAAAATTTCTTTAATCTATGATTGAGAAAAACAATTTGATTGGACTTAGTGTCCAATATAATATTTATGAAAACTATTAAACTATAAAACCAGTGATACACCTCAAACAGATCAAACTGTTTATACCTGGATCAGTCTCATGCAGAGCTTAGGGTAATAGGGAAACTTTAGTTTTATTTTTTATGTTAGAATTAAATGTCATTTCTTGAGACCTGAATTTTTTCAATGAAAAGGAAGTCAAAAGATTTGTCCATAGATCTTGTGTCCCTATATACAAAAAAGGTAGATAGGTAGAAAGAAGAAAGTAATGAACAAGAACAGCACCCTAGGCTGTACAGGAAAGGGACTTCATGTTTATAGCCTGCTCTCCCCATCCCTTGGAGCTTCTAAGCCCCTGAGGCAGGTTCTGCACTGCAAAGTTGAGTTTTTCCCAGGATATATTTTGTTCCTGGAGCAAAGCCTAGCAATGCAGCTCCGTATGGTCAGGATTGGGTGGGCAAGGTGGAGGAGCTGGCTGCAGAGGCGGGATGTGTGGTGACTTGATCTCTGGGGGTAAAGGCTGTGGGTGGACCTGAGCCAAGAGGGGAGTTTCCTTGATGGTACTGCGTAAAGCAAGTTGGATTCAAGAGGCTTGGCTTCTGTGGGCAGGAGGTGACTTCATGCGGGGCCACCAGCAATTGGCCAGGATGTTCACAAACATGGTGGTGACAGCAAAGGACTTCTCAGGTCCTAGAAGGGCCTCAGACTCACCTCAAGCAGGAATGCAGGCTCCTGACTCTGCTCTTTCCCTCTTTCCTGTAGGATGAAGATGAGACGCTACAAGCTCTTTCTCATGTTCTGTATGGCCGGCCTGTGCCTCATCTCCTTCCTGCACTTCTTTAAGACCCTGTCCTATGTCACCTTTCCCCGAGAACTGGCCTCCCTCAGTCCTAACCTCGTGTCCAGCTTCTTCTGGAACAATGCCCCTGTCACTCCCCAGGCTAGCCCGGAGCCTGGGAGCCCCGACCTGTTGCGTACCCCACTCTATTCCCACTCGCCCCTGCTCCAGCCACTGTCACCAAGCAAGGCCACCGAAGAACTCCACCGGATGGACTTCGTGTTGCCCGAGGACACCACCGAGTATTTCGTCCGCACCAAAGCAGGTGGTGTCTGCTTCAAACCAGGTACCAAGATGCTGGAGAAGCCCCCATCCGGGCGGCCGGAGGAGAAGGCAGAGGCAGGCGACGGCTCATCCGCCAAGGGCCCGGCCCGGCACCTGCTGAGCAACCGTGAGCGCTCTGGGGGCCGGGGCGCACGGCGCAAGTGGGTGGAGTGCGTGTGCCTCCCGGGCTGGCACGGGCCCAGCTGCGGCGTGCCCACCGTGGTGCAGTACTCCAACCTGCCGACCAAGGAACGCCTGGTGCCCAGGGAGGTGCCGCGGCGGGTCATCAACGCCATCAACATCAACCACGAGTTCGACTTGCTGGATGTGCGCTTCCACGAGCTGGGCGACGTGGTGGACGCCTTCGTGGTGTGCGAGTCCAACTTCACGGCCTACGGGGAGCCGCGGCCGCTCAAGTTCCGGGAGATGCTGACCAACGGCACGTTCGAGTACATCCGGCACAAGGTGCTTTACGTCTTCCTGGACCACTTCCCCCCCGGCGGGCGGCAGGACGGCTGGATCGCCGACGACTACCTGCGCACGTTCCTGACGCAGGACGGCGTGGCGCGCCTGCGCAACGTGCGTCCTGACGACGTCTTCATCATCGACGACGCCGACGAGATCCCTGCGCGCGACGGCGTGCTCTTCCTCAAGCTCTACGACGGCTGGACGGAGCCCTTCGCCTTCCACATGCGCAAGTCGCTCTACGGCTTCTTCTGGAAGCAGCCGGGCACCCTGGAGGTGGTGTCGGGCTGCACGCTGGACATGCTGCAGTCGGTGTACGCGCTGGACGGCATCCGCCTGCGCCGCCGCCAGTACTACACCATGCCCAACTTCCGGCACTACGAGAACCGCACCGGCCACATCCTGGTGCAGTGGTCCCTGGGCAGCCCCCTGCACTTCGCCGGCTGGCACTGCTCCTGGTGCTTCACGCCCGAGGGCATCTACTTCAAGCTCGTGTCCGCTCAGAATGGCGACTTCCCCCGCTGGGGTGACTACGAGGACAAGCGGGACCTCAACTACATCCGGAGCTTGATCCGCACTGGGGGCTGGTTCGACGGCACACAGCAGGAGTACCCGCCGGCCGACCCCAGCGAACACATGTATGCCCCAAAGTATCTGCTCCAGAACTACGACCAGTTCCGCTACCTGCTGGACAACCCTTACCAGGAGCCCAAGAGCACGGCAGAAGGTGGGCGGCGGAACAAAGGTCTTGAGGGGAGGCCACCCGCCAGGGCCAAATTAGAAGTGGCGGAAGGCTGAGGTTGCATGATCTTACAGGGCCAGTGGCAGGGCGCACGGCGGCTGCCCCTCCTCTTAGATTCCTGCCTCCTTCTGCCCTCTGGGGGTTCGTTCTTAAGAGGACCAGGAGTAGATGGGTGGGGGAGCCCTGCCTATTCAAACTTTTGTGAATCAGGGGTCAGGTCTGTGAGCTCAAGAAACATCCTTCCTGGTCAGGACAGGGGAGCCTGGCCTCTCCGCCCACCATGAGTGCTGTGGCCAGGAGGTGCCAGTAAGAGTGCATGATGGTTACTGGGTAGCAAGGGGTGGGGCGGGCAGGGTGGGGAAGGGAGCTACAGAAACTTCCAGAGTGTCCATGTGGGAGCTGTGGTGGCCCCCTGGGGAGAAGCCCACTGATTGGCCTCCTGGGGTTTTGGACCTGCAGTGGGAAGGGGGCATGCCAAGGCCCAGGGGCTCTGTAAATAGATACATTTGGGTCCAGGAGGAAGAGAGGACACTAAGATAGGAGGCAATGAAAAACGGCATCCAGCTGGGAGTAAGCACAGTGTCCTCAGAAGTGCTGGGCCAGAGGAAGCTGAGAGCTCCACTCACCTGCCCCACAGGATACCTGTGCTCCTCAGACCCTCCTAAGCTGACATAGGTGGGGGGCCTGATGAAGCCTGGGGAGTCTTCCTTTTAGTTCTGAACCTGGCCTTGGTTTTCCTTTTTATATTGCTCTCTTGTGGGCTGCCCACTCACTCCTTGCAAGGCCAGGAGCCCAGTTCTCAGGGTGGGATGGAACCATCGGTCATCCTAGTAGGTCAGACTTGGGGGCACCCCGTCACCCTTTCCCTCTGGGATCCACAACCTCAGCTCTCCATGGTCTCAGGTGGAGTTACCCTTTTGCCCTTCCTTGGTGCTGGCTAGGGGCCAGGAAGGGGACACAAGGCTGCCCTGAGCCCAAGAGGGACTTTAGGGCCAGTTGTATGTCATCTCATTCCTTTTTGTTTGCCTCATGGGGGCAGGAGATGTATTCATTAGAGTAGATGTATTTTAAGCTGCTGTAATTGAGATCCCGAAATACAGTGGTTTGAGCAAGACATGGCTTGTTTCTAACTTAATTGTCTAGAGGGAGATGGTCTGGATTGGGTAGGGCAGCTCTGCTTTCCTCATACACACTTTCCAATTCTGGTTAGAGTGGTTGCTCCAGCTCCCACCATCACATGTGCATCCAGGCCTAGGGGAAGCAGAGAAGAGCAAGCAAGCACATACCCTTTCCTGTTAAGGGCATGAGCCAGAGATAGCACAGTCATTCTGATCGTATCTGGCTGGCCAGGACTTGGTCACATGGCCATAAGCAGCTCAAGGGAAGCGGAGCTGCCATGCGCCCAGCTCGGGAGTTCTCTTATTAAAGGAAGAAAGAGTGGGTGGGTACAGGGACAAGGAGCATCTCCGGCATAGGGGAAGGGAGAGAGGGTAGAAATGACTGTTGCAGTTGTAGGATCCTGCTCTTACCTTTGGAGCTCCTGGAACAACCTGTTCCTGCCCCCGTCACTGCCAGCCCAGGGCTGGGGTACAGTGAGACCTTGAAGTTATGTGAAGGGTGAGATACTCCCTCCCTGAGGCCCTATTGGATGCTCACCCAGTGATGCCAGGATGCAGAGGCTGCCTATAGAATGGTACATGTTTGTGCGTGTGTGTGTATTTATGGGCATGGGTGCATGCTTGTGTGTACTTGTACATGTCTGTGTCGTTGTGTCCCTGTACATAGATGCTTGTGTGTGGATGTGGGAGCAGGGCCCAGGCCTCCCATTCCCCAGGACCTGGAGCCTGTGGCCACGCCTCCTGCACCTCCCCAAAATGACTGAGTCAGGAAGCCCTTGGGGAGCCTGGAAAGCAAGGTTAATGGGGATGCGGGGTCCGTCTGTCTGTCTGTCTTTCAGTCCAAAGGATGAGAATCCTGACCTGAGGGCTGTACAGCTGAGAGCCCACTACCTCCCAAACATATCCTTCTACCTTGTGCCCTTCAGCCTTCAGCAGGGACTTTCTCTGGGTGTCTCCCAATGGGCCAGAAGAGGAGGGTGTCCCCTTTGCCACAAGCTCGATCTGGGCAAATGCCTGGTGTGGGTATTGTCTGGGGAGCTGGCTGAGGAGCAGCCTCTGGTGGGCAGGCATGAAGCAGGCTAGGGGAGCTCTATCGCCCCCATTCTCTATCTAGAAGGTGCCCCAAGGGAACCCCTCCCTTGGAGTTATAGCAGCCCCCCTCTCTGGTCCCTGTTGGGGCTGAGACGTGGCTCAAGAGGTCAGGCACCACTGCTCATCTCTGGATGGGCAGTCTCTGAGAGGCTCCTGAATTGTGCCTGAACCCAGCCCAGGGCCTCTGTCCTTGCTGGCTTCCTTACCTCATGCCCCTGGCACCCTCCTGCTGCTTCCCAAGCTGGCCTCCAGTTCACCAGCTCAGGGGCAGGGGAAGGAAGAAGGGAGGAGCTCAGACCTTCCAAGCCCCACACCCAGGAGGGCATGTTCATGGTCACTGACAAGTGAAGGCCTGGCCATGGGTGGAGGTGACAGCTATCAGAGGTGTGTGTGGGGGGTGGGCCAAGGCACAGGGTTGAAGAGTTTCACATAATCACACCATACACTGGGAATTTGGGGGGGGGGCATAGAAGCCCTGAGCCACTCCCCCAATATGAAGGTAAACCAAACTGTGAATGTGAATGCTGGTGCACCACTGGCCCTGTCACCATATCCAGATTCCTTTTCCTGGGAACACCAGCCTTATGACCTGTAGACTCAAGGAGGCCCAGCTTACCCACGGGTCACATCGGTTCCCAGGGGCAGGCATGGGAGAGCTTTGGGGGCAAAGTGACAGTTGAGGTGGGGCGACAGGACTTGCCCAAGCAGAAGGCAGGGCCCTGGGAAATGTATAATTTAAGGACACCAATAATAATAGTATTATTTTTTTTGTAAGGGAAAATCAATATGTACATTCTGAAATCATTTTCTCTGTAAATGGTTGGATTTCATTTCACCCTTAAAGGGATGCTTAAAGGAGAAGATAATATTAATAATAAAAACAGCTACAAAGTCTGCAGGGTTTGCGTGTGTGACTGATTTGGGGTGCTCTGGGATGGGGCAGGGAGGGGTGCGAGTGGGTGGCTGTGGTCTTGCTCAAGCCACCCTCACTATCTAGTGCTGGGTCAGTGGAGTGTGAACCTTCCCCAGACTGGAGGGCTGGTGCGGAGGGGTGCAGTTCCCTCCACAAGCACCAGGGGGAATCCTTCCCTCCCACCCGTGAAAACGAGCTTGGAAAGGAAAGGCACTGGACGGGACTGGCCTGGACTGGTATCCGGGGCAGGAGAAGCGGGAATGGGAATGGCAACACCCACCCTCCCCAATAGGGTGAGAACCTCCTTGGGGATCCAGATGAAGGCCTTGGTGCCTCTGCCACGAGGGGAGCACTTCTCCCATAGTTGTGCTCTTGGGGCATCAAGACCAACATGCTCGCCTCAGGTCCTAAGGTCACACAGCCATTTGATAGCAGAACAGGGTTGGGCTGGACCTGGATTTACAGCACGGGTCCTGTCACCAACCCTCTGGGGCAGGTGAGGACAGCAGGCTCCAGCAATGGTCATCT
Source organism: Macroglossus sobrinus (assembly GCA_004027375.1). Classification (NCBI taxonomy): domain Eukaryota; kingdom Metazoa; phylum Chordata; class Mammalia; order Chiroptera; family Pteropodidae; genus Macroglossus; species Macroglossus sobrinus. The sequence goes on along the minus strand of PVKZ01002616.1, from coordinate 76,349 downwards.
CCCTTCCGTGGAGCTGACTGGGGACTTGTGCCGTGATGACACCTGGGGCCCTGGAATGTGGGGCGCTTCCTGGAGACTTCCTTTGAGACCCATGGATACTGGCATTGTCCTGGGAAGAAGCCATTCTGGAAATTTTCTGAGGGAAGTCTCAGAGACGGTGGGAGTGGCACTTGAACTTGGCTTAGTCCCCCGTGGTATGGCTGTGCAGGCTCTGTGTAGGGAAGCTGAGAACAGGGGGGAATGAACAACCACAGTGCTGGTGGACAGCAGGGGCTGATGTCTCCTGAGCACCCAGAAGGTGCCCAGCACTTTACATACAGTTGGCGACGGTAAGAAGAAGACACAACATTCTTGTGTTTTGTAGGGGACAGAGAATTCCCTAATTCAGCCGTCCCAGTTCACCTTGACCACTTCTCGGGGCAGAGGCTCTGGGGGTGCTCAGTTCTATAAAGCTCTTAAAGGGTCCCCTTGATTGCTAGCACTTAAAGCAATCTGATTAGGATGCTTAGGAAACAATTTTGTTTTTGTAAATAGAGTTCGTCTCTCAGGAAGCGCCCATGCTGAAACAGTTAAGCACATGACCCTGATGGGTGATAATTAGTCCTTCTGACATGCACCTGTCCCGCCCACCATATCCGTGCCACCCCTTTTGCCACTACTTGCGTTTCAACTCAGTCCTACACTCAGTTACTGACTGTCTACTGGACAACAAGCCCTGTGGAAACAGACAAGACATTTTCTGCCCCCAGGAGCTCATAATTGATTGAGAGCAGGACAGGCTCTGCCAGGTGGTGTCGCCAATACCCTCAGAAGTTACCTCGGTGCTACTGACGTTGGGGCCAGATGATTCTTGGGTGGGGGGCTGTACTACGCATTGTAGGGTGTTTAACAGCATCCCATCTAGTGGCCTTTACCCACTAGAAGCCAGTAGCATCCGCTCCCCCAAGTGTGGCAGTCAGCCATGTCTCCAGACGTTACTAAATGTCCCCTGGGGGGCAAAATCACCCAGGTTAAGAACCACAGGAGCATCTACTGTGAACACGCCAGGCACTTTGCACATATTACCTCCTGTAATCCAAACGATAGATGGTAGTAGTTATTGGAGGCTCAGCTTGTCTCCTGTGGAATTTAATGGTATTTGGGGGGAAGGGGAGGTTCCTCCCACTTTTCCAGCCTGGGAGATTGGAGGTGGGGAGACTGGGATTTAGGGGGATTAAGGGGAGAATTTGCTCAAATGTACACAGCTCCCAGGCAGGATTTAGGAGCAGGGGCTCCGCCCCGCTTCTCACGGTGCTGCACTGCCTCCTGGTGGGAGGGCGAGGCACTGCCTCCTGGTGGGAGGGCGAGGCACCTCGGCTACCGGCAACGCGCGCTTCCCAGACCTCCTTACCTCCCTCTTTCTTCCTTCTCCCCGAGTACCACGTCGGACTTGAGGCCGCTTGTACAAACGCATGCCACAAAAAGGAACAGCAAGAATTAGAATCACGGGAAATTATAGTTAGAAAAGAAAACCAAGCCTAGAAAACACACAGAACGATGACTGCGATGCTAGGGGAACATCGACGTGTCGAAGGCATGCAGAAAGGGGCACGTTCTCTTCTCCGCGTTTACAGATGGATGAAGAAGTGAAGTTTCTAGAATTTGCACAGGAGGCGGCAGGGCTTTGAGATGAGCACTGACGGAGGGCACTTCTGGAGCATCTGTCGTGTCCCCTGGGCGTGTCTTCCTCAGTTTTGCGTCCCACCACTCTGCCCAGGGACCAGCAGCGCTCACTGAATTGTACTCACATGATGGGCACATAATAGCTCACCTTTCCTTGGGCAACTTGTCCCCAGACCTCTAACCTGTGCTGTAAGTGGTAGCAGTAGATGTTGATATCCACCCCACCAGCATGTCCCCCGACAGATGGGTCCCAAAGACCACTGCGCCCTGACAGATCAGGGCAGCCACCTTTCATCACTGGGGTCCACTCACTCCCTCCATCTCGCCAAGGACAGAGGCTCACCCGCTCGTGCGTCAACAGCAGGCTGTGCTAGGCTGTGTCATCAACACCTTTAGATGTCAGGGACAGTTTTGGGTTGTGCCTCGCTGATCTGATAAGAGGGGCCTTAGGCCCACTTCCTGTTTGCCCGCTCTTCTGGCTCACTAGGCGATCCCTCCTCTGACCACCCAACATGGGAAGGCCATGAAAATGGCTTTCCCACGGTGGAGCCTGTGGGAGAGGGGAGGGCTCCTCGCATTCTCCAGCCTGCACCCGGCCTGTGGGGTGCTGGGACACCCAGGGGAGAGATGTGGCTAGCAACTGAGCACAAGGGCAACGGTGGATCAAGCTCTAAGATTCGAAGGGTGAAGAACATGTACAGATGTCACAACTTGTCATCTAAACCGCACTCAGGGGCCTTCCCAGCTCTGCTCATCTTCTGGACCATATCTTCTCTTCATTCCTGGTTGTTATGCATGCCAGACCCTGACCTGGAAATGCAGAAATCCTCGCTTTTCCTCGTCCCTCCTCGTCTCCTCCAACCAACCCATTGTCCTCACAGGGCTCCCCAAGCCCATACGGGCCTTTGTGCAAGTTGGGAGGGGTGCCTCCTCCTCAAGACTTTTTACTTCCATTTATTGGAAAACTTCCATAATGTATCGGTTTCATGAAAACGAGGCCATTCACTGCCTTCCACCAAAGATATGTCAGAAGAAACATAGCAACTCCACCAAGTCCGTGATGTGGAAGGTGCCCCCTGGCGGTGGTGCCCTTGTGCAGCGTGCAACGTGAGCAGCCACACCCAGCAGCCCTGCCTCTACGTTCTGTATCTGATCCTATCACTACCCAACTTTAAAATAGTCTATGGCTCCCCATTGTCTACAATGCTAAGTCACCCTGCTACCCTATCATGCTACCTCGTGCCATCTCCTTGGACTGGAGTAGACACCTGACTGAAAGGCAGCAAATTCACCCGCCGGGTGGTCAGCACTGTCCATGACACGGCCTGGTTTGAAGAGGTGAGTTGGGTCGATCAGAGGAAGCGAGTTGGAAAGTGGGTGAATGCAGCAGGTGCATAGAGAAGCAGCCACGAGAGACCAGCTTCCAGTAACTGGTTTGGTGGCTCCTTAGGACAGAGCTCTGATCCAAGAACTAAGTAACCCTTTTCAGAGCTGCATCTTGGGGGTGGTCACACTGACCCAGAAGTCAGCAAATTCAAAGTGGTCACAATATTTTGAAGACCCGAAGATGGGATCCTCAAATATACACAGTATTTGATAAAAGTGGCTTTTCATGGCTTTGGGAGAAAGGATTATTTCATAAAAATTCGACAGCCATTTAGAAAAAAAAAAAAAAGACTGATTACAACCCTTCTCTCACTCCTTACACCAAAAAGTGAAGCCCAGATGAATATACAAAAGATACAAAAATTTTAAAAAGTACAATTTGACCAGTCTTTTCTCTCTCTGAGCAGGAGTGTGTGTATGTGTGTGTGTGTGTGTGTGCGCGCCTGTGTACAAGCTGGGGCTGGCAGGGAGGGGTTGAGCTGGATAAACTCTCAGGTCTCTAACAGCTGTGACAGCTGCCTTTTGTTACATCCTGACCCTAAGCCCAGGGACCCTAAGCCCACCATACCTATGTCAGCCTCCTGTAACCCTTTCTCCTTGGCTGGAATATTGTCAGCTCTCATCTCTTTATCCTTGCATTATTTTCTTCTGGAATTTCAAGCAGATGGGTTGGGAGCTCTGCAGATTCCAACACCCCCTCCGGAGTCCAGCTCCCAGGCTGCATCGCACTAAGGGCTTCGACTTCAGTTTTTTGGGTTTTTTTTCTGAGCTATGGTGGTTTTTACCTTGAACTTGAATCCAAGTCCAAAATGAGTGATGCTATTTTAGTTTCCTTTCTCTATTTTAAAGTTCAGTGTTTTGTGATGGGAGCTGAGAAGATATGTCACAGAGCATACTCCTTGTGACTCTGGTGAGCATCAGGCTTTCTCTTCAATTCCTTTTCCTTCCCATGTAGGATGAGAAACTCTCGCGAGACCTGACAGACTCAGCAGACTATAGAAGCCTAGCAGGTAATGGAAAGGAGCGAGCACCTACAGTTAACACAATAGGAAGTGGTGGGGTCTGGGGTGAGCTATTCCCCAGCATAGATGGAGATCCCAGCGCTGCCAGATCTTCTGAATAGCTAAGCCAGCCTCAAAAGCTGTTTGTTTGTTTGTTTGTTTCCCCCTAACTGTTTGGGACTTACAAAGCTCTTTGTGGAGCAAGAAAAGTACTTCTTGGTCCAGTCCAGCATGTAGTGCTCCAATTTGTCCCTTGAGGATAAAGAAGTGGAGGCTGTTATCAGCCTGAACGGTGCTGCCTCATCTGTAAAATGGGTACGTTGATACCCAGCCCTCACAGGATTGTAGTAGGGATCAGTGAGGATAAAGAATGCAAAAGGAAACCAAGTAACAGTCCCCAAGTGATAACTCTGGGCTGGGCACTGTACTCAGCCTTTCTACCCTTCTAAGTCTGAAACTCACAGAGGTTGCCAAGGTGGGAAGTGGAGATGCTGGCATCTGAGCCTGTGCATCTGCCAGTCCCCGGCTCTCAACTCCTACTGTCTGGCAAAGGGAGGTTATTCAACAAACAAGCTTACATTCCCTTCTTCCTTTTCAACAACCCTTGGCACAAATGTGGGCAGCAAAGATTTCACTCACTTGAAATCTCACTCCTGTCCAGGGATATCAGATTTTAGTCTGGTAAATACAAGATCGATACATCTGATTACGGCAACCTCCATTGTGAGGGAGGTTTCTCTCTCTGACAATGATTTCCAGGTCCCTGGCCAGCTTACATCCCAGTGCTTGGCTGATCCAGTTACAGCCAACTTCTCCATCAGCCAGGTCATAATAGTGTCTTCATTCTCACTCCACTTGGGGCCTCCCTAGGGAGGGCTGGGGAGGTGGAGGTGGGCTGGACTGCGCTTTCTGTCTTGTCATCTGGTAGCAATTTCCTTCCAATTCAGGGCAACAAACATTTATAGAGGGTCTCAATTTTATAAGGCATCCTACTGGGCAAAGTAAAGGGGATGAGACTGATAAAATGCAGACTGCAGGGTTCTCACCCTTTCTGCCTTCTGGAGGGCAGCCTGAGGCTTCCCTGCCATTCTCCCTCATAGATAAAGGGGAGCCTGGCCTGCTCTCTCACTCTCCCCTCCATCTCTTCTATGACAGGGCTAGAACAAGTACTAGTCAACCCCCAAACCCCAGCCAACTTAACCCAACACAATCCTTCAAACTATTTTCCCCTCAAAATATCCTCTCTTCTCAGCAAAATCACTGTCTCCTTCCCACTTCCTATTTATTCTTCAATCCTTGTCCTCACAGGGCGGTGATGACAGTTAGGGGACTGGTATGTGTGAGTGCTGGCACATATAAAGAGCTTAATAAGTATTAGCTCTTACTGTCCACTGATGACTCTCTCAAGGGATACTGCGGTGGCCTGGGGACTGATCTCCTGCAAGTCTCAGCTCATCAGTCTAGTTCGTATAAAGCAGTCTGCCTTCTATTCCCAAGATGCAAGTCTGATCACAGCAGGGACTTCCCACTGCTGTTGGATCAGGGCCAAATTCCCCACTGTGGTCTGCTGGGTCCTGCCTTCCTCACTGGTCTCATCATGGGCCTCTTTTCTTGAATCCTCTGGGCTCCTGTCTTTGAAGTCTTCAATGGGCCATGACCCCATCCTCTGCTTGGACTACTCCTGCCCCTGTTCCATCTCCTGGTGAGCTCTCTAAGATCTCAGCCATCGTTATAATTCTCACTGCAGAAATCTACTTGACTTGCTTATCTCTCCCCCATGTTAGTGAGCATGAGTTAATTTCAAGGCCTGATTGCTTAGGTACTTTAATTAATCCCCATTTCTGAGTAGGGAAACCAAAACCCAGCGAGGCTGAGAACCTTGTTGAAGGTTCTCCAGCCTCCAACCACTGGGAGGCAGAGCTGGGATTCAAACCCAGGACTGACTCCAGACTAATGGTGCCGGTGCATTAGCCTGAAGCACACCTTGCTGGCTATTGCTTCCTCCCTGGGCTACCTCAGGATGCTCACCTGTCCAGCTTCATGTCTCACCCTGGAGCCTCAACACCTGTGCTAAATAAAACCAAGTGGTTCTCACCGCCCTACATTGGGTCACAAACTCTTCTGGTTCCCACAGCACCTGCGAAGGCTTCTCTCCTAGTACCTATCTGTGTACTTGTCTGTCCCCTCCCTCGACTCTGGTCTTCTTGAGGACAGGAACTGTGTGTTTTATTTCTCCATTTCTGCCTCTACTCCTGGCTTATACTAGGTGCTTGTGAAATAGTGAACGAGTGACTGACTACCTGGTTAATACATTGGAAACAATGTATTGGTTCTCATGGGTCATTCAGCAAAAATGTTTTGGTTCTCATGGGTCATTCAGCAAAAATGTTTTGTACATTTTTGTGTAATTCCCAGATGAAGAAACTGAGGCATCCAAAACTTAAATCATTTGCCCTAAGCTTACCACCACTCCTTTCAAATTAGACTGGACTTGACCGGCCTGACTCAGGGGAAATGTTAATTAATCAATTAACTCCATAATTTAGTGCCTACTATGTGTGGGTCACTGTTCTGTTGAACAAGTACTTCCCTCTTACCCTTGAAACCATTGCCATCATCCACATGTGAGATCACAGATTATGTCAAAACTGCAACATCGATCAGAGAGATCCCAGAATCCCCTTGGTCTTGACAAACATGGCAGAGCCCTGAGCTTTGGGTCAGTGCCCCTTGCTGGGGTCTGGGTCTACAAAGTCCCCACTGATACATGTGAGAGAGCCAGATGTCTGCCTCAGTGCCCTTTCCTCCTCTGTCCCCCGTTGCCATTGAAGCACTGGAAGCAGGAGGAGCCTTGTGATTCTGGAAGTAAAGAGAAAACCCTGGAAAGCAAGAAGAGGCTGGGGGAGCTGACCCGAAAGGCAGATCCCCAAGGGATCTCCCTCTTTTCTTCCTAAAAATAGTATTTTATAGAACATCAGGGTCAAGAGGGATATGGAAGGTCACCGGGGCTTCCGACTGGAAACGTCGCCATTTAGATTTTTTTGGGTCACAAAATTATTTCTTTAAAGAGCAAAGTAGGGCAGCCTGGAAGAGTGGCAGGAACGCATTTCATTTTGGAGACAGACTCCGATTCCACGGCGAGCTTCTCTGCTGTCTAGCTCAATGTCTTAGAGAAATTATCCAGTCTCTCTCGGTCTTGTTTTTCTCATCTATAAAATCAGATAGGGACTCAGACCAGAGAGGTGACAGTGAGGAGAGGCATCATCAAATCCTGGAAGTATTTAGAGATAAAGCCACTAGAAGACTCGGACTTGATCTGTGTTCCCTGCAATGCCCATGGCAGTGCTTTGCACATTTGAGACCTTCAAGGATTTGTTGCTTCCAAGGATTTGTTGAATGGATGGGCGACTATTCAATAAATCCCCACTCCTCTTGCTAGATATATTTTAATCCTTACAACAGACTGAGAGAGATTAGGAAACTTGCCAGAGGGCAGCTGTCCTCAAGTGGTGGAACTAAAATTGTGAGCTAGCCGTGCCTGACTCCAAAGCCCACTGTTACTTAGCTTTACTCAAGGCTGGGCGCCCAGTGAGGCACAGCGGGGAGAGGCCTTACAGCCTCAGTAAGACATGGCTCCTGCCCTCAAATCTGGTGAGAGACAGAGAAACCAGTATACAAATTGAAAAGCACTGTCTGGCAAATAACAGGTGCCAATAAATACATTTTATATTTGACTGGCTTAAGAGTCTTAACACTTTGCAGATATTTCTGTGGGTCCCAAAGGAAGCACCTAAGTTTGTTGGATGAAAGGCAAGGATTGGAAAAGACTTCAGGAGGCGACATTTTGGGAGGACTTTGAAGAATAGGAGTTTGCCAAAAGCCAAGGGGCTTGGGAAGCTGGAACAGTATGAAGGGAGGAAAAGAAAGCTATCTGAGAAAATGGGCTTAGAAGAATTTTGAAAAGTCACGGTGGGGAATATTATTAGTGTCAGAATTACCCCCAGGTACCCCATGGCGCCAGCCCGAGATCAGCAGACTATGCTGGGGTCTGGCTTGATCCCCTGCCACGGGTCTAGCAGCTGATGCCCACTTCTGCAATCTCGAACTCTGCAGGTTTGCGTTCACCGCACCTCAGCCCTCCAGGGGGCGGGGCCTGAACGCTCTCTTAAGGACCATTCCTAGGTGACGTCACTCATAGGGCGTGGCTCAGTGCTGTGGGCAGGACCCGATGGAGGGGGCGTGGCCCCACCAAGCTAGTAGCCCCGCCCCGAGAGAGAGGCCTTGGCCGGAAGTCCTCCCGCCTCCGCTCGCCTCCATGCTCCCTTCAGTCCCTCCCCTTAACTCCGCGCACAAGGTCATGTCCCGGAAGTGAAGGGGCCATGTTGATGGGTGACCCCGGGATAGGTACCCGGCGAGAGGCGAATCCCGAGAAGTGGTAGCGCGCAGTCCGTGGGTGAGTGTGGGGAGGAGTAAGGGCCTGTGGCCAGGGGCTGGGGCTCACTGAGCCTCCTCTCAGGACTACGGACGGCGCCCGCCATCAGCCCTGGGGCTCGTGGCCGGAACTACCGGCCTGGCCGCCGGGGGTCTCACCTTAGTCCTCCCTGGACATTTTCTTGCAAGGCCGCTCCGTGGCTCCGCCCCAGACTCCGGAGGCCTCCCAGGGCCCCCGAGCTGACCTGTCCCAGGCTCGGGGTCTCTCCACCGCGACTTGGCCCGGCCTTCCCCAGGGTTCGGGGGAGGAATTGGGGACCCGTCGGGGCTCAGCCGCCAACTCACCGAGAGACTTTGTAGTAACAGCCCTCGCGTGACAGTCGCCTCCTACCTCATAAAGCACTTTTCCTGTTAATTTTCCGGATTTATCTCTCCTACTGCGGGAGGCTTTTGGGGCCGAGGGGAACTGTAATACAATTGAGGAAAAAGGGACAGGGACAGTGGCTTGCTCAAGTTCGCACAGGAAGTTAGCAAGGCCAGAGGCTGATGACTAGCTGACTTCGGGCCCACTGTCTAGATCACTTTACCAGTCCAGTACCTACCCTGCTTAGTCTCATTTCTTGGTTTCTGAAACCGGAGTGATCATTTCTTCCGTATAGGGCGTGGAGATTCCCTTTTTCATTCAGCTTATTTTTTGCGTTCCTGGTATTTGACGCGCGCTGTGCTGGGAAAGTTTGTAGAACACCCAGAAGTGGCCGTATACATGGTAAGGCCCCAGCAAGTGGTATCTATTCTTACAGAGGCAGTCAGAATTGGGGTCAGGTGTTCAGCCTCCCCTTCACAGTTGTGTGACATGGGCAAGTGACTTCCCAAAGAGGGGGATAATAATGGCACTGGGTTTTTCGACAGAATGAGATGAGTTGTTATGTGGGACTTAAGTGTATATTGTTCATTATTGTTCTTATGAGCCTTGAGCACTTTGTAGGTTCTGTACTTGCATAAGTGTTTATTATTACTGAAGGAGGATGGTGGCAGTTTATGTGGAACTGAATTTAATATTTATTGAGCACTTACAAACCATGTTAGGTGGCACTAATAAGACCTATTCCTGATGTGCCAAGTGCTGTTTTAAACATGTTCACATACATTAACTCATTTAATTCTTAATTCCAACCATATGGGCAGAATACAGTTTTAATCCTCATTTTACAGATGAGGAACTGGGGTAAGCACCAAGGGGTTAAGAAACTTGCCCAAAGTAATCAGCTCATTAGTGGTGGTGCCAGGATTCAAATATGGCTGAGAGTCCTTGTGGGCAACCACTCTAGACCACCCCTTGTGGGGAAATTCTGTTTCAGGGGCTTTACATGCATTATCTCACAAAGTTCTCAAAATAACCCTGTGTAGTAGGTAATGTTAACTTAATATCTCCATTTTACAAGTGAGGAAGCTGATGCTTAGAGGGGTAAGTACTTTGTCCAAAGTCATTATGGCAGGCAAGTGGGATTGAAGCCCAGGAAGTATAGCTTCCAAGCCCTGGCCCTTGTACTTTCTCAGAAGTGGGGTGATGAAGAGGCTGGGGTTTCTGAGACCTAGAATAAGAATTTTATATAGTCTCTATAGGTCCTTTTGTCACTAATTCTGATTCCAGGCTTCTGTTTATTTGCCTTCTGCTTATAGCTTGATACCCTGCCCCTGCCAGTCCCCCATGGCCCCATGGAGCCGAGAGGCGGTGCTGAGTCTCTACCGGGCTCTGCTGCGCCAGGGCCGAGAGCTTCGCTACACTGATCGGGACTTCTACCTTGCCTCCATCCGTCGTGAGTTCCGGAAAAATCAGAAGCTAGAGGATCCTGAGGCCCGGGAGAGACAACTGGAAAAGGGCCTGGTCTTCCTCCACAGCAAACTGGGGGGATCATTTAGGATCCTCTCCTTTCCTCTCCATCCTAATTCCAAGGAAAAGAAGACAGAGGTGCCTTCTGTACACACTCCCGCTCTCTCCCACCCCACCTCACAGATGCAGTAAGAAGCCTCAGGTAGGTAGCCCCTTGTACCTATAGGTTTTTTTTCCCCCCCCAATTCAGGGGACCAGGAGAGGGAGACCCTTTTCTTTTAGCGACCAAAGTCCTTTAGTCATTGAAAATTAATGAAGGAACCATAGACATTAACAGAAGTATGTTCCCTTATTGAGAAGAAGTAGGTCCTGTGTTTCAAGCCCCTCCAGAACAGGATTGTTACCACCATCTTATTTCAAATAGAGTATTTTACATATGAAAATGTTAGAAAAGACGTTTCAGTTCCAGGCCGGCTCATTCCTCAGTGCATTGCGTTATCTTGTGGGTCAGATCACGTTCCTCACAACATAACTACACTGTTACAACACAATCTCTAAAGCAGAGCATTGGGTACAGATGTCAGAGGATGTTGTCTGATCCTGCTGCTAATAGCTGTGGGATTTAGGGCAGATCGCTAAACCTTTCCAGGCCTCTTTCCTCATTTGTAAAATGGAGATAATAGTACCTACCTCTTCAGGTTATTATGACAATCAAATGAGACAGTGTATACACAACACTTGGAATGGTACTTGGCGAGTGCTATTTAGCTCTGTGTAGTCCTGGCATTCCTGTAGGCTCTGGGATAGAGATGAATGATATGGTTTATCAAGGGACTCGATCTAATGCAGAGATCAGTGGGAAGTAATACCAGTGTGGGCAGCTCTGTGTCAGAGGGCCAGGTACAGAGCTTGGAGACGGATGAGAACCTAGGTGGGTAGGTGATGGCAGGGAGAATCATAGGTAGCTATAGACAAAGGCAGACCTCAGATGAGAAATAGAAGCTTGCTGGGCAGCTGGGCAAGAACAAGCAAGTGTGAGGGGGAAAGCTGCACTTTGTAGTCTGGAAACTTGAGTCTGGTGTGGCTAGAATGGCGCACCTGTAAGGCAGACAGCTGGGGCTGAGGTGGGGCCAGGTCCAGAAGGACATCGAATCCCCTACTGAGGTGGTGACATCTGATAGTAGGGGGGACTATCACAGCTTTGTGAGTGGGGGAATGACGTGGGAGAGGGATCATGGCAGTGATAGTGTGGAGAATAAACCAGTGAGAGATACTAGAGGCAGTGAATTGGCCAGATGAGACCGAGGGACTGAGGTGGTGGGGTGGCTGCACATAAACACAGCATGTACAGCGGTGGGACTTGGTGACCAGTTGGCTGAGGCTGGCAGAGGACAAAGAAGAATGAAGGATAACTGAGGTGGAAGGCTTGCCAGCTGGGTGGAGGGTGCTGTTTTTAACTGCAAAAGAGAAAGCAGGAGGAGGAGCCTTATGTAATGGCATGCATCTCCTCAGCCACTTAGGTTGATGGGCAGACCCTTTTTAGTGTAGGACTGGGGTGGCTTGTGGCCCAGGGGTGCCTGCCTGCGCAGGGAAGGACGGTGGGTCTGGAAGTGAAATAGTGAGTTACTGGGTCTTTGTGTTCCAGTCTGTTTTGACTGTGAGTTGGGTTATAGGTTGCCGCCACCACTACCTCTGTGTCAAACACTGCTGGCCCTGGGGACACAGCAGCGAATGAGCCAAGATGCCCTAAGAAACTTATGGTCTAGTTTAATAGAGAGGAGAGGTGAATGTGGTCAGGGTGAAAGCTTCTTAGGATCCTTGTAAACTACTACTTCCCAGCAGCGTGAGCTCTAGGTTCATATCGACTACACAACTACGGATGTGGCTCTGGGCCAGTTACTTAACCTTTGCCTCAGTTTCTTCTTCTGTAACGGGGGGATAATAATATGACAGACCTCATGGGATTGTTGTTGTGAGGATTAGGGGAATTAATATTGTGTAAAATATCCAGCACATGGTACACATTCAGTATATGTTAGCTAGTCACATGTGTAGTCAAGCCAGACATGTTTAAGTCATGTGACTTTTTAAAATAACATAAGATGGAATTTTCATAGTTCTGTGCTTTCACTCGAGGTGCCGCAGGCCCTTTGTTACTCATCACCCCTCCTATATGGGAGTAATGAGTATTTCTATTCCCATTTTTATATTTAAGGAGACATTAAATACATTGCCTGAAACGTTGGCAATGTTCAGATTCTCCATTCCCCACCCTGCCCACCAGGTCGACGTTCCTTCTTTTAAATATTTTAACCATCTTTTAGTGTACAATTCAGTAGTGTTAAGAATAGTCACATTGTTGAATAACTGTGGTGTACACTTGAAATTAAAATAATCCTGTGTGTTAGCTATATTTTAATAAAAACATTTTTTAAAAAGAATATTCATTGTTCACCTGAAACTAATATAAAATAATATTGAATGTCAACTGTAACTGGAAAAAAAAGGGGCAAAAAAAGAAAATTCACATTGTCGTATAACACATCTCCAGAACTTTTTGATCTTGTAAAACAAACTACGTAAACAACAGTGCTCCTTTGCGGTGGCACCGAGGGCCCAGGCCCCTCTCCCCTTGCCAAGGGCAGATCCTGTCTCCTGCTAGGCTCCAGGGTGCTGCAGTGGAACCTGTGGCAGGTGGACCGTGGGTAAGCGCTTTCTGCTGGAATGAGCTATGTTTCAAAATAAGAACTTTTATCTCCCTGTTGGAGCTCGTGGATGCTCTCCTTTCCCAGGTCACCACGTCTTTCACGTCACCTGGTCCTTGAATGGGGAGGGGCATGTTGCCCGGGAGAGAGTAGGAAATGCCTTTTCACTAGCCTATTCAACTTAGCAGTTTGGGTCTCAAGCCCAGGATAACATCAGCGTGAGTTTCAGAGGCCATTCTTAGCTCCATCCAGAAGGCCGGATGTAACTCAGGACAGTCTTTATTGCTCACTGCCTTCTGGAACTTGACCTTTTCCCCTGTAGGTAGGAATTTTAAAAGACTTTATGATAGCCCACATTTGTGGAGTACTTTTACAGTTTATAGTATGCACATACAATATTTTAGTGGATGTATTTTCCTCACTACTACTACCTATGATTTAGGTCATGTAGGCATCATTATCCCCTTTTCATAGGTAAGGGGTTACGTAACTCATTTGAGGTCACCCAGCCAATAAGGCAGGGCTCAAAGGCAAGTTGTCAGTCTCAGGATTTCTGACTCAAAAATGCAGACTCTTCTAGTCTGCCACATCAGTACCATGCTCTTACCAGTCATCCGATGGGCCAAGGACTAAATGGCCCAGGGAGGTTCCCTCTGGCTTCTGCTCGGAAGGGAAGGAGGATGTGCCCTTCTGGGCCATCGCATCACATCTGAGGACCATTTAGAGGGTGCCTGCATCCTGTGGTTCTCCCTGTGCTAATAAATATATGTCAGTAAAGGTTCTTTTGTTTAAAAAAATAAATAAAACAGTGGTCATTGTTATGTGTGGGAGCCATGTAACATTCTGCATGATCCAGATTGGGTTACTCTGTCCCATCTCTGTCTCAGTGGCTACTGGAGAGAGATTGCCTAGTGTTTTTGCTTGACCTCACCTGTAAATACAGAGTTGAATTCTTGGCATTGTTTGATATGTATGTATATTTCTCTGCAAATATATTTCATTTGGCCAATGGGTCTCTCATATGTCTCTAAATGTGAAGCTTCTATTGACTGTAAAAAGTGGAGAAAAGTGCCACCAAGGTTGCGAACTCTAATTAGAAAAAAAATAATTTTGGACTTGACATTGACTCTTAGATAACTCTTACTGGAATAAGTAGAGTTAGAAATGTTTCTTTTTTGGGAGGCAGGGAGGTATAGACAACGGGCATGAGATATGACACTAGCAATCCCCAGTTGTAACATGGTATGAGAAAGAATGTTCCCTTATACCGAAGATGCACCCAGCGATCCTGTCTCTCCCTGTCTCATTCTGGGTATATTGGGATTCTGAATGGTCTGCAGCTGAGTTTCTCGTTGTACTTCCTGGTGTACAGGACATGGGAGGTAGAAGAGAGTAGCAGTGTTAAGAGCAGTATTCAGAATTGAACCACTTTGTCCTCTTGTGTCTGGGTCATGCCCAGGGTTCTAACTCCATGGGCAATGGGCTTATGTGGGGACCAGGGGAACTTCATTCAGGATGACTCCATTGGCAGGGAGCTTTTACGTGCTTGCCTCGCTTGAGCACTGTACGGGAGGCCAGCTGCTTCTGTATTGGGCCCAGGAACTCCTTTTAGGTGTCCACATTTTTAGTTCATTTTCCAGGTACATTTGAGCAGATAGGTTTTTTTGTGTTTCAGTTTACAGCTAGGTGTACAGTATCCTTTGTGTTTATTCTCAATTTCATAGTCTCACCTGAGCTTACAGTCCCCTGCACACTTTGCCCAAGAGACAGCATTTGTCAAGTGGGAGTGTCCACAGAGGGTTAGTTTCTTCTTGATACTGTCTCACGTGGACTTGTAGTCCTGTTCCCATGTGCAGGACGTTTGGGCCATGTGATTTTGTGGGGGTTTTGTTCCTGCAGAAAGTAGAATAGGAAGAGTTTGATTTGGGTTAGGGTGAAGATACAGTAGAAGGCATCATGCTAGGAGTTAGGAATCCTCATTTCTGGAGGTGGCTCTGGGACCTCTAGCAAGTCACTTCCTTCCCTGTGAAGTGATGCGATGGGATTAGATTAGCCTCCTCTAATCTGTTAGACTCAGATCTAACCTTACTGGAAATAGTGGCCAAATGCTCAAAACACAGTCTGCATTATACCGTTGGGAAGGGGCAGGGATAGGGTAGGTGGGTGCTTCACTCTTATGGGAGAAAGGATTGAAATAAGCTTAGTGCTTCCTGTAATCGCAGCAGGTTGGTGGAGAGGTTTTCCCACGGCGAGCGTGACCCGTCCGCCCTTGCATCCACATACATCACGGGGACATGGTATCTCACTTTCAACCCTAGAGCATGTAGCGCTAGAGGCAGGAGGACTGGCTGGAACTCATTGTACCCTGAACTGGTTGGGGACTGGCCTGATGGAGGAGACAAGAGGGACATTTCTTGGGGTCTCATGGCGATAGCTGTGTTCTACCTTCATCTTCAGGTGAGCAATGGCAGGCGCCGGGGAGCGCAAAGGCAAGAAGGACGACAATGGCATCGGCACAGCCATTGATTTCGTGCTCTCCAATGCCCGGCTGGTGCTGGGGGTGGGTGGAGCAGCCATGCTGGGCATCGCTACGCTGGCAGTTAAGCGGGTAAGTGCCTGCAGCCTGGGCCAGGGGTGGGAGAGGTAGGGAGGCCGCCTCTGCAAAGTGAGGCTGACTTGGAAGAAGACTTCGATAGTGCCCGTGGGCATGGAACTTGGTCATTTGGCATTATTGGATGAGACCTTGAGAGATCCAGTTAAGTCTACTAGGTCTCTCTGCCCTAAATAAATTATTGGAGATACAAATAAAGAAAATAAAGAAGTTTATCACAGAGAGTAAAAAATTGTAAATAACCAAAAAATATTCTTCCTTGACCACCTTATAGCAACACCCTTACCACACATACACTTCCTATTACCCTTTCCTTTTTAGTTTTTTTAATATTTATTTCTGTCTTCATTCTTTATATTTAACTCATTTATGTACTGCCTGGGTCCCTCTACTAGACTGCAGACTCCATGAGGGCAGAGATTGGGTCTCTTTGTTTAGTGCTTTGTTTTCTATACCTAGAACAGTGCTAGCACATAGCAGCCACTCAGTATTTGTCAAATTAGTCCTTGTTCACTATTACATTCATAAGGTACAGTGAGTATAGTGAGAAAATGTACCATAATGTTAAAGACTGATTCATTTCTAGTGATATGGGGAAATGATAAAAAGGATAAGTTAAAAAGTCAGGTTTCAAAAGTGTATATAGTGTAGGATCCTAATTACATAAACTTACTTTTCTAGAAAGAAACCAGAATATTAACTTTTCTGGACTGACATTATGGATAAATCTGTTGCTTATTCATACCACTTAGTATGTCCTAAGCTCTTCTGTATGGAGAGAAATATTCTGTAATCTAGAGTATAATAAAGGTCTTGAAAAATAGTTGTTTAGAACTCCCAAGCGCAAAGCCGCTGGGAAGGAGGGACACAGGAAGGAGGGACACGTGTGGGGTCCTCTCTGCTGTTTCAGATGTACGACAGGGCAATCAGCGCCCCTACCAGCCCCACCCGCCTGAGCCACTCAGGGAAGAGGAGCTGGGAAGAGCCAAACTGGATGGGCTCCCCGCGACTGCTGAACAAGGACATGAAGTCAGGCCTGAGCCGCTCCCTGCAGACCCTTCCCACGGACTCCTCGGCCTTTGACACAGGTGAGAAAGCCGGCTGCCCCTTCCGGGACCTGTCTCTGGCCTCTCCCTACTACTCCCGCATTCAGCAAACATTTCTTGAGTGCTAGGTGCAGGTGCCATGCTAGCACTTGCCTTTCGTGCCAAGCCCTTCTTTCTGGGGCCAAAGCAGCCATGGGCTGATGGGAAGAGCTCACGTGCCTCTCTCTCTTGCCTTGGCAGATACATTCTGCCCACCCCGGCCCAAGCCATTGTCCAGGAAGGGCCAGGTAGACTTGAAGAAGTCACGACTCCGCATGTCCCTGCAGGAGAAACTTCTTTCTTACTACCGGAACCGGGCCGCCATCCCTGCCGGTGAGCAGGCTCGGGCCAAGCAAGCTGCTGTGGACATATGTGCCGAGCTCCGGGGCTTCCTGCGGGCCAAGCTGCCTGACATGCCACTTCGGGACATGTACCTCAGTGGCAGCCTCTATGATGACCTGCAGGTAACGAGGTGGTTCTCACGAAGGGTGGGGCTGGGTACTGACCAGGGTGCTTCTCGATCATGCTGTTGGTACAGAGAGCATTGTCCCAGGCTTGCCAGAAAGACTGAACTCTGCATACCGCAGGAGCTTTTTCGAGATCCCTGTCTTGAGTCGTCTTTAACCCTTTCTTGTATTTTAGTCATATGACTTCTAGGAAACCATTAGGGATAACTTCCTTCCTGTAGTCTTGTCCCTGTGTCTCCTTTCTCTCTTGGGTCTTTAAGCCTTGAGGGATGTCCTGTGTACTTCTGTGTTCAGGGATGATGTGATGATGTGACACGTGGAATGACCATGGGCTCTGGTGTCCGATAGACCTGGGATTAAATCCTCACTCTATCTGAATTGCTCTAGTGACAGGAAAGAATTCTTAGTTTCCTGTATTGTTGGGGGAATATAAGATGGTGGGACCTGTGTTGGGGAAGCGTGTCTCTTGAGAAGATCAAATCCCTCAAAACCTTTTTAATTTGCTCCATCAGGTGGTGACAGCTGACCACATCCAACTTATTGTGCCCCTCGTGCTAGAGCAGAACTTGTGGTCGTGTATCCCTGGTGAGGACACCATCATGAATGTCCCTGGCTTCTTCCTGGTTCGTCGTGAGAATCCAGAGTACTTTCCTCGCGGTAGTAGTTACTGGGACCGCTGTGTAGTAGGGGGCTACCTCTCCCCAAAGACAGTGGCAGACACGTTTGAGAAGGTAGTGGCTGGCTCCATCAATTGGCCGGCCATAGGGTCTCTCTTGGACTATGTGATCCGACCGGCACCACTCCCAGAGGCCCTGACTCTGGAAGTGCAGTATGAGCGTGACAAACATCTCGTCATCGACTTCCTGCCATCAGTGACCCTCAGTGACACTGTCTTGGTGGCCAGACCACATCGGCTAGCCCAGTATGACAACCTGTGGCGGCTGAGCCTGCGTCCCGCCGAGACGGCTCGCCTGCGGGCTTTGGACCAGGCCGACTCGGGCTGCCGATCTCTGTGCCTCAAGATCCTCAAGGCCATATGCAAGTCCACCCCGGCTCTGGGCCACCTCACTGCCAGCCAGCTCACCAACGTCATCCTCCACTTGGCCCAGGAGGAGGCTGACTGGTCTCCAGATATGCTGGCTGACCGATTCCTGCAGGCCTTGAGGGGACTCATCAGGTACCTGGAGGCCGGAGTCCTGCCCAGTGCTCTAAACCCCAAGGTGAACTTATTTGCAGAGCTCACCCCTCAAGAAATAGACGAATTGGGATACACTCTCTACTGCTCATTATCCGAGCCGGAGGTGCTGCTGCAGACGTAGGGCCGGCAGAAGCCAAATGGGTGTTGGGTGGTCAGGCCCCGGATTCTCTGTTAGAAACACTTGGCTACATAGTTGGTGCCTCACAGTGTCCCTAGGTGCCTCCTGTCTTGCTGGTCATCACCCCGGTCACTTCGTGCTGATTAGAATGACATCTCTTAATCTATTTTCTCAAACCCAACCCTTTCTATTTTTGTTACCAAACACTGTGCTCCATACTCCTCCCTTTCCCCTTTCTCCGGGCTGATTTTTCGGGAATGAATTGAGAAAGTGGAGCACTGGCCAGAGCTGTGAGACCACTCGGTGTTTTGCATGTGGCCCAGGTTTTCTGCTCCTGTCTGTCCTCCCTGCCTTGTCCTTTGGCCTGTTCCGCTTCGGTGTCTTCTCTTTTTCTCTTGTTCACGCCTTCTGTTTTGCTCCTTTCCTGGAGTACACCTGCCTAACTAATCAAGATGTTGCCTTTTAGTTGAATGTCACTGAAGTTACGACTGCATGCTTCCAAGCTGAATTCAGCAGAGTGCTCAGTCAGTCAGTATTTAGGGTTTCTGGGGGTAAAATGATGGAAGGGCTGGCCTTTGACTCAGGTTTCTGGAGAAGCAGCCCATCCCCCCACATCCTGGCCAGCTCATATCCGTTAAGTGCTGAGAAGGTCTTTCATGGGAACATTGTTACTGACCCACAGGGAGCTGAGCGCTCAAGATAAACTGGATGCGAAATTATTTGGAGATTGTGTTTCTTAGTGGCCATGAGTGAGAGTGCAGCTTCTGGGAACCGGAAGTGGTAAGGGGACCTGGGAGAGGGTGTGTCCTGTCTGATGTCTGCCCCTCAAACGGACCAATGCTGCTGTGTGCAGGAGTCAGACGAGGGAGGGAAGGGGCTGCCGGGGCAGCACCTCTGCAGGAGTGCTGTCGCTCACCCCCTTCCTTGCCTTCTTGCCAATTAGGACGGGTCTTCAGGGACACTGCCTTAGAGGTAGAGGTTGAAGGGAGGTTGACAGGTGGCAGAAAATCCAGTCACCACTTGGGGTTCAGTGGCCATATTCTTCCCTGTCAGGCACTCTCTTTCTGGGATGTTGCTTTAGAGCAGGGACAGGCCCAGCGGTCTGCCATAGCAGCATGAGAGGGCTGCTTGCTGAACTCACAAGGCACGTCCAGAGGCCAGAGGGCAAGCACACATGCGCAGACTCTCCCCCCACCCCCCAAATCCTGTCTCTCACACCTAGGATCGGTGCTGCCTGGGAAGAGAGCACATGGATTCAACACACTCGCAGGGAGGTGGGGACTCTACTTAGTTTCTGGCTGCTAGAATTGCACTATGTATTACAATGTAAAAAGTATCCTGAAGGTGGAGAGGAGTGTTTAGTACACCATGCCAGGGCATCTTGTTTTGTGGTTTTTTTTTTCTTTTTTCTCTTTGTAGCAAGAGCCTGATGACAATTCTATTTCTCATCTGCCCGTCCAGTATTTCATTCTCTACCCATCAAGTCTTACTATTTTTTCTGTTCTTACTACCTCCATCAGTAAGATTCTGGTGAAGCTCTCTGCAGCTGTCTCATTCCTTCCCAATGACAGCGACATGAAACAACTCTTTAAATAGCATTGAAACCTCAGCTACCCTCTGAATTTAGGGTAGAGATTCCTGTCCCCTTTTTGTCATGGATTAGGAGGCTGAGAACTAGAGTTAACCTCGGCCATATTTGGAGAATCTTCCTGCCTCTCATGTATGCAAGGGATCCTTAAAGGGGTTCAGTTGTTTCATTTGCATGAAGTATTGAGAGAGAATTGAGAAATATAAAGCCCAAAACCCTGAGACAGATTCTGCACTCTGGCTGTTCATCAGAACCAAATTGGCGTTTTCAAAAAATCTACATGCCAGAGTGCTGCCTGGGTGAGTGGTGGGGGTAGGGGGTGGGACCTGGCGTAGCACCCAGTAGAGGGGAGGGAGAGGGCGGGTTGAGAAAGTGTTGCAAAAGCATGGGTTATTGTTCACTGAGATATTTCCTGGTTATTATAAAACCTGTAATTTTTCCAAGCTGGTATTTCCTGCCAAATTCCATATAAAACATTGGAAGGAAAGCTTAAGAGATTTTAAAGAGCGAGTCTCACATTATCAAAGCCAAGTATAACTGATCTGTTTATTTTCTCTCTTAAAGAGCATCTTTCTAAGGGCATCTCTGTCTCTTAACTATGTTTCACAAAGCCAAAAACTGTAACTTTGCCATTTCCTAAGCAAGAACCTCTTAGAAGTCTTCAGAACTAGAGGCAGAGGAAGTCTCAGCCTTGGTCCCGGTGGTTTTGCTGACTGACTGGGTACGCCTCAGCATAAAACATGGAAGACAGTCCAGTGCTTTGAGATTCTTGGAAGAGGGCAACAGTCTGCCCCTCATCTTTTTTAGTCTTTGGGGAAAGATATAGTGCCATTCCCCACCATTCTGCCTCCTACTCAGCAGAACTCTCATCTTTCCTGAAGTAATAGCATCTGGTCCTACTTAATCCATCTGGAATTTTTTTGTGCCATCTAGATTAGCAAACACATAGCCTAATGCTTAAAATATATACTCATCTTGAAAACCTAATCAATTCCAAAGTGTATTTTGGTTTTCCCTGTCGCCCCTTCCTAAAATACAAGTTCAGGACAACAGTAGTTTTCTTTACACACTTGGTTGTGACCTTTTTCCCCCCCAAAGAAAATAACCGAAGTGCTTGTTTGGAAAAGCTGTACTGAGGCCTACCTACTATCTTCTCTCCTGGCCCCTGGTGATCCACTGGGTCATACTCCAGTTTAGCCAATTTTGCTCCCTTGTAGTCTGCTCAAGTTGAGAGCTCAAATGGTGTTGATGAGGAATAAGCTTCAGGATCAAAAGGCCCTGGAGAGGCCCTAAGGGGTTTCTGTATGTGGGGATCCCTGTGTGTGACCACAGAGCCTCTTCTATGGTGCATCTTCCTTGAGACAATAACCCTGGCTGAGAACGTCTGTTCTCACAGGATCTGTTAGAACTCTGCCCTTCTTGCTGAAGTTCAAGGCCAAGGAGAATGGTAAGAGACGCTTAGGAGTAGAGCTGTGAGGCTGCAGCCCTTTTAGACACTGCTGATTCTAAGTGGCCAAAATACCAGAGAGATGGCTTCTGGGGTTAACCGCTTACAGTGTGTTGTTTACCTTTCATTTGGATCACCTTGTAGTCTTTAAATTCTTGGCCCCTGAGGTCAAGTGCACAACTTGCCTTCCAGTCACTTGCCTGCCCTTCAGTAGCAGTTGATATATGTTTGGCTGGTAGATTGGGAATCAGTCACCAGTCTTTGTCCTGTCTTGGTTAGCACCATATAGAAGCCAGCTTAACTGTGAGGCCCAGAGAAATGCTGTCCTTTTTCTCCTTGAGGGAGGAAATAAAGTTGGAGAACATGATGTCCTTCCACGGCATGGGAAGGAGAAAAATAAAGTCTTTCCAACAGCTCTTTCGTGTGTGGTGTGAAACATTTTCCTACATAGTGATACTGGTTCTTGATTTCAGCTAGAACCTTTGAAATACTTGGTCTAGGTCTCCATCATAGAATGGATGGGACAAGCTTCCACTGGAGTCATTTTTCCATGAATTCTGCAGTGTCCAAACAGGGGCAATGTTACTTTAATTCTTGACTATCTGCGTGGTCATCCCTCAGAAGGCACTGGTAAGTCTCTCATCCAGCAAAAGGAGGATATGCCCCGTGGGTCCTTAATTACACCTTTGGAAGACGAGCGTGGTGGCTCAGGGAGTCTTACTGCCTTTGCACTGAAAGACTAGACAACTCATGTGTATCCTGATACTCGGGATTTCCCAAGGGGAATAAAAAGCCACACTTACCCCGCATTCAGTATGCTTCGTACATACCAGTTATTTATAGTTGTTGGTTTCCTGTCAGTAAATAATAGGAGGTAGTAGGATGATGTAATGGAGATTGGGAGGCGGGGTATGAGGAGGTCAGAGTCAGAAGATCTGAGTTCTAATGGTAATCATTTATTGAGAACTTACCAGGTTCTAGGCACTTTGGTCAGTGTGTTAACACATAACGATTTTCCTTCATTCTAACGAGTATACTCATCATTTTACAGATGAGAAAACAGACTCAGTGAGGAAAAGTCACTTAACCAAAATGTCTCAGCTGATAAATGGAAGAATCCGAATTCTTTTGGGTTTGCCCCTAAAATCTGTCTTCTAATACTGCCTACTCCATACTGCCTTCACTGGGAGCTACATGACTTTGAGCCAGACGTCTCATCCCTTTAGTCCTAAGTTTACAATTGTAAAGAAATTGTTGAGCTAGACGAAGTCAATAAATGATCGGTAGTTATCTAGGACAGTGATTCCCAAATGTTTTGACATCACAGCTCTCATAGAAATAAATCTGTATGGCCCAGTGAAATGAATGGAGGCAGAAACTCAAGGTTTGTCCAAACAGGGCCTGACTCGAGGGGATGGGAGGAGGGCGGAGAGAGACCTCTCTCAGCACTCTTAACAGCTCCCTAGTAGAGAGCAAGTTGCTGCCATGACCCAGACTACCTCCGCGGGTGGGCGTGGGTCCTCTTCCTCACAGGAAGAGGACTTGCTGGGGGGAAGTGACTGTGCCTGAAAGTTACAGAACTGGGAGTTGGTTGAAACTACCCTAGAGTGAGACATCCCAGATGAAAAAACCTCTTTGTTCTTAGGGGAATTTCCATAAACTAAAAGAAAGTCCCCCTGTGATAGACCGCATACCTTAAATAGACTAGCAAACATTTGTGCAGAATAGCTATGTAAAAATACAACAGGTTGGGCTATATGACATATACATCTTCCCGGCTCAACTTTAGAGTTCAAAGTAAGGGCTCTGAGCTGCCTTTGATGGTTATGTGGGCATGGATCAAGTGATCTTCCGTCTGAGGTCCTCACTCTCCCCTTTCAGCTACTGAAGGGCTTGCATGTGGTGAAATCGCATACGAAATGACGTTTCCTTTGGTTTTACCTTCGGGCCTCAACCTGGTCACTAGTTCGGAACTTCACTGAAGGCAGCAAGAAGCGACCACAGGGGCTGGGGCCTGACGCCACTGCTTGGGATGCACCAGGTTAGAAACAGTCATGGTCAGCTACCGGCCGAGCTGCGGAAGCCACTGTAGAAAACCATGCCCAAGAAGAGTGCGCAGAACCCCGAAGGCCGTTCCACCCTTTCCCGCGCGGACCTTGGGCTATCTCCCCGAGAAGCTCACTGCATCTTGGCGACTGAACCAATAAAAACTCGAAATATATATGATTCACCATACTTGGCCAATCAGCTTGATGCGCGCTCTCTCTGTCAGAATCTCTCGCGATAACCAGGACGCCTGGGGCTTCATAGTAAAAACCATCCTTGGATGAAAGACTTCTCTCCCCGCCCCTCAGCTAACTTCGATAACGAGATGTATCCCTCCGCGCTTCCCAGCGGCAGGCAGAAGAGGGACTATTTGATCTTAGAAGTCTTGTAAAGTAGCGCGTCTTTCCTTTCTTGAGGCCTGGAAAATAACTCATTTTCTGTTTAGAGCTACGCTCTGGAAAAAGTCATTGGTTGGAAACGGTAGAGTGTCGGAAAGATGAAAACAAGTGGGTGGGACGTGCCGGTGACGTGACCGTGGCGGAAGGATTTGCTCTGTGATGCGACCCAGGGCGAAGCCTATAAAAGATCTGCGGTGGGTGCATTGCGGCCATTTCTCTTCTTCCCAGCAGCAGATGTAGTCGACTTCTGGCAGTGTGCCCACTCCCTCCTCTTCCTCTTCCTTTTCCTCCTCCTCCTCCTCCGCGGGTCCACTGCCACCATGGCGTATTAGAGGCAGCAGTGCCAGCGGCAGCATTGGCCTTAGCAGCGGTGGCAGTAGCACCAGGCTCTGCAGTGGCACCCCTCAGCGGCTTAAGCCATGGCGTAAGTACCCGGCAGGTCGTGCGCCCCTGCTTGGGCGCGGCCTGCGGCTGGCGGCGTCACGGAGGGGGAAGCGGTTTTACGAGCGCCGGGACGCGTGGCCCCTATTTGGGCGTCCCCGAATAGGAAGCTTTCTTGGTTTTGGAGAGCGCCGTCCGGCGCCAGAGGAAGAAGCCTTCGGAAGTTGCCAGGGTCCCGCCTGCGCCGCGCGAAACGTGGCAGGAGGAGCCAAGATGGCGGCGGGGCTGGGAGGTGGCGGGCGCGGCGTGAGTCACTGGCGGGCGGAGGCAGGGCGGCCACGGCCGTATTTGGACGTGAGGATACGGCGTCTTCCTCTTGTGGCCGTTTGAGGAACGGCTGAGCTCCAAGGGCGTCCATTTTGTTCCGCCTGACCAGGGCGCAGAGAAGGTCGACACAAAGCTCTAGGGCCACGTGTTTCCGATTCTCGATCACCAAGTAGAGTTTCAGAGTGGCCATCGTGTCTCAGGAGTAAAAAAAATGAAATTCTCAGAGCTGTTGATCGCTAATGGGACGTGGTTTCTCATTCCTATTCAGGCTTTTCACGGCATCCAGCGGCAGCGTTGCTGTAATCGACACACACACCTTAGAACTAAGCGCATTCCTTGATACCAGCAAAGCCCCGCAACATGACCGAGATGAGCTTCCTGAACAGCGAGGTGTTGGGGGGGGACTTGATGTCCCCCTTCGACCAGTCGGGTTTGGGGGCTGAAGAAAGCCTAGGTCTTTTAGACGACTACCTGGAGGTGGCCAAGAACTTCAAACCTCATGGATTCTCCGGCGACAAGGCTAAAGCTGGCTCCTCCGAATGGCTGGCTGTGGAGGGGTTGGTCAGTGCCTCAGACAGCGGCAAGGGTGAGTGGGTCTTTCATCTGCTGGTGGGGTCTGGTGATAAGGGCTTGTTGCCTGTGCATCTGGCTGAATTTCTTTCATCCCTTTTGACTCTTGCAGAGGATGCCTTCACCGGGACAGATTGGATGGTGGAGAAAATGGATCTCAAGGAGTTTGATTTTGATTCTCTGTTAGGTTTAGACGATCTGGAAACCATTCCCGATGAGCTTTTGGCCACGTTGGATGAGACATGTGATCTGTTTGATTCAGTAGTCCAGGAGATGAATAAGGAGCTCCTCCAGACAGCAAACCAAATTGGCCATCTCTCAGAAAGTTTGCCAGAAACCGACCAGGTTGCCCCCTTGACCTTCCTGCAACCTCTTCCCCTTTGTCCAGGGGTTTTGTCTTCCACTCCAGATCATTCCTTTAGTTTAGAGTTAGGCAGTGAAGTTGATATCTCTGAAGGAGATAAGAAATCAGACTCCACTGCTTACATTATTGTGGTCCCTCAGTGCATAAAGGAGGAGGATGCCACTTCAGATAATGACAGTGGTATCTGTATGAGCCCCGAGTCCTATCCAGGCTCTCCCCAGCATAGCCCTTCTACTTCCAGGGCCTCTCCAAATAGACTTCTCTCTCCAGCTACCCTCTGTGGCTCTGCCCGCCCCAAACCCTATGACCCTCCAGAAGAGAAGATGGCAGCAAAAGGAAAGGGTGAGAAATTGGATAAGAAACTGAAAAAAATGGAACAGAACAAGACAGCAGCCACTAGGTACCGCCAGAAGAAGAGGGCAGAGCAGGAGGCTCTCACTGGTGAGTGTAAGGAGCTAGAAAAGAAGAATGAGGCTCTGAAAGAGAAGGCAGACTCCTTGGCCAAGGAAATCCAGTATCTGAAAGATTTGATAGAAGAGGTCCGTAAGGCAAGGGGGAAGAAAAGGGCCCCCTAGTTAGGGTAGTCTGCTTGTACATAGGAGGCTTGCCATTAAAAGCTGTGTTGTAATAAATTATTTTGTAGTGAAAGTATTTGTGCAAACTGTCTGGTTTCTTAGGTAAGCAATCTGGTCAACCCTTGGAATTGGATTCTTAATCGACCCCAGTATGACCTGTGTATTGGTCAGGAACACTGGTGGTTCAACATAGGACCCTGGGCCAGGTGGGTTGAGCTAAAACCACAGCAGGTTCCTGGGTGGTTTTCCTAGAACTGAGAACTATTGGGCTACATCTTTTAGATAAGAACAAGGCTTGGGAATTCAGCCTGAGGGAACTGGGTGGCAGGAACAGTCTAGGTTCCACCTGTTGATCTAACCTTATGCCAACATCTGTTCCCAGATAAGACCCCACAGTCTTTGGGCTGGGTACACAGGTGATTAGATTACATGTCTAAGCTTTAGTGTTCTGTAGAGGCCTCTTAGAAAAACAGCTGTTTTTGCCAGAATAAACTGGTAAGCTGGGGAAGTTGGGGGGAGTCCTGGGGAATTTCCTAAATTGCTGGCCTGAGCTGGGCCCTGAGGCAGGCAACTAGCTCTAGGCTTCCCTGTCCGCCTAGATGTCAGGAAGAAAAAAGCACTGGGAAGCCACTTTGGTCACCTGAAGGATAAGGGTAGACATTTCCTTTGTTCGTGGGCCCAACCTGGACAGGTCTTAAGTTTCACACTTGTAATCTAGATGCCTTGGCGTGTGGCATGAGGGTGACAACAATGAGGCAGGTGCCATGGATGATTCATCTTAAGTCACAGGACGTTGGTACACAAGATCTGGAGCAGAGTGGCAGAGGCGCCAGGAACCCAGGGGTGTTCCTCCAGAGTCAGCTCATCTATTTCCCTCTTTGAGTTTGGGTGTCCTGTGAAGGCCTGGGCCTGACGCACAGTGGAGCCCACATTTCCCTGACTTGCTTCCCAATCCCTAGCATAGTGATGTGAGAGCCGGCCCACTGTTGGAAAGAACCTGTGGTCAACCAGGTGGCGATGTTTGAGAGGGTAGAGGGAGTGGGTGGCACACATGGGCTTTGGACTGGGTAATCTTGGAGGTTTTGCCTAAGTGGAATTCCCCACAAGACTGGGCCTCTACGTCTTATCCAGCAGAGATGCCACCCATCCAGGTATTAAAACAGCTCACCCTGATCACCTAAGCAGCTTAACTGCAACCAGCTAAATTCATGAGAGATTTAATGGTTTAAAAAAAAGTCATTAGCTACATGTGTTACGAAAATTGCTTTATAAAGTTCATCCCCCTCTTAATACAGGCTTGGAGAGGTTTAATAATGTGCAGTGACCACCAAAATCCCCTCATGAGCACAGCTGCCATCTTTAATCCTTGCTCTGTGCTTTGCTTCATTTGGTGACTAGATTCTTTTCAAGATAGGTAATCTACAATTACAAATGCTGCTTCCTCCTCCTACCCCCACCAGTGCTTTCTGCTTTGTCCAAGGAAGCAGCTGCCTAAGCCCCAGGGGTGGGGTGGAGTAGGAAGACAGTTGAGAGATGACAAATGCCCTGGAAGTGACCCAGCCACCTTGATGAAGGCCACAGCAGTCATGCAGTGCCAGTGTGGGTCCTTGAAGACTTGCCCATTCCACTTAGAAGGTGGGAAACCCCTTCTCTGGGGTGCTGTGAAAGGCAGTGCCTGAAGCCAGGATGTTGGGCTGCCTTACCTTCCCAGGCCCCAGCAGCTAAGGCCTCCCTAGACCCTAAAGGCAGGGAGGGGATGTGCATCAAAGATTGCACTGAGCTATTAGTTCAGACTACAGACCACATCTGGGCTTTACTCTCCACCCTGCCCTCTCTTCCCCTGTGCTCCAGCCACTGGCTTTTCTGTGGCTTCCCGCCAAGCACATTCCTGCCTCAGGGCCTTTGCACTTGCTGTTCTGCCTGTGAGATTTTCCCACGCTGTCCTCCCTCTCTCCATGCAGATCTCTGATGTCAGTGCAGAAGCCTTCCAAGATGACCCTTAATTCATCCTGGGCCCTGCACTTTATTGTTTTTTTCATACCATTTCTTCTAGTCGAACTTATTTATATACATGTTTATTGTTTATTTTCCTTCCCCCAACTGCAATAGAAACTCTGTGATGGCAGAGATCTTGCTGTCTTGTACATGTTCACATTTCCAGGATCTACAGAAGTGCTTGACCATAATTACAGTTCTTTGCTGAGGGTTTTGAGAAACAGCTTTGAGTGCTTTCCAGTTATTAGTTCATAATTCTCACTAGGAGCTGTAGAGGATCTTGATTCTACTCTTTACTGATGCAAACCTGGGGGCATCACTGTGTTGTGAGGGATCTCCCCACAAAGGGCTGAGAACAGATCAGGGTAGATGGGGGACCAGGCCACACCCTGCCTCACAGGTTCTTGTTATCCATCACAATGTCTCAAGAGACAGGCCACCTCCTCCTGGGTCTTTTTTAGCCCGGGAGTGAATGTGGCAAAGCAGTGTCCTTTCATTTGGGCTCTGTTCATTCCTTTCCCAGACCTTCAATCATCACAGGCACCAGAATTATCCAGGGGGACTGTTAGGATTCAGATTCCTGAGTCCTACCCCGACCCACTGGACTAGAATCTCAGGGTGAACTGTTAAGTCACGCAAAGGGGGCAGAGACATGTACCCTGCCGGTGTGCTACGTGGCATAAATGTAATAGAAGACTTACTGGAAAACCTAGAGTAGCAGAAACCCTGCTCATCTTCTCACAGGAGACGGCTGTCATTCTACACCTGGGAGGGAGCAGGAACCTGTGATTAGGTAACAGGCAGGTCCTGGTTAGAAAGGGGCCCTGGAGCTCAGTGGCTGGTCAGGTTGTTTTTCCAAGAAGCAAACTCTTGGCTCTGAGCAGCTGAGCCAGCTTCTTGCTAAGCTGCTTAAGATGAAGGGAAGGAGTCTCCAAGGATATCTGGGTTTGTAGTTCTCTCCCCACCAGGGTCATTGAAGCTCAGCGAGGAGGGGTGTGGAGGATTTGAGGCAAAATATCCACCTCTCCTTTGTTTGGAGCAAGCCCACCTGAAGAAGACTTAACCTGGATGGTCTGCTTCCTACCGCTCGCCTGGAGGCCTGCTTCAGACGGGCCCGCTTCAGTTCTGTCTCAGGCAGTCCTATAGCCGCTGCTGCCCCACCCCCCACTCCGGTCCGAACGGAAAGTTGGTTAATTAATACCAGGAACAGAAACCCCAGGGCAGTGCGTGGGCGTGTGGAACGCTCTCCTCTTGCAGGAACCGGGTATTGGCAGACTGCCACTCCCTAGCTGCCCCAGCTAAAGGGACCCTTCTGAAATCCTCTATCAGACAATGCCACGACCTAAGGAGCGCTTTAGGTGAAGGGTGGGCAGAGGAGCGGTAGGCTGGGAGAGACGAAGAGCTGCCTGAAGGTGTCCAGGGCACACTTCTCCAGGAGGCCCCTGACCCCTCCCAGAAGGGGCTCCTTGTCTCCTTGACAGTGAAGATCAGTCTGGTCAACACCATCCACTCACTTGTGCATTCGGTCAAAAGGTGCCTGTGCCTGGCTCTGTGCTGGCTGGAAAGGGTTGAACTCCTGCCCCCAGTGCTGCCTTTCTGCTTGGGAACAGACCCAAGTGTGAAACCGTTTCTTCAGGTCACCTTCTGAGTCATATCACTAGTTTCCCCAACTCATGTGACAGAATTAAGAAAAAAGAGTTGGCTTTGACACACAGACTCCCCCTGAAGGCTGCTCACAAGAGCACGGGACCTGGACAACGGGCTGGCAGCAGCCCCTCTCCCCAGACCCTGGAGTCAGCTTCCTTGGTGATTTTTGCCTCAAGGGGCTACCTCCTCAGCTGTGGTTGCCACTCCCAAGGGAGGAGGGCCCCTCTGGCTCTGTCAGCAGATGCTGGGGGAACTGCTCTGCGGATGGCCACCTACACTGGGGCCGGCCCGGAGGACTTCTGACCTGAACGGTTAAGAACCACACTGGGAGGCCGGGAAGGCCGGGAAGGCCCCTCGGTGGCCAAGGAGACGAGACTTCTGGGAGTCAGATCAGTGGCACACAGCCCTTGGGCCCAAATTTATTAGAACCTGGAAGGCCACCAGCAGTCCTCCTCCCAAAGGTGTGACCCCCAATGCCCAAGAACTGGTCTCTCTACAGCAAGCAGCCCAAAGGCCCTACTTGGGCTACAGTAAACAAAACAGTCAAAAATGTTCCTTCTGGCAGGTAAAAGCCCCTCCAAGCCTGCACATCTCAGCTCAGGTCTGAGTGTAAATCCTCCCCAGGGCTTCCAGCTCACCAGCTCCATTCTGGCCCCCTTCCCCTGCACCCCTCTTTCAACTCCAGGGGTTCCTTGGTCAGGCTGCGCACCTTCCCCTCCCGTGCACAGTAGAGTCCCTGGGGCCAGCAGAAGTGGTGTGGTCAGAGGAGGCTGGGCCTCTCCCAGTGCGCCTCCTGGGAGCGTTAGCTGCCGAAGTATTCCTGCTGGAACTTCTGGAAGTCTTCCTCAGTGAACACGGTGCCCTCGGCCACCTTCTTCTTCTTCTTGACCATGGGCCGGTCACAGGCCTTGCGGCCCCGGTTCTGGCGCACAATCTGGGGGTGGGTGGGAGTCAGGACCCCTGGAGTCATACCACCTGGCACAGCTGGCCAAGTGCTGGCTCCTCACCTGACCCTCACACCACCCTGCTGTGAGGCAGGGCCTGGCCCTGCCCCCCATCTCCTCTGATCTGTTCTCTGCCCTTTGTGGGGAGATCCCTCACAACAGCGATGCGGGAGCACGGGGGTGGCCCAACACCCACCCTGTGCTCAGGGCTGAGATCCTCGTAGATCCCAGAAACACCCTCAGCTCTCCCGCTGCCAGGTTCCCCCTCACAACCCCCAAACCTGCTGGGTGATGGACTCAGCCACGGGGCTTCTTGCACTGGTCATATACTTTAGGTTTGCTCCAAGGTAGCCTCGACACTCTCGCTTCTGGAACTCAGCTGTGGATAGGAGGCAGGGTGGCATCATTTCAGACTCACTCCTCGGAAGGCTTCTGGGGCCCCTCCTGACATCTCCCTGCTTCACCTCCACCCCAAGGCCCTGTCAAAGGCCCTGTTGACCCTTTCCTTGATTACCGCCAATAGCCTGGGCTCTCTTCCGTCAAACCCCCTCCCTACACAGACACTGCTGGAAGCCCCCTCGGCTCCCAGTTCTCAAGTGATTTATTCAACAAATATGTCCCGAGCGCTTACGTGTGTCAGGCACTGTTCTAGGTGCAGAACATACAACAGGAAACAGGCAAAAACAAACCTCCTTCATCTTACATGCCAAGAAGTGATAAACAAGGAAGAGAAGTGATAAACAAGGAAAACAGTATTTTGGAGGTTGACACATGCTACGGAGAAACAGAATACTGAACAGAAATGAGGAATGCCAGGTTTGGAGCGTTGTAATCCTAAATCTGAGGGTCTGATGTTTGAGTGAAGACTTGAGGAGATGGTGGAAATTTGGGAGAAGAACATTCTAGGTGGTGGGGGCACAGCCAGCACAAAGGCGCTCAAGCAGAGGTGTGACAGGGTGGTAGGACAAATCCTATGTTCCTACACCAGTATCACTGTCACTCAAACGTGTCTCCCTTTCCTGCCTCCACACTTGTGCTCAGGCTGTTTCCTCCTTGGAATTCCCAGTTCTTTTAACAAATCTCTGAACACCTTTAATGCACCCGGCCCTGGGAATTCAAAGACAAACCAGGAGCTCACCAAGTCCTGCCACATATCCTTCTAGCATCCTGCCACACCGGTCCCTAAGTGGCACCACGTCCCCCAAGATGCTCTTTAGAAACTGAGCTCCATTCTCAGTGTCTCCCACTTCCTCCATCAAAGCCCATCAACACTCCCTCGTTGCCCCACCTTATACTCGCACAATTCTCTTGTCATCACTGCCCAGGCCACAGTGCCTGCCATTTTCATGGAGGTCAGAGCAGGCCCCTGGAGACACACTGTCTCCTTTCCACTTGTACCATCTGTACTGACCTCAGGGTTGCAACGAGGAATTAAATGAATGAACGTTTGTACAGGGTTTAGAAGAGCGAGGGGCACACACAGTATTAACTGTTAAATAATCCGTCTCTGACTCTTGTTCACTACATGTCACCTTTACCAGGCTTCTTTCTTTCAAATTTTCAAAGGCAACACACTTCTTTCTGACTCTGCATATTCCATTTGCTATAAAGTACTCTTCCCTTTGGTTCACTCTATACTTTCTTCAGATCTGGGCTTAAAGGCCGCTTCTTCGGGGAAGTCTGACTTGGCTTTTTATTCTAAGCTCCTCTCTGAGTAGTCTTCTTCAAAGCCCTCATCACAGCTGATTTTGAAACTCTCGAATGCCTCTCTCCCCAGCAGGGCTGTAGATCACGAGAGGTGGGACGATGTGTTTCGTTCACTCGGTATTCCCAGGACCCCGCTCTGCGATTGGCGCACAGTAGGTATTCTAGAAATGCCTAACGAACGTTTCAAGCTCTGCCTCCAGAGCCCTCTTCTAGGGCGCAGACCCCGACCCCGGGGGCAGCACGTCCAGCCCATTCCCGAGCTTACCCAGCGCCGATTTGGGCACTTTTCCCTTGGCCGAGTTCCGCAGTTTCCCGGCCTGGGTAGCTTTCGCCTTCGCCTTCGCCTTTTGAGCCCGCTTCACCGGTGCCCCGCTCGGCTTGGCCTGGCCCGGCGCGGCCCCGTGGGCTGTAGGGGAAGAGAGAGAGGAACGGACCCAGGATGGAGGGGGCGCAGGGTTCCCATCCACCGAGGGCTAAGGCCGGCTTGGATCGTTCCGCACCCTCCATGCGCCTACCCCCAGTCCCTGACGCGCACCCGCCCGCGCTAGAGGTCCTCAGGCCGGCCCTCCTCACCCTCGGGCGCCCCCAGCAGCTCCAAGCTCCGCCGCAGCAGGGAAGCCGACATAGCGGCGGTCAGCTCCGCCCACACACTCCACACTACTTCCGTCTTGGGCGCTCTTGTCGTCCCGGAAACCCGAGCGGGAACAGAAGGTTCCGGGTGGGCGGGCACCAGAGACCGTCTTCCTTAGGACGCATGCGTTAAGAGTTGGCAGGTTTACTACGGCGAAGGAAGAGCGGCAGCCGGGGGCGGGGCCAAAGAGCAGAAAGACGCGTTTGTTGTCCAATCCTGGCCCAAATACCACTTTGCGCGCCAGGCCACGCCTTCTCTCAGAAACAATCCACAACCAACCCAGCCTGGTTGGCGAGTCTGGCCTCTCCCTAGTGGGCGAGGCTGGGGGCGGGGCGGAATGTTAGTATTCTCAATTTTTACGAAAAAGGAAAATGTTGAGCTGGATTTTTTTTCATATACTTAAACCAAAGCAACATCTCACACAAATCGAATGCGGCACGAGAATCCAGTTGTCTTCCATTAAGCCAGACATTAAAGACAGGCCAATTCCAGCCCAATTGCCACTTTGCGTGCTAGGTCACGCCGAGCCCACCTGGGCTTCTTTGAAGCGGGCCCAGAAAGACATTTGCAAAAATGCAAAACGATGCCAGTGTTTTCCCAGTGGTTTGTTTTGTGTTGGAAACAACAACTATTTTCATTTAAAAAACTTATTTATGTTAACATGCAATGAAGTTATTTTAAATGAATTAATAAATATTTAAAAATTTTCTCAGATTTAGTTTCTAATATATAAACAGCAGTAGGTAATTACATATACAAAAAGTCTTTTGGATCCTAAATTTTTTAAAGTGTGAAGAGGTTCTTAGACCAAAAAGCATGAGAACTACAGGCCTAGAAATTCTAGCAGTGGGAAAGAACCCTGTCTTCACTGCTCCATCTGCGGTTCCTAGTCCAGTACTACCTGTTCTGAGGGCCTTTTGTATACAAGACACTGTAGAGTGCCTCAGCTGTTTCTTCCCAGGCGAACCTCACGGTTTAAACTCCATCAGCTAGGCGAGGAGAGAGAGAAATACCTAAATAGACGTTACTAATAACAAAACTATGTCAAGGTGCATTCCCAGTGCTTTACAATTGTTAACTCATCCTTGCCCCACCCCCATGATTTTGAGGTTTTCCCCATTTTACAGATGAGGAAACAAAGGCACAGAGCCTGGCCTGAGCCTTTGTGAGGGCCACTCAGAAGCACAGCGCTGTGTCACTGGATGACGCCTGCCAGCCCGGGAGTCAAGAGACCTCTGGAGAAGAGGGACTATGCGAAGGAAGAGAGTCCCAAGCAGGAGGACACCTTGGTGAGGTCATGGCCCCTGGGACAGGAGTGGCCCAGAGGATCCTTGAGAGCAGGATGGTCTAATTGGTGTCAGACTCCATGAGTTTGCCCTAAGGGCAGGGGTGGGGTGGGGGAAGGCTTTGAGTCCAGTGAAGTTGTCAGACTTGCTCCTTTTTTCCTGCTTCTAAAATAGACAGATTCCCCACTGCTTCCTTATGTTAATTGTCTGTTTTCCCACCACGCCCCACCAGAAGCTCCGCAAGGGCAGAGAGCTTTGTTTTGTTCATCGTTATATCTCTAGCGCCTGGAACAGTACCTGACATATAGTAAGCGGTTCATAAATGCACAAATTACATAGATGAAGGTTGACTCTGGGTCACCTGTGGACAGCGGTAAAGATGTCCAGGTGGTCATGAGATGTGAGTCGGCCCCTCAGGAGGGCGAAGATCTGCCGTCCCCTCTTCTTCCTCCCGGCCTGGGATGATCAGCACACGGTCCCCGGGGTGGAGGGATTCTTTGTATTCCAATGTCCCAGCGAACGGGGCTCCTGGGGCCGGAGGATTCCTCTGGTGTCCCTAGCTCAGCCCGGTGCTCAGCGGGACAGCAGGCGGCGACATTGAGCCAGACTCGCAGGGCCAGGCAGCTGCTTCGGCCACTAGGTGGCGCCGCAGGACAGCTTTCTCGCGCCGCGCGACTCCGCGATCTGGTGTGCCGCCGTCCCGGTTGCGGTGTCCAGATAGGAGCGTGGGTTTGGGACACCCCAGGCCTCAGCTGGCTCTTTGCAGCCAGCCTTACATGGCCCCAGCTTCCTGCTGTCGCTGCTCCGCGGCCTTCCAAGGCCGGACTACACACCGTGGTTGGCCTGGCCTGGAGGAGTGGGTGGGGAAGCTGAGGCAGAGCTGTCAGGCTGGGTCGCCCAGGGAGAGCTGAGGCCTCCTTCTAGAAAGGTGTGCAAAAGGTGGCACCTGGGCACTCACCGTTGGGGAAGCTGCAGGGGCTGCGTGACCCTAGGCAGTCCCTTAATGAGAGTGTCTCAGTTTCCTCCTCTGTTAAATGGGGCTCACCTTCCTAACAGGGTGGGTGTGAGGAGCCAGTAAATTAAACCTGCAAAGCGCCTAGAACAGGGACTGCAGGCCGGTTCCCAGCCATGTGTGCAGCCCACACTATAGACACGTCCACTCCCACTCTGGGCAAGAACGAGGTGCCAAGCCTGACCTGGGCCCCATCCGGGACTCAGGGAAGGCAACTCCTCCTACTCTGTCCCCCTCCCCGGCAGAGGGTGGTGTGTCATGGGTCTCACAGGCCGGCTTCTGTCCTGCCTGCATTAAGTCGATGGAGCTGCTTTGCTGTTTTGAGCCTGTTTGCTCCTCTGTTAGTGTAAACACTGGGTCCCTGCCCGCCCTGGGCCCTTCCCTGGGTGTCCCTCAGTGCCTGCTCAGCGGGGACCCTCAGCTACATTGAAGAAACATCAGGGTGAGGTTGCCGCCTTCCTAGCTGCTGTGGCCAATATGCCTTGGCCTCTCCGAAACCAGCTGAAGCTCACCAGTCCTCGGGGGGCGGGGGGACCCACGGCTTAGAGGGAGGCGGGTCTTCTGCCAGGTCACACAGCATTTCAAGGGCAGAGCCAGCGCCAGAACCCAGGTCTCCGAGTCCTGAGCAGGAGTGTGCGTGAGTGTGTGAGAGCGACTGTGAGTGTGAACGTGTGGCTTTTTTGAATTGTACATCGAGCGGGTTCCTGGGATCTCATAAATTTGCATTTGCTTCTCTCCATCTTTCTCCTGTCTCTGTGTGTACTTTATCTCCTCATCTTTATCTCTGACTCTCATCTCTCATGTCTCCGAGTCCTCTCTCTTTCCCTCTCTAACTCAGTCACACCGCTCACTCTCCAAGCTCCTGGCCTCTCTCCACCTTCGAACTGAAACCCAAATGGAATTTGCAGTTGCCTTTTCCGACGGGCGATTTTGTCTCCATGTGCCCGTGCCCTCTCCCTTCCCTCTGCCGCCTTGCCCTGCATTATCGCTGAGTCCCGTCTAGCTCTCCCCCTCCGGCTCCTGCCATCAGTGGCTTTGAAGTGTGTTTACAAGAGAGCTCAAGAGAAAATCTATTTCTGCCCTGTCTGGTTCGAAATTGTCGGCGGAGTGGGCTCCTTTTGGCCTCTGGTCTCATCTCCTTCATCCCTCTCACGGCCTCTCTGGCTCTGGCCCAGTCTCTGGCTTTCTTTTAAAAAATGTGATGCTCGCGTCTGATGTCTTGTTTCCTCTGACCACGCTGTCACCAAGCAATCACTCCTCCTCGGTGTCTAGGATCAATGTCCCCACGGGGTGGAAGAGGGGACTGTAGGGCCCTATGGGAGATGTTGGGAGATAGGCAGGTCTGTGGGGTGCCCTAGGGCTGATGCAGATGCTCTGGGTTGACAGATGGGGCGCCCACAGCTGTGTGTCCAAAAGCAAGCTGCCTTCCTTCTCTGGACCTGTTTGCTTTTTTAGGAATTAGGCTTTGAGAAGTATTGTCCAGCCCTCTTCTGAGGACTGAGGGTGCTTGGGGCTCCTGGCTTTTGGGTCCTGAGGTCTGGAGGGAGCATGGGTTCTGGAGCCAGACTGTGCAGGTTTAAATCTTGGCTTTTCCACTCGCTAACCGCATGACCTTGGATAAGTCACATAACCTTTTGGTGCCTTGGTTTCTTCAACTGTGAGTTGAATGTACTAATAGTCCTTACTTCATAGGGTGGCTGTGAGGATTGAGTGCCAAGCACTTGGAGGAGTACTGGCCACAAAGTAAGCATTGTATGTTTGTAAATGAAGGACTGCCACATGGGCCAGCAGTGTGCGCATGTCCGTGTGCGTGATCTGCATGTGTATTGAGCTGCCGGATGCCATGTTCTTGTGATCAGCACATGGGATGGTTCGAGCCACAGTGAGCAATGCTCAAGAGCCTGGCACCAGCAGGTTTGTGTTCGAATGCAGCTGTGCCACTTACCAGCTGTGTGAGCTGGGGGTTATATCACCCCACTGAGCTCCATGGGGGTTGGGTGGGGGTTGGGTGGGGGCTGGCAGTGCCTCCCTCACAGGTCTGTTGGAAAGCCCAACAAAAGGAGGGGTCTATGGAATGTACTTAGCAACTGGGCCTGAATACTTGATCACCTGTACACTGAACAAATACCTGCTGAGCGAGTATAGGAGCCAGGCCATGTGCAGGGAGGTGATCAGGTGTGAACTTGGGGCTCAGCTTGGGCCTGGTGGTGCTCACACGTTCGTGTTACACTCTCAGCAAGTGTGGGCCTCTGCTGCCTTTCAAGGGCCTGTGTTCGTGAACCTGGGGTTTGCAGGGTTCGGGCGGCACCCAGGGACAGTGGCCTCATCCGGGCAGTCCAGGCAGAAGTCGAGTGGTTTCTTTTCAATGATATAATAATACAAAGATAAAATTGTTGGAGTGACTGATTTTAAGAACTTAATAAAGACATGGGAAGGAGCGGCTGGAAATTCCCCGTAGAGATCTGGGGTCAGACAGTGACCGTGGGTAGGGGTCATAGGTGGGATCTTTTTAATGGCTCGACCCCGACCAGTCAAGACACAGCTCTGCCACTAGGTTGCTGTGTGACCTTGATGTGTCCCTTTCCTCTTGAGCCTCAGTTCCCTCTGGGGTAAGAGGGAACTTACCCTGCCAGACCCCCACTGAGATGTGAGAGGTTACAGGGAGAGGAAAGGGTGACCTTGGAAGACTCAGGGAGGTTGGGGGGCTCCCAGCAAGCCGACACCCCTCCCCTCAGGCAACTCATGCCTCATCGGCAGGGATGGGGTCATTTGGGGGTTCCTTAGGCAGAGTGAATGGAACCCAGACTCTGGGGAGTTGGCCTCACTGTGAGACCTTGAATAAGTCCCTTTTCTGCTTAGGGCCTCAGGGTCCCCAACTCAGCAGTGGGGACTGGGAGTGGGGTTCTGACTTTCAAGGGGATGGGGAGGGTTCTGTCCCTTGCTGCCTCAGCTTTTTAATTCTAATTACATCTCCATTAAGATGCAAATTTCCAACAAACACCCAGAATGTAGGCCCTGTTGTTATGGCAACTGGAGTCTGGGAGTGGGGAGAGGGGAGCCATCTTCATCTCCCATCCTTCCTGCCCCTTTGCAGGGAGGATCAGGACCCTCCTATTCTCTCAGAACTCGGAGCATCTCACCCACAGCCGGGTAACCTTGCAAAACTCATTGCCCCTTCTTGGCCTCAGTTTCCTCATCTGTGGATTGGGGATAACATTATAGGTCTCTCTTGTCGGATTATCCTGGGGATTCAGTGAATAAATGTATAGGACATCAGGGAAGGGGTCTGCCCTCCAAATGCAGTTGCAGGGAGCTTGATGGACCCCTCCCCTCGTAGTCAAGGTATCTTATGCCCTGGTGTTCTAGCCTCTGCTCCATCCCTGGAGGAGCCAAAAGATGGTGCGGGTGTGAACTTCTAGTCCTGAGTAGGCTCAATTCTTCAGGCTACGTCTTCTCTCACACTAATCCTGTAGGTATTTGACTTTATGGTGTTTTTCCTTGCAAGGAGGATATGGATATGTCAAAAATGGTGTGTGTGTGTGTGTGTGTGTGTGTGTGTGTGTGTGTGTGTCTTTCTGTCCCCAGTGAAAACAAGGGAAGATGAAGAAAAGGAACTTTAAGATGAGAAAAGAGAACTAACAAAAAAAGCTAGCAAGAATGTATATATGGAGGACAAAGTTGTTTCCCTTTTTGCCTCTGCTGCTAGGAAGCTCAGATTGAATAGTATTATTATTGTATTACAGCCATATATATAATTTATTACATTACCATATTGCATCACTATATTATTCAACTGTAATAAATATTCATTTCAACTTTCTAGTACATCTTGCTCACTTCTATTCCATAAATGATTTCTGATCTTTTATTTCACTTTTTCAGAATTCCTCTTTAGAAATAGCCGAGAGTATAAATTATATATTAACAATTATAACAGAAAGAATGAGCATGGACTGTTCTTTGCAAACCTTTCAGCCACTAAACTCTTGGATGAGTGTAGCCTTATGCTAAGTGCTGAGAGAGAAAGGGCAGGGTGGGGAGTGATGGCAATTTGTCTGATGATTGATTTTAAGTTCAATGCTAAGCTTGTAAGAATGCATCCCAGCCAGAACCAAGGTGGGGCTGAAGGGGATGATCTTAGAGGGGACTGTTATTGACAAATGGGGGCTCAGTTCCCTGAAGAGGATGCATTAACTCCCTTACCAATTAGGAGAGGACAGAGCTTGGTGTTTACACTTCTAACGCACCTCTACTGCAGCTTCCTTTGCAATCAGTGGGGACAGGAACTGAATTCCGGATGATGGAATGTTGGTGGAGGGGGTGACCCACTCTGGGCCTGGCCTGGCTCTTGAAAGCATCCCTTGCAATCTCCAGCTCATTTTCTTTGCTATCATGACCTTGGTACAATGTGTTATGGATGGCAGGGGACTGCCCAGTTGGACTGTGACACAAATAAGCAATAAACTATTGTGTCAAAGCTCTGAGATTTAGAGATCTCTTTGTTGCTGCAGTATATATAGCCTAGCATATCTTGACTAACACACCTCCCAGTCCCGCCCCCTGATAGTCCCCCAAGAGACCCCACAAAGTCAGGCTGGGGCTCTGGGATGACCTGTGTCCTGTGGGGGCATGCGCAGAAGGGGAAAGAGGAGACGCAGGCTTTGTCATGGCTTCAGGGTCCTGTGTCTGCTGCGTTGTGAGAACCTCAGCCCCCCGAAGGCTTTGAGAATGCAGACAACCGAGAAGCCTGGGCTTCCCTGGCCAGGAGCTGGGGGCTTGAGGCCTGTGGGTGTGCTGAGACTTTGGCCAGGCCCTGGGGGCTCCCTCAACACAGAGGAGGGAACCTGAGGGGACCGAGGTGGCTTAGTGGGGCCACTAAGAGAGGAAAGAGGGTCAGAGGCAGGGGTTATCATCTCATCTCACCCTTGCATGTCCTTGCTAGCAGGAGAATCAACCCCACTGGGCCTTCTTTGCCAACCTGTGACAAGAGAAGGTGTGAATCTCTTCATTCCACACAGGTGGAGCTGACGGTGCAGGGGACACTTCTCTGGACCCCAGAGCCTCTGACTGGGTACATCCCGAGAGGCCGCATCTGGGTGAGGAGCTCAGGTCAAGTCAGGATGTGGCCAGAGGGGTATCGCAGAATCTCCAAGTAGAAAGCAGAATTAGAAACTGCACCCACAGCTCCACCAAGGACCCCCCAGGAGGGGCCAGTTCGTGTCATCCCACCCCAGCTGGTGCGACCCAGCCCCGACTCCTCGGTTTCTGCTCTGCGCCTGCCCTGTGCTGGGCTTTGCAAAGAGACACAGAGAAGAACTGTTCTGTCCCCTCCACCGTGGAGGAGTCTGGTGGAGGAGACAGCCGACAGTGCCCCTTGGTTTGATGTGACAGTCCAGAGGAAGAGAGTAGGGGACGGGGAGGGCCTCTGTCAGAGGCCTCGTGACCCTGGGGGCAGGGTGAACTACATATTTGTGGAGCCCAGGGCAAAATAAAAATGTGGTGTCCCTTGTTCAAAAATATTAAGATGGTGAGAGCAAAGCATTAAACTAAGTTTGAGGTTCTCCTGACTGTGGGGAGGGGGCGCAGAGGGAGAGCCCCGTGTGACACTACATGTCGCACCCCAGCAAGCTGCCTGAGGGCATGGGGATCCCGGGAGGGTTTGCAGATGGGGCATTTTCTAAGACACCCCTCTACTTTCCCCCCGGATAACACGGAGGCTTCCCACACAGACTGGAGCCAGATGGCTCGG
This sequence comes from Macroglossus sobrinus, assembly GCA_004027375.1. NCBI lineage: Eukaryota > Metazoa > Chordata > Mammalia > Chiroptera > Pteropodidae > Macroglossus > Macroglossus sobrinus. The sequence goes on along the minus strand of PVKZ01002616.1, from coordinate 35,187 downwards.
TGCAGGTCTGGCTGGGACCAGGGGCCAGAGACTCTGACTGTGCCTCAGTTTCCTCCTCTGCAAAATGAGAAGAATAACACCACCTACCTTCGAGGGTTGTTATGGGGATCCAGTGAGCTAAATGGGGTGAAGCCTGAGCCAGGGGCTGGGGCAGAAATCCCTCCACAGGTGGTAGCTTTTCAGATCCCGTAGCCGCCCCGCGCCCCGCCCCGCCCCACGCCCCTCGCCCCGCCCCGCTGTTTTTCCCCTTAGCACTTTACCGCTCACTGACTACCATACGGTACTTATTCCTGTTTATTGCGTGTGTTCTCAATCACAGTGTAATGATCACAGGACCTCCGTATATCTTTGTTCTCAGCCGTAGCTGCAGAGCCTAGAACGGCGCCTGGCACACAGTAGGTGCGTGACAGATGTTTCTCGAAAGAGCGAATGAGTGTCAAGTAAAAATATTCATTAGGTAAAAAGTGTGGATTTACCACCTACCGGATGCCAGGGACTGTTTGGAGCGGCAGTACCGGCCAGGCTTGAAGCGGGAAGGCAGGGCGGAGCCGAATGGTGGAACGGACGAGAGATGGTAGAGCCCGGAGGGGCTGGTGCGGTGCCGATGGCGTCCACAGACTCAAGGACAGGAAGATGGATGGCCGAGGCTTGTCTGGGCGGAGGGAGTGTTCGTTAGTTTTGTGGGTGTCATTTGTCATGGGGAGCCCGCTCCTTAGCAAGCAGCTGGTTCCCTGGCAGGATGGCCCTCGGACTTGGGAAATTCTCCCTGCAGCTGGGGTATTGTCAGAGCCTGCTGCCCGTGGTGTCTGCCAGCCCCTGTGCCAGAGGTCACGTCCTGGAACTGACTGCCCTGAAAGGTCTGAGGACAGCGCACTTTGGCAGCCTCTCTCCAGGAGGGCGTCCTTGGTGGCCACCCACTCACTGCTGGGGCCCTGGCATGGTGGACCCTGGCAGGTGAAGGCCCCCAGAGGGTCCTGGCAGCTCTACTCAACTTCCTTCCTGAGACACGCATGTAAGACCTGAGTCCACTGGCCCCTGGCTGAGCCATCCAAGGCTGCGTGGCTTCTCTACCAGCTCAGACCTCTCTCTGGGCCCCCAGCCTCACATCCCCAAAGCCCCTGGGCTTATCCTCCTGCCCTTGCATGAGACCTCTCGGCCTCAACTTGTCCCAAATGGAGCTTGCTCTCCTCCCCCAAATCTACTCCTCCTCTCCCCACCCAGACACTGGGGTGCTATTCTCCCCTTCTCCTTCACCTCACGTAAGAGGAATCACCTGTCCTTTCTAGTCAACCTTCTAAATCACCCTCAGACTCTCCTCTTTTCTCCATCCCCAGAAACATGCCCCTAGCCCAGGTCACCAGCCCCCCACCCCCCCACAGGCTGCCCCTTGGCCCACAGGCTAGCTCCCTGGGCAGGAGCGGCTGGGTGGCCCAGTGGGGGAGGGGGAGCAGGCAGTGGTGGGCAGCTTTAGCCCGCCCAGCTGGTGGCCCACATGGCCCTTGGGGCCTCTGCTGCCTCATCTGCCTGCCTCTGGGTTGGCAGCATCCTCCTCCCGCCATGCAAACTGTTTGTGCCTGGGGCCCTGTGGCTTAGCATGTCACAGGCAGGCTCACGAGACCCCTTCCTCATGATAAATTGTGCTTAACGATAAAATCAAACCTTTAGGTCATTGTGAGGATTGAATGATCACATACGTTACGAACGTAGCTGTCATGTTTTCTGGTACCCATCCATTTACAGAGTGCTTTTCCTGTTAACATTTGGTCCTCACACTTTGTCTGTGATATACGTTCCACTTGACAAATGTGGAAATTGAGGTCCCCACCTACTTGATGCAGTGGAGAGGCTGGGACGTGGGGGTCAGACCTGAGCGTGAGTTTATGCTCGGTCATTTCCTGTATGTCTTTGGGGGAACACCCTCCCCTTTCTGAGCCTTTTTCCTGATCTTGAGAATCAGGATTACATGCCTTACTTTGCAGGATTCTGAGAATGCGCCTGTTCCTAGCTGCATGAACCTTAGCCAGGTTACCTACACCTCTCAGTGCTTCAGTCTCCTCATCTGTGAAATGGGGGTGATGATACCAGCACCTACCTCATCGTGCTGTGGTGAAGATGAAGTGACTTTATATGTGTAAGAGCTCAGAACAAGGTCTGGCACATAATGAAGACTGTATACGTGTTTGCTCTTATTATTGTTAATATTATTATTGGGTGATGAAATTTGCACACATGTGCATAGAATTTCCCAGATGTTTCCAGGAGGTTCATCCTCGGAGTGTCAGCGTCCTTGGATTAGCTGTCCCCTGGGATGAGGTGTGTATGAGTTAGAGACCTCTGTGGCGGTAGAGCTTGTGGGCAGGGGCTTCAAGCCAGAAAGAGCACCCATGAGTCCTGGTTGTCCCTCTTACCTACCTGTGGCCTTGGGCAGGTCACTCCCTCTCCTTGAAGCTTCTTCTGCAAAAGGCAAATGGCAATACTACGAGGTTGAAGCAAAGTTGGATGAAGTGCCTGACATGAGAAGACCCTCAAGAAACGATCACCGTGATTGTGATGCCTCAGCACCCACACCCAATTCCCTGGCTCTGTGTGTGTGTGTGTGTGTGTGTGTGTGTGTGTGTGTGCGCGCGCGCATGCGTGCCAGAGTTTTAAAGTACCAGGCAGGGGCTTTCCACTCTGCCCCTTGCTTCTTCTCCCAGCCGCATCCCCACCCTCTGCCCAGCACCCTGGTTGTCCCAAAGCCCAAGTCTGATGGAGGGATTCCCTGCAGGGAAAGTAGGAGGCACACACAGTCCCAGCGGACAGTGGGACCCTGGCCTCTCCTCCTCCCTTCCCTGAAACAGGCAAAGGAATCCTCCCTCCCTCTGGGGAGCCATTGAGTGGTTCCTCAGACTCCAGCTCCACACGTTCCTTGGAGACCTGAATGAATTAAAGACGTAATTAATTTAGGAGTCGTTCATTGTTTGAAGGCTGGAATCCTCTAGCAGGTAGGTAGTAGAGAAGTGGGGGTGGGACCATCTTTCTGTCAGGGGCCCAAAGATTCCCTCCTGATATGCGTGTGTGGCCAAGACACAGCTCAGGGGACTGGGAGAGAGAGAGCCAGGCCCCTCCCACCTACTCCCACTCAGAAGGACGTCCTCACAGTGCTGAGCAGCCTCAGGATGCCCACTGTCTCCTGGGACAACCTTGCACAAGGCCCTTTCTCCCTCAGCCTTAGTTTTCTCATCTGCAAAATGAGACAAGGTTGCTTTAGGCAGTACCTTCCTATCTGAGAACTTGGAGACTTCTCCCTCTGAACACCTCCAAGACCTTCTTTGCTTGAGGTGTCAATGTGCACCTCTCCCCTCATCCTAGGATATCTGGCCATGCATTTCTTTGGCTCATAGAGAAGGAAAGGACACTAAATGAATGGATATGACAGGCTCTGTGCTAGCTGTTGGGGATACTGAGATGAGTGTGGTACCCCCTGCCCTGTAGTGTCCCATGGGGGAGACAGAAGAGCTGGACCTAGAAGGAGAAATGAGGGGAAAGAAAGATACTACAGGTGGGGGAATGGCATGCGAAAAGGCTCAGAGGCTCTAGGCAGTGTAGGAATGGGGCCGATGTAACCAGGGCACTGAGCAGCACGTGTGTGCCAGGGAGAATGAGGCTCCTGAGCCTAGCAGGTCGTGGGGGAAAGGGAGGGTTAGTGTTCTTTTACATTTCCAGAGGAAAACAAAATTTTGAAACTGTCAGAAATGCGATGAACTGTCAGGAGCACATGAAACAGCCACGTACCCTGGGAAACGGAAGTCTCAGCTCTGTTTGTTCTGCGACAGTGTGAAAACTCACAACCTTTCCAGCGAGATGGGTAATAAGGCACAGGAAAATTGCAAGCGCTTTGGTTCAGCCCTGCTGAGGATGCTGTCCGCTTCCGCCCTCCGGCCTGGATCGGTTTATGCGTGTCAACACTTGCCCGGCTTTGCAGACATCTCATTCTGCCTTGGCTCCTCAGTGTGTCAGCCATCTCCGCTTGTGGTGTTCCTCTTGGTCACTGTGGCTGTTTGAAAATGATGTCGAAGGAGGAATCACTTTCTCTCCCTGAAAGTCTCGGGCTGGAGCCACCTCCTCCACAATTCCTGTCCTTTATCTCCTCCCCAGTCCTTCCCACCACCACCTCTTCCTTCAATCCTACTGAACGGCTGGGAGACGGTGGGGTGGGAGTGAACACTAGGTGGACTAGAGGCCACGGGGAGGTTCAGCACCACGGACAGCGACACACTGCCCGGTCCATGCAGGTGAAGAGGGCGGGTTGGGTGGCCTTGAATGCCCACTCAGGAAGTCAAGTGCAGGGAACTAGCTGGTTTGGGGGGGTCTGATGATGTCAGAGGAACTCTCTGTGAGTCCAGAGATGATTTACCAATGAAATTCTCTTTATTTTTCTCCAAGACCCTGGATCACCTTCCCCAGCCATGCCCCCTACTCCAATCCCATTTCTCCCTTGCTCTGCAGGCCTTAGCGTGGGCTCTCTCTGTACGCTTCACTCTCCCTTCTCCAGCCCTTGGCTAGCCTACCCCTGGGCACTCAGCTCCATCACCCCAGGCTCTCACCCTCGTCTCCTGGGGGAAGTTTCTGGTCTGGCAGTCACAGAAGACTCTTGTGTTACTCACCTGGTTGCATGCGGTGTGACCTTGGGCCAGCATCACCCCCTCCCACCCTAACCTCCTAGCTTCAGAAAGGGGGCAGTTTGGACCATGTTATTTCTGAGCTGGGAGCCAAACCCCAGGGTCAGCTCTTGACAGCCAGCCAGTACCCCGGTGGGGAGAGCTTCAGGCAAAGGCAGGATGTGTGCTGGTCACTGCAGGAAGGCATGGGCAGAGCCCTGTGGGCTTGGGAGAGGGCGAGGCAGGCTGGGCACTGAGTGAGCGTGAGCGTGAGTGTGTGTGAGTGTGTGTGTGTGCACGCGCGCGTGTGCGTGCGCATGCATGTGCTGGGGAGGGGAGGCGAGGGCGGGAGGAAGAACGCAGAGGATCTGCCGGACCAGAACAGAAGAACCCCTTAGCCTGTATATTTAGCTCATCGAGGTATATAAACAGAAACCTGGAGCCGACTCAACGCTCCCCCCTGAAGTGTGAGTCATCAGCGCTGCTGCAGCTAAAGTTAGGCTCCAATCACAGGCTCCCTCTCCCCTCTCTTCCCTTCTTTATTCTGTCCCCTTACTGCCTCCTTATCTCCTATCTCCTTATCTTTGTCTCCCCATCTTTGCCTTCTCCTCTCCTTTCTCCCTAAATCTCTTTCCTCTCCGATGCTCTAAACTCTTTCCCTCCCTGATCTGCCACTTCCTCTGTTTCTCTCTCCTTGATTTTCTCCATCTTCCTTCTTTCCTCACTCTTCCTTTTCCCTCTTTCTCTCTAACACTGTAATACGTCTTCCCTTCTTCCCGAGTGCACTCGAAGGAGGGTGTATTTGTGCTTGTTTTTGTGTTTGTGTGAGCTTAAGAATAATGTGCTGTGTGTACTTAAGAGGCAGTGTGAAAGTATCTGTGTGAATAAGTGAGAGAGTGTATTTAATAAAAATGCTGTGTGCTTGGGTGTACGTGTGAGGGTGTCTGTGGTGTTTGTGGGTCTGTGTGAATGTGTCAGTGTCCGTGTTTGTGTGTGTGCACACGTAGGAGTATGAGGATTGTGTGTCATTGTCTCTGTGTGTTTCTTCTCCTTTCAGGGGAGGGCAGAGGGAACCCAGGCTTGGCTTTTGGGCTCTGATACTTTCTGCTATGTGACCTTGGGCCAGTCTCTTGGTCTCTCTGGTCCTTGCTTCTGCACCTGCCAGAGGAATATGATGACCCTGCTCACCTCACCAGGCTTGGGGGCAGGATGCAAAGGAATTCATGGATGTGAAGGCGCAGGTGGATGGTGCCGAGGACACACTGGTCACTGGGACCAGATGCCTCTCTGTTATTTGTGTGCTTTTATGCCTCAGTGGGTTGACTCATGCTGCTTCCTCGACTGTGTATTTGTAATTTATACCAACGTTCAGACAGAATTGGAGGCTGGATACCACCATTGGGAGCACTCTTCCATCTTAATCCATGGTGGCCACTGCCACCTTTGAGGCGCATCATGAAAGCTGCTTCCTGCAGGAAGCCTCCCTGGATCTCTGCTGAGGGTGTGCCCCTGCCTCCTCTCTCCATCCCTCCCTCCCTACGTAGGCCTCTCCAACATCCCACCACGGTCTTTGCCCTCCACGAAGGGATTCCCAGAAGGTTTTATGAAAGGGAATGTGTGTGCCCTAGGGATGGTGTAAGAGAGTGAAAGGTAAGAGATAGACAAAGGGATGAGAGAGGGGCTGAGAGGATGGTGGGGCAGCTTGAACCCCAGGCTCTGCTCTTGGAGGAGGCCCTCAGCTGGGTAGGTGGTCTCAGATGTCAGGAGCCATGTGTATCAGGGACCAAGGAGGCTGCCGAGAAATCAATCTTGTCACCCTAGGGTGGGTGTGGATTGATGAACACCAACTCCTCCTAGTCTGTTGTCTACACAGCAGCCAGGGCGATCTTTCAGGATTTGAGTCGGCTCATGTCCCTGAACACCTCACTTAACATAACCCACCATCCTCACTCTCCATTCACCTCCCCTGCTGTAGGTTCCTCCATAGACTGATGTCATCAGATGTACTATACAGTTCATGTATTTATCTTAGGTATTTTTCTGACTCTCTCACTGCACTATAAGCTCCATGAGGCCAAGAACTTCATTTTGTCCACTGCTTACCCCCGGGGCCTAGGACCGTGCCAGGCACACAGCCAGGGCTCAGAGAGGAGCTGCCCCACCACACCCTCCTGTGTGATACCCGTTCATTCATCTCTTCATTCATTCATTCGGCAAATCTCCAGCACCTACTTTGTGCCCAGGTCTGCCTTCCTTTGTAGGTCTCCGAGTCTGGTGGGGGTAGGGTAGCGAGACAGGCCATCGAGCCAGGGTAGGGGTGCAGGTGAAGGACCGCTGACTCAGGCTGGTGTGATCCTGGAGAAGGAGACATCTGACTGGGCTTGAGGAGGCGAAGGCACTCTCGAGGTGGTGACCTTTGATTACAGCCTTTTCTACCTCACCTAAGACCACGGCCAAACAGAAGGCAGGGCTGGGGATTATTCTCCAAGCCCAGAGTCAGCATGGGCGTGGAGCTGGCCTCGGGGCTGGGGACCTGGGCTTCATGATCTTTCCCAGGGGTAGGGGGAACAAAGATTGAAACCTTAAAAGAAAGGACTGCAGCCCTGCTGGGGGAATTTTAGGAATTCTGGGGTGCTGTGGAGCTATACCCACCTGCCCCCTAAAATGCCCATCCTGATCTACCTTGGGTCAGAAGGTGGCAGAACAGGGGTCAAGGCCAGCTTGGGCCAGCCTCTAGCCCGGGATGACCCTACTCCCACCCATATAGCCCCCAGTCATCTCTCCTTGATGGTGACATTGAAGGTAGCTTCCCGGAGGCCTGACCGCCAGGCGCCAAGGGCCCCCCAGCCTTTGTCCATCAGAGGATAAAAAGAAGAGGTGCCTGCTTTATTATTCTTCCCCCAAGCAGCAGGAGTGGCGGAGAGAAAAGGAGTGAGAGGCAGAGCACGTACGTGTGTAAAGACGTACACACACGGCGTAGAGACAAGGGAGAGCAAGACAGACAGGGAGCCGGACACACGGAGTCAGGGAGACAGACAGGTAGATGCAGAGAGAGACAGAGCGGGATGGAGGAAGAAGGCTGGAGCAAGGGAAAGACAGAGAAACAGCTTAGGAGGAATGACAGACAGGCGAGAGGAACAGGAAAAAGGAAAAAGACACCCACAGAGCAGAGAGACAGAGGCAGAGAGAAGAAAGCAGAGGGCAGGGGATGCCCTCACCTGTGTTGATGGCTGGTCTTTCCTCCCTTCATTCCCGCCTCCAGCTCCATCACCCCTGAACTTGTCTCTCCCTTCCCCTGTCTCTTCCCATGTCCTTCTTTATCTCCTATGTCCCATCTCTTTGACTGGTCCTCTCTCCTTCACTGTGTGTCTATTACCACCATCACTTCTTCTACTTCCTCTGGACTGTGGAGTTTCTGGAGCCAGGCTGGGACGAGGCTCTGCTGGGGGGCGGAGGGAGATATCAGGTACCACCATCCACCCAGGAAAGGTGCAGAAACCGGGGCCCTCTTCCTTGCTCCCCTCCTCAAGTGTTTACAAGCCCTGTCCCTCTGCCTCTTAAACATCCCTCCGATCTGCTCCCATCTAGTCCCCGTCAGCCATCAGTATAGCCTCACGCTAGTTCAGGCCTCCAGGGAATGTCTAGCCCTCTGCAGCTGGCTCTCGTGCTGCACCCAGGTAAAGCCTCTGCAACAATCCTGACCTTGCCACTCCCACTTATAGCTCCCTGAGTGTGGCACTCAAAGCTGTGGCCCCGCCACATGGGACTTCCTGTTGTCCCCACAAAAAGACATGCTCCTTCACTCTCCCCGCCTCTGTTACCTCTGCCTGGACTGAAACTTCCTCCAGGGTGGTCACTGGCCCATTGCCCACTGCCCCCAAGCCTTTTACTCAGTCACCCTGCGTGTGAAGCCTTTCTCGTCTGTCCCCTGCCAGGAATAACAGCTTCCTCTTGGAGTCCCCATTTCTCTTCTACTGGGTTGTCTAGACACGGTTTGACTGAGTTTCATTTGTCTCTGTATATCCAATACCCGGCACACAGTAGGTGGTCAACGTGTGTCGCTGCGTGACCACCTAGGGTGACTGTTGTCATGTCATATCACCTCTCGTGACCTCAGTTTCCTCATAGGTAAAATAGGCCTGGACATGACTGCTTGGAGCACTGGCATTCAAGACATGCACTCGGCAAATATCGAGCACCTACTGCACACAAAGAAGATGGTGTGCCAACTGTCAAGTGCCAGTCAGAAGCGAGGGTGGCTTCCGTATTTCTGTCTAGGGTGGGGGTCTGGGCAGCTCCCCCTGCAGTTTCCCCCTCTGGCATTCATACTGGACTAAACCCACTGCTTCTCCATCTGCTGCTTGCAGATGGGACACCCAGCAGCCCTTTCCAGGTGTGCCCAGACTGGACTGTTCACGCCCCATCCGGAAGCTTCTAGAGCACCAGCTGCCTCTTCCGGCTGAGAGTCAGGGGGCCTCCTACCTGGCAGGAACCTGGGGGTCCTGAGATCTGTCCCTTCTTCTTCTGCTCATTTTCAGCCTCCTGTCCCGGGCAGGTGGGAGAAGGATCCCCCCCTCCTCCTGCCCCACACACGCATGCACACTCACTCACTCGCTCTGGCGTGGAATCCTGTTTCTGCCGCTCATTAGCTCTGTGACCCTGGGCAATTTACTTAATTTCCAAATTCTGGCTCTCCCATCTGTGAAATAAGCTTTACGATACCTCTCACCTAGGACCATGCTAGGGTTAAGTGGGTGAATGCAGCAAAAGGGCGCCTGTCAGCGGGAGGGGTGCTCTCTGTTCCTCAGCTGGGTAAGGCGCTGCATCCCCGCCCTTCCCGCCCGGTGGGATTCCTGCCACCACAGACCTCTGGGGGGAATGAATGCCAGTGTCCTAGGCCCCTCTGGCTCTGACCTTTGCTTCTGCAGGCTGAGTCCAGGTGAGAGAGGGCCTGGCTCACCTGCCCGGTGCTGGTCTTGTCCACGTCAGCTCTGAGAGAATCTGTCTTCTTTCTTGACATTCATAACCTACAAAAAAAACCCCGCCTGTAAATATTGGACTTCCTGGGGCTTGGACGGGGAGAGGCACTGCAGCCATGCAAACTCCTCCACCCTCTCCAGGGTTTTCTCTCCAGGCACCTCCCCTTCCCGTGACCCCACCTCCTCCAACGTTGCAGTCTCTCCTCTGCTTCACGCTCCATCCTTTCTCCTCTGAGACTTCTGGTTCTTCTCCCTGTGCCAATCCAGCCACCATTCTCCAGACTGGGCTCTGGATCCACCTCGGCCCCTCTGAACCCATCGGGTGCCTGCCGCATCAGTCTGGGGAGGCCCAGCACCTGGCCCGCCCTCCCTCTGGGTCTGACTCCAGACCCTCTTCCTGTTTCACCCACGGTCGGCACTTCAGGCCCTTCCGTGTGGTCATGCTCTCCAGCCCTGGCACTGGCCTGGCGTCGGCCTGGTACCCGGCAGATGAGGAATAAACGCTTTTGTAATGTCGAAGTTCATTTGATGCCATTGTTTCTCTCCTATCCTTACCTCCTATCGCCTGGGGAACATGCTCTAATAGGGTAGGGGTGGCCCAGGTGAGGATATCTGGGGCAGATCCCTCCCTCTTCCAGGAGGTGGGGCCATCGGCGGTTTTGGAATGCAGAATCCTAGAAACCTTAACTCTTAGAGTTTTGAATCTTAGAATCCAGAACCCTGGGGAAGAGCACAGGCCCCGGGAATTCACGTCCCAGCTCTGCCATTTATTAGCTATGTGACCTTGAGCAAGCCACCTAACGTCTCTGTGCCAGTGACTCCTCCTCTGTAAAACAGGAGTGACGATTTACAAGATTGTGGAAAGGATTAAAGTGTTCATATGTGTCAGTGACTTAGACCGGGCCTGGCGCAGATAAACACTTCGTAAGTGTTTGAGAAAGAAGTTAGTGTGGATTGGGAGAATACTGGAATCTGTCTCTGTGATTTTAGGGACATCATCTCATGTCCAGGGGCAGGAATCTTGCCCCAGCTTCCTTCAGCCCCTTTGCTTATCACCACTGACAGATGCTTCCTACCTTTCCAGTCACTGCAATTGCTAGAAAGTTCTCCTGGGGGACTGAGGTGAGCGTGGGCTGCTGTGTCCAGCAGCTGCTGGAATAGTGAATGATGACTTGGTTGGAGCTTGTCCCTAGGGGAGGGGATAAGGGAGCCTGGCCTAGCAGCCAGGTGGGTGCACTAGGCAACTCCAGCACAGAGTCCATCTCGTCCACCTCCAGGCAGGCCCCTGCTCCCAGGGCAAGGCGGGGCCTAATGAGTGCGTTCGCTGCTGCAGCCTTCTGCAAATACCAGGCACAATATAAATAGCAATAATGAATAAATGAAGCTCCCGCAGCCTGTGAGGGCCTCCGGGAGGGACTGCTGCAGCCTTGCTCCTTGCCGAGACCTGGAGTTGCAATCCCATCCCCCCCACAGGTTCCAGGGTTGTCCCGCATCCCTACTTCCATCGTGACCTTTCATCTGTCTGCACCCTCTGTGTCCACAGAGCCCACTCCTTGCTGAGGGAGGGGTGGGTGTGGTGGGCAGAAGAGTGAAGGCGTGGACAACGAAGCCTGTAACTGAAGCATGAAGCATTCAGGTTGGATGTAAAGTGGGGCTTCCTGCTAGTTTGGATGCTCGAAGGAGGCAGGGAAGGGGGTGTGAGTCCTACTGGAGCACGGAAAGGACTAGGATCACGGAGGCGGCAAAGTTCTCCTTAAATATAAAAAAAGAACTTTTTTTTTTATGTTATATATTATATGATCAGAGATGCCCAGAGAGCAAAGGAGCTGCCCCAAGAGGTGGTGAGAACCGCGTTACCCCAGGTATGCAAGCGGGGGCTGGGCGGCCACTGCAGCAGGCTGTAGCTGAAAGGATCTAGTCCTGAGAAGTCACCACCTGGTGACTTCCCCAGGTCCTTTTCAGCCTTTTGAACTTTACGAAAATGTTTTCAAAGGAGAATGGAGAGACAGTGAGCAATGGTTGACATCTTCTCTCTGCCAGGCTTGGGCTTTCCAGTGGGGTGTTCAGCCAGCCGGTCAGGGCATGGCATGCCGGCTCGTGCCACCTCATTCCTACCTCCGTGCGTTTGCGTATGACCTTCCTCCCTCTTAGTCTGAATGCAGTCTCTCCTCCAATCACCTCTCCTTTTGTCTCAATCCTACACAAGCCTTCAAAGCCAGGCGTAAGCCTCTGGCCTTTGATAAGGTTTGTTTCCCCGAAGACCCCTGATCTGAAGCCTACTCCAATTGGAAAGAAATCCATCCCACCTGTGGGCTCCTTCTGGCCTGCTCTGTCCTTAGCTAGGAGACACCTCCCAGCCTTGCACTGTGGTCTGGTGACAAAAGTTTGTCTTGTCTCCTTGGACAGATTAAAAGATTAAATATTGGTTGAGCACCTGCTATGTGCCAGGCATGGTGCTAATCAGTTTTTAGACTGGTTTTATTCTGCAGAATGTGGATTTGTATCCTCATCTCACAGATGAGGAACCGAAGGCTCAGAGACTTTAAAGGGGCTTGCCAAAGGCGCTCAGGCAGGAAGCGACAGAGCTGGGAGTGCGCCTTCCCCTGAAGCTCTGCCCATCTGCCCTGCCAGGTGGCCCCAGGGCAGGCCTCAGCATCCCTCCACCCCTGCCCCCAGCCCCTTACTGTACATTCTCCATGATGAGACAGGGGTGAGGAAGGCTGAGCTGAGGTCTCTGATCTCTCAGGCTCCTGTGGCCCAGGCTGCCCCCGGGGAAGTGGTGAGGCTGGGGCATTTGCAGCTGGAGAAAGAGGCATCTGTTCTACTAGGAAGCCTTCTTGGAAACCTTCCTGGAGGAGGTGGTCTTTCAGTCACATCTTAAAGGTTGAGAAGAAGCATTAGTGTGGGTGAGAAGTGGGGAGGCTGCCTGGGCCTTAGAGGAACCTCTGGAGTTCCAGCCTGGCTCCACCATTAAGAGATGGTGGCCTTAGAGGGGCAGCCCCCTCCGCGGGGCAGTGGAGGACCGCCCCAAAGCCCTTGCATTCCACAGCAGCTCACTGAGAACCCAGAGTGTGATATGGCCAACCAGGTACCTTGGGCACGGGGGGTGGTCAGTCATGGGGTCCCTCCCTTTTTACACATGTCGCAGCCCCCTTGCTGAGGGGTTAGGACCCTCCCCCAGGCACAACCCTGAATTTTAGGGAATTGGCCTTAAGGCTGGGGGCCCCTCGCCCTCTGGAGAGCAGTGGGGGCTCACCAGCCGCCGTCAGTCTGTCTGTCGCCTCCGCGCCTCCCCCCTCCAGCGTCCCGCGCCTGCAGCTTTCCCCGAAGACATTTGGTGTCAGTATAAGGACGGCTTTGCCTCGCACGCGGCGCGGCTCGGTCTCGCCGCCGCCGCCGCACGTCCCCGCACCGCCGGGCGCTCGGGCTCCTCCGCAGCCCGCGCCGCACAGACCCCCCGCGCCCCGAGCCCCGCAGCCGGAGGCGCGAGCCGATCCCGGCTCGGGACGCGGGCCCGACCCCACTGCGCCGCGCTGGGCTGCCGCCCGCGCCCGCGCCCGCCGCCGCGCGGGTCCGCTCTGGGCACTTGCCCGCCGCTCGGTCCCCGCAGCGCCCCCGCCCCCGGCCCCGGCCCCGGCCGCGGAGCGCCGCGCGCCCGCCCGCCGCCCGCCCGCCGCGCGCTCCAACTCCGGCGCTCGCCGCGGCTCGCTCGCCCTGCCGGCTTGTCGCCGCCCGCCGGAGCCCAGCCGACTCTCCGCCAGCCCGCCGGCTCCTCCCGCCATGGCCCGGGCCCCGGGGCCCGCCGCCCACCGCGCGCAGCCCCGCGCCCCCCAGGGGCTCAGCTGATCCTGAATTGGCGTGTGTGTGTGTGTGTGTGTGTGTGTGTGTGTGTGTGTGTGTGTTTTGGGGGTGGGGGCGCGCTGGCGGGGCTGTGGGTCCCCTCGCTTTCTGGCTTGGGGGGAAGACGCGTCACCCCCGCGTCTCTAGCCTGGACGACCCCCCGCTGCCCGGCCAAGTCCATGCCCAGGTATGTGGGGGTGGGGTGGGCCAGAGGAAGGGAGGGAGGGAGGGAGGGAGGGCTCAGGTCCGATGCCGATTTCTTGGCGCGACGGTTCTTTCTTTATTGAGGGGCTTATTTATTTATTTCTGGGAACCGGTCCCCCCCGCCCTCCCGCTCGCCCCAGAGCGTACCCATCAGGTCGGTCCCCCAGCCCTCGTCTTCGGGGCAGGTGCCTTGGGAGGAAGGACGGGAAACTTTGACCGGTCCCTTCTCCAAGGCCACGAAAGTTCTCTCCGTGCCAACGCCGGAGCCGGCTGAGCCAGCGCTGCAGACATTTATTCAACAAGTCAGGCTGCCGGGCTGGGGCCCAGGCTGTCCGTCTGTCCCGCTGTCCCTCTGCTGCTGCGCCTCTGCAGCCCGCTGGACCGCGGCTCGCACCAGAGTCCAGGGGGCTGAGCTGGAGTGTGGGCCGAGGGACAGTGGCGGCAGGGGATGGCATGGGGGGAATCCCAGGCAGCGTTTAACTTTCCTGGAGGCTGGGGTGGCAGTCCCCCCTCCCTGGTCAGCACCCTGGGGGGGGGGGTGCCCAAGGCCTCACTGCATGAAGCCAGGCCAGGGTCTGCGCTAGGACTCCAGGGGGTAAAAGAATCCTCAGCAGGTTGGGGCTGGTTATATAATGAGTGTTTATGATGATTGGGTTTTAATTATCGGGCTGGGTGGTGTGTGTGGGGGACGTGGGGGGCAAGAGGCCTTGGTGGGGGGTGGAAAGGCCACCTCTGGGAGGTGGTCATGATACCTGGGGGAGGGGTCTCTTGGATGGGCCGAGGCTGAAGCATCAGTCATCTGCTCTGCTTGTGTCTTTCTCCCCCTTCAGGATCCTGGGGTCTCCTGGGCTGTGGTGGAAATTGGTGTGTGGGGGAGACCCCTGAGCTATATTCTGGCCGTGGGAGTCTGGGTTCTGGGGTCAGGTGTATGTGTGTGTGTCTATGTGTATATGTGTGTGTGCGTGAGAGAGAGCGAGCCAGCGAGCGAGAGGGGGAGAGGGGGAGAGAGAGAGAGAGAGAGATTGAGAGAGAGAGAGAGCTTGCTTGCGTCTGTGCCTGTGTGGTGTGATGGGGTCTGACTCGCCATGTGAGGAGTGTCCTAGGGCTGGAGTGCTCAGGTTGGCCTGAGCCGGGAGCCAGTCTGTCCTGTCCCTCGCCACCTGGGGGATTCACCTAACAGATACTGGCATCCTAAGGACAGGATGCTGTGCAGATAGGGGTGTGGGTTCAGGGGCTGGGCCCCGTGGGAGATGGTCTGGCCGAGGAGCTTGGACTGCAGTCCTCAGGCCCTGCCCGTACTGTTGGGTTACCTCTTGGATCATTGTCTCTTCACAGCCCGAAGGACTGGCTTCTGACACACTTGTCCACCCTTCGGGACAAACTTTCTGTTTAGGCTCCAGGATTGGGGCTGGGATGGGGACTGGGTGGGGAGTCTAGAGCCCTCCCTGTCCCCTTCCTCCCTCCACCATCCACGCTGAGCCAGAGAGAGGGGATGACAGTGGGTGACAGGGCAGGGCAACGATGACTGGGGACCAGTTCTGGGGTTGCCGTTTAGGGAGGGAGAGGAAAAGGGAAGAGCACATCCTTGCGGGGGTGGGGGCTGTGCTGGCCTGACACCAAGCTCATGAACCCCCATGGGGTACCACATTGCCTCAAGCTCCCTTCCTGGCTGCTCAGAGCTGCCCACGCCTGCCCCTGGGCACTGTGATGGCCGGCTTGGAGGTGGGGCTACAGGCCTGTCTGAAGGCCCCTCCCTATTCTTTTGACCAAGGTTCTTTGCTCCCTTCTCCCCAATCCCTATTCCAGGGCCTCTGAGAGGGCATCTTCTAGGCCCACCAGGGGGCACCAAGTAGCAGTTACTTTGTCTCTGCTCCCTGACTCCCCTTGACCTTGGGTGGGGAGGTCGAGGTGGAGGTTGCTGGGAGAATCCCTCCTCTCCCTCCGCTCTGTCACGGTCTCCAGACAGCTTGCCTCTCGTGAGCCCGCAGCCAGGATGGGAGCAGTTTCAGGGACCAGTGTGACTGCAGCCTCTTTGTGGTCCTGGTCCCAGATCCACACCCTGAGCTCTGGGGGCCACCTCCAACTCTCCTTCCCCCAGCCCCTGAGCCCTGAGTGGGGCTCCCTCGGGCCTCAGCCCTCCTAGGAGGGTCTGTTTCTGGGCACCCGTCTGTCCCTCCCCCACCCTGGAGGGGCTCCACCCCAGAAGCTTCTGAGCGCTGTCCAAGGTAATGAAACAGGCTCTTGTGGGCTCCTCCATTCCCTCTGTCGCCCCCTCTGCCGCCTTGTTCTCTGAGTACCCAGCCCCCAGCTCAGAGTGCCGAACTCCTCCATGCCGGCAGGGCAGGGCACAGGGCTCCACGGAGACCCCACGGGCTGCAGGACCCTCCTCTCCCCTCCTTCCTTCTCCCCACTCCTCTCTCCTCCGTTCTCGTCCTCCCTCCCCGCCTCCGACCCCTTCCCTCCCTCCTGTTCTTTTCCGCAGAACGATTCCTTCCCACACGTTCCCAGGATGTGCTCTTGCCTTGTGCCCTCCACCCTTGTGTCCCCCGGAGTCCTGGGCTGGGCTGGGGCTCAGCGACAGCCCCGGGAGCTGTGGGTGCACGGCCTGTGGGTGCGTGCTCCGTGATCCATGGTTGTGGGTGTCTGGGAATGGGCATGTGTGGGCGTCTGAAGGCCCATGGGTTTGTGGGGCTCCAGGTCTGTGGGTGTTTGTGTCTGCGAACCTGTGGATGTGTAGCCTCGCGGTCCTGAGGGTCTGCGGGTCCTGGTATCCAGAAAGATGTGGGTCGAATCTCTCTCCCTTGTGGCTGCCGGTCTCAGGAGGGAAGAAAACAAATCCGATTGCCTGCTCTCGCTTTCTTATATTTATTAAGCACCTACTATGTGCCAAGCCCCATTCTGGTCATGAGGGGACAGAACAGTGAACAGAGGGAACAGACAAAATCTGCTCTCTTGGAGCTCCTTTGCCCCTGGGAGGGGCTCGGGGCCTCCCCTGTGCCAGGTGCTGCGTGGGCGTGTGGCCACAGGACCTGGGTTCCTCTCACTCTCGGAGACGAGAACTGGGCTGTATTTGACACATGGGGGTACAGATCATGGAAGGCTTTGAAAGAAGGTGTTTAGAGGTTGTTGAACAAATGCTGGGAGCTTCTGGTGCTTCTTGAGCAGGAGAGGGTGAACAGGAAGTGGTGTCTGCAGGGTGGAGGCCACGGGCTTTCAGGGCTGGAGGTGAGCACGGACCTGGTCCTGCCTCACGGGCTCCCGCCTTCATCCCGGAGGCCCCACCTCTGCCAGCTCCCGCTCGCCCTGCTCTCTGGCCAGGGTGCTCTTGCTGCTGATGCATTCTGGGAGAAGCTTCAGAGTTTTCCCTCTTCTCACCGCTGACCACCAGCCTCGATGGGCAGCGAGGGCCACAGTCCACTCTCGGTTGGTACAAGGACCTAGCCCTCCTCCCTGGAGCACTCAGCTCTTGTCCTGGCCAGAGAGACACGAGCAAGTCCGTGATCGCGAGCATGGCCTAGATGGCCAAGGTCCCTAGCATCCCAGGAGCATGAGCTTCTTGTAAAATCGGGATGTCACCTTCCACCTTAAGGGATTTTTGTGAGGCCTGGAGGTGTCTCTGCAGTGCCTAGAATGGGGTCTGTACAGTAAAGCTGTTTTCCTTTCATTAAGGTGCTTTCTGAATCTCTTTTCCAGTTTGCTGTCCCTTTTGTGGGAGAGAGAAAGAATCATGTTGGCATTTTATACAAATGGAAACGGAGCTTGGTGAGGCTGTGTGATGCAGTGAGGCTGTGGCTGGGACTCGAGTCTGGGCCCGGGGACTCCCGATCCAGTGCTCGGACACCCTCCCTCCCGTCAGGGACCACGTTCACCCTGATCTGTTAACTGAAGTGAGACCCAAGGTCCTCATTACGGCCGAGTGAGTAGAAACTGATCAGCAGAGTCGCCTGCTGGGAAATGCCCAAACACACCGATGGAGAGTCAAACACAACCTCACGCGCTGGCACTTGCCATAAGGCTGAGAGCCGACAGACAAATGACAACGCCTAGTGACAGACACAGGGATAGGTACCCATGTGTTCTGGGGCCCAGAACTTGCTCAAGGGCATCCGAACACGTTGCATTCTCAAAGCCTTCCATGCTCTGCACCCCCATGTGTCCAGCACAGCCCAGTTCTGCCCTCTGAGCGGTCGGTGGGTGGGCTGCACCCCACCCCGCTGTCCACGGCCTGGCCTGCACAGCCCTGGTGACCTGGATTTGGGCCTCCTAGATTTAAATCCCAGCTCTTTCACCGGGTACTTCTTGACCTTGGAAACATTCCTTAACCTCGGGGCCTCAGTTTCTTCACCTATAAAGTGGAGAGAGTAAATGCACTTACTCACTGGGTAGTAACGAGGTGCCTGGCACACAGCAAGTGCTTGACAGAGAATGTTGGCTGTGACTCTTGACAGCTGTCATGGGAGGGGCTGCTGATCCAATTCATGGAACGCTGCAATGCTGGGAAGGCTCGCTGTTGATTTTGGTGACAGGACCAAGGTGACTGCAATATGTGGACGGTCTCGGCTGGCCACACCAGAGCGAGTTTTGCTTCGGGTCACACACGTAGAGACTGAACTTCAGCCATTCACTTTTAGGCTAGCGGAGCCTTGTCTTTGCTGCAGCTCCTCTGAAGAAGATCTAGGGGACCAGAGGACCACATGT
Organism: Macroglossus sobrinus; assembly: GCA_004027375.1. Lineage (NCBI taxonomy): Eukaryota > Metazoa > Chordata > Mammalia > Chiroptera > Pteropodidae > Macroglossus > Macroglossus sobrinus. Next base: position 16,826 of record PVKZ01002616.1, on the reverse strand, counting down.
CCCTTAGGTGCTGTGGTCTGATTGGGCTGCCAGCCGGGCTGTGGGGCTCCCAGGCTGCATCAAGAGAGGGCCCCCTGAAGAACCAGGCAGGTGATTCATCTGCTCTCCTCGGGGAGCAAACCTGGTCCAGCCCTTGCCGAGGAAAGTAGGCAAACTTGAACGTGACTGGGGAGGGGGTCCTGAGGAACAGATGATCTGGAAATTGTCACTCGAGGAGTGGATGAGAGAGCTGGTGACAAGAGGCCTGGGGCAAATGAGGCTTGGGGGTGGGCGGGCTGTCGTTGAGCATATGCAGGGCTGTCATGCGGAAGAGGGAGCAGGCAGAGGGGTCCCGGGGCTCTGGGGTGCAGGCTGGACGATGCTGGGGTTCCTGCGGCCTCGCAAAGATGCAGCCTCTGGAGTGTGTGTGTGAGTGTGTGTCTGTGTGAATGTGATGAGTGAGTGAGGTGTGTGCGTCTGAGTAATTGTGTGTTTGTGTGAGTAGGTGTTAAGGTATCTGCATGTGAGTGTGTGTGACTGTGTATATCTGTGTGTGATTGTGTATGTCTCTGAGTGTATGACTGTGTGAGATGTGTGTGTGAGAGAGCACGGTGTGTCTGTGTGTGATTACGCATATGTGCTTGTGTGTCTGTGTCTTTGTGTGCGATCGTGCATGTGTGTACCATGTGTGTGACTGTGCCCGTGTGTGCGCTGATGGATCGGGCCGCTTTGGGGTCCCATTTTTTTTTCAGAGGTTCCCTGTGTGAAGATCGTAAGAGTCTGGAATCAGACACTGTGTTTGTGGGACTCCTAGGTCCCAGAATTCTGAAATCTCAGGGCTGACAGCGCCAGTGTGCATGGGAGATGGTCGCAGGGCTCACTGCTGCGGGCGTGTGCCCACGTGTGTCACCCGTTCATCCTTCCAGCAGCCCTGCCCCAGAGCACTTGTTACCCTCATTGTATAAAAAGCATCACCGAGGGCTTCTGCTAGGCTGAGTTGTGTGCCAAGGTGGACTGGTGTCACTTGAGACTCCAACACGGGTCCTGGCATCCAGCGCCTGTGCTTTGAAATGCCACACGTAGAGTCTAAGGTTATTGTCATCAATATCTGGGGCCTCTGCGTTTCTGGGTGATTATAAGATGTTCTGATTCTGAGATTCCTGGATTCTGGTATTTCCAGAAGGAATTTGTTGCTTGTTCTTCTAGTCGTGACATTAGCTGATGTGTGGTTGTTGACAAAGGGATAGATGAGTTGCCTGCCTGAGTGTTCTTGTAAACATACACACACACACACACATGCACACACATGCGCGCACGCGCGCGCGCGCGCACACACACACACACACACACACACACACACACACGCATGCACGCACGGCCTGGGCAGACCAGGCCAGGCCTCAGGTCTTCCTCCACCAGGACTCTGGGCTGTGCAGGCACAGGCCTTCCCACACCGCACTCCAAGGGCATAGCCTCTGGACTACCAGCTGGAGGAGTCTGAGGGGCAGGATTCCCCAAAGACTTGGAGGGTCTTTGCCCATCCTGGGGGGTCTTGGCTGGACCAGTGGCTATAACAGCACTGCTTGGTGACTCAGCTGGGAGAGGGAGCCTGGTACCAGGGCATCTTTCCCGGTCCCAGGGCGGTGCCTGTAATGGTTTAGTGCTGGCCTCAGGAGTGGCAGACCCGAACGGAGACCCAGGCTCTGCTCTATACCAGCTGGGTGACTTCGGGCATTGCTGGACTTCCCCGGGCCCCAGGCTCCTTCCCCATAAAGTAAGAATAAGCATGGTCTGTACACCATGGGGCTGTGGCGGCAAAGGATATAGACAATGCATAGAAAGCCTTTTGCCCATTGCCTGGTACAGTCAGACATAGAGCCTCCGTGATGCTGTGATGAGGGTGGTGATGGTGGTGATGGTGGTGATGGCAGAGGGAGGGCTGGGGTGCCCGTCCCTGGGGATGGCCCACCTGGCCTCATGCATGCCTAGACATCCACCTTCATGGGTCCTAGAGAGCCTCCCCATCCATATTGTGTCTTCAGAAGGGCCCGCTGAGGCAGGCAGGAGGAGAGCTGAATCTTACAGAGAGGGAAGCTGAGATCCCAAGAGGCCGACGGAATCAGGAGTAGGTGTGTGTTCCAGACACAGCAGGGTCCTGCTCTGCCCCTGCCCCTGCTCACGGGGGTTAGCTCAGTTACCGCGTTGTGGCCTGGTGGACTGCCCTGGGAGCACCCACAGGAAAGATACTGGGATGCAGAAGTAGTTCATCGGGGGCCAGACGAACCTTTGTTTGAGTCCACCAATATTGTCACCTAACACAAGTCCTCTTGACTGTGAGATTCCGTTTGCAGGCAGGTTGGAGCTCAGAGGGCCCATCTGCCTATCCCCCAAAATCTTCCAGCCATAGACGCATGGGCAGCTGGGGGCGGGAACTGGGCTATAGGTACAGGACAGAGGGACTTTGGAATGGGAGTGGGTCAGAGGGACATGGTCCGGGTGGTCACTGGGCGGCAGGTCAGAGGGTGTACGCTGGGGAGTGGGTCGAGGGCGGTTGTCTTGGCAGTGGTGGTCTCTAGTAGCCCCACAGTGAGGCGAGAGAGGTGAGAGGACAAAGGACAATGACACAGTGTGACAGCTTTGAATACGGCCAAATAAGGCAAAAAGCAAGTTAATACAAAAGGGATAGAGTTGAGAGTGAAAAGCGGGGTGATCATGTGTTGTCCCAGAGACCTCGGCAGCCCTTGCCACCTGTGTGGGTGCAGGAGGGGTTTTGGTGGTGCCGAGTGGGGTGGCAGTTGGGCCCATAGGAAGCCTGGCTCTTCTGCCTCTAAAATTTATTTCAGACCCAACCCCTCCTTCCCGTCTCCACCAGCATCCCAGGCCAGGCCCGCCCATCTTTCCAGCCTCCTTCTGGCCCTGCCCGCTCCACCCCTGCCCCTCCACCCACTCTCCCTTCAGCCCTCAGAGGGATGGCTTAAAGACACAGACCAGAGCATGTCACTTCTTACATAAACACCCTTCCCTGGCTTCCCTTTGCACTTGAACTAAAACCCAAGCTCCTTCCATGGGCTCTCAATGGGCCCAGCCAAACTCTCCCCTCTCCCGCCCCCTCCGTACCCCAGGCTCCGCCACCCTGGCCTCGTTTGGCTGCCCCGAGCTCACTCCAGCCTCCCTCCCAGCCTCTGCACGTGTGATTGCTTCTACCTGGAGTGCTTTAGCCACAGACTACCCACGGTGACGCCTTCTGATTCTTGTCGTTTTCATCCTAAATGTCTCTTTCTTTAGAGAGGGCGAGACGGTTTCTTCCCACTCCCGCCTTTCTCTCTTGTTTATTTACCTCTCAGCACTTTTTATTAATTTATCCGACGAACATTTCTTGGGCACCTAGTATGTTCCAGGCACTGTTTCAGGGGCTTGGGGACACGGTGGTGAGCGACGCAGACCACAGCTCCTGCTATCACCTTCTTTCAAGTCAGAAGACAGACACTAAATCATGCAGAAGTAAATACATAAATCATACGGCATGTTTGGTGGTGATAAGAGCTAGGGAAGCTGAGGGAAGGATGAATTAATCGACTCGTGTCTTTTTCCCTTTCTGGAGTGTTGGGTTATTGTGAATGGGGGCTGATGTCAAATCTGGCTTATTCACCAGCATAGCCCCAAAGCCTTCACAGTGCCTGCACATAGTAGGTGCTCAGGAAAACGTCATTGGACAAATGAATGAGCATTCAGGGTCTGGGAGAACGGGGTGCGGGAGTTGGAGAAGCCTGGAGGAGGCAGTCAGAGAACTGAGGAGGTCTGGTCTGGCCAGAGTGAGGGGCCAGCGGATGGGGCGGTGGACTCTGAGGCTGGCACAGCAGTGGGCAGCCTGGAGCCACCTCGGGGAAGATGTTTTGCAGCCCAGGGGTTGACACGTGGCGGGCGGAGGTGCCTGGGAGCTTATGTAAGGCTTGGGGCTGTTTTTTTGGAACCAAGAGCATAGCCCCGAGCTCGGGAGAAAACTCTGCCTCCCTGACCAGCCGGGCGAAGTGGCAGGAGGTGCCAACTCCCGCCTGTTGCCCCCGGGAGCCAGAGAAATGTCCAAATGCATCAGCTCTGGGCAGCTCAGCTGACAGCTTAGCAGCCACGGGTGGCAGCCGAATGGGCGCCAGAGATTTGGGCCTCACTCCATCGCTCACTGCCTGGCCTGGCGCTGTCATGGTTCTTAGGCCCAGGAGACCCCCATGGATGAAGAGTGATGACCTCTCGGAGGAGGTAGTGAGGGGCGGGCCCCGAGGAGTGGCTGTTTTTCCCACCCCGAGGCCACGGGCCCGCTGCGAGGCCACGGGCCGTCAGCTCTGAATCTGGAGGGCTGGTGCCGGGAGTCTGGCCTCGAAACGTGCCCTCAGCCTTGGCATGCCACTCCCGTCTCTGGACCTTGGTTTCTCCCTCCGCTAAACGGGCAGAACAACCCTGCTGGGGTTAGGGTGTGCATCAGACGAGACTGGATGTGGAAGTACCCTTGAGACGGAGTCAGGACTAGCTACAGGATGTGCAGGGCCCGGTGGAAAATGAAAATGTGGGGCCCCTTGGTCAAAAATGATTGAGAATTTCGAGTGGATGACACCAGTGCATTAAAAAAAAAAAAAAACACAGGCCCTGCTGAACGTAGGGCCTTCGGGAGCTGCATGGGTCAGACGCCCAGGAAGCTGGGCCTGATGGAGTTTGGTCTCTGCTGTCACCTGGGTCTGTGTCTGTCTTGTCCCTTCTCTGGGTCTCAGTTTCTCCATCTATAAAGCCGTGAGGTTGGCGTGTACAGTCCCTGCGTTCTCGGCTTTGTCAGGCAGTGGGTGGCGGGTCCCTGGGCTCAGCTGCAGGTCTCAGCTCAGCTGCAGTCAGAGGAGCCTGCCCCGATTCCCTCCTGGCTTACCCAGGCCCCCTGGTGTCTGGTCCCACGGCACCCCAACTTCTCCTTGGCAACACGCGTCATCCTGGCAACAACGTCCGTCTTTACAACAACTTTCCCTTTTTTTTTCTTGCAAATTTTCTTTCCCTTCGATGGTGTAATAAATACTCAACGCTAGTCTCATGAAAAAAAGAGCAGCTACCGTCACACCGACATTCTAAGAAGGTTCTGTGCTCCCCTCTCTTCATCTCCCCAAACAGAGGCTCCACGAGGTCGACCAGACTTCCCCCAGGACCTCCCCGCTAACCCCCGGCCTGGAAGTGGATTCTAACTCTCTTGTATCCGGGCCTTCAACTCGTCCCTAATTCTCATGGCCGGAGTGAGGGCGAGGGGCCTGTGGGCCTGACGGGGAGGCTGGCTGGGCAGCGTGGGCCAGGCCTGGCCCTGCCATGTGCCACCTCTTTTTCTTCCCCAGGCTCCCTGCTCAGCGCTGACATGGCTGAGAGCTCCTTGCCACCCTCCCCGTGTGCCGAGGCCCTGGACCCTGAGCCAGGGGTCACCGAGCAGCCGGGGCCCCGGAGCCCCCCTCCGTCTCCTCCGGGCCTGGAGGAGCCCTTGGATGGAGCCGATCCGGACGTCCCCCACCCAGACCTGGCGCCCGTTGCCTTCTTCTGTCTGCGGCAGACCACCAGCCCCCGGAACTGGTGCATCAAGATGGTGTGTAACCCATATCCTTTGTGGGGCCTGGGTTGGCCGGGGCTCTGCTCGGGCTGAGCTGCTTCCTAGCGGGGCCCTGCCTGCTCTACCGGGCCTTGCTGGTGGTGGTGGGCGAGCTCGCGTGGTGCGTCTGGGGAGCCATTGGAGCACGGAGGTCACACTGATGAGGACCTGGTGTCTTGCTCATGTGAGCATTCTGGAATTTGTGGACTGCAGGGGTCAGTCCAATGGCCGGGCTGGCTCAGAAAGTCCTCTGGTGGGGCTGGATGAGATGCTTCCTGCGATGCTGGGTGACTTGGGGGAGCCTAGGGCTGCGGGCTGGTGAAGAGGAGGCTTTAGGGCCCATGGGGGTGGCCTCATGGTTTTGGGGGCCTACCGAGCAGGACAGAATCCCTGCCAGTACTCGAGGCCACACAGAGTAGGGCCTGAGTCCAGCCATGGATGCCTGGGGTGCACAGATACAGGTTGGGGTGGTGAGGCCAGCCCCCAGAAAGGCTGGGGGAGGCAGCCATGTGGAGCCCGTGTCTGCTGACCTCCCCACTGTGTCAGGGGCTGGGGTGGTGAGGGGCCTGAGAACCCCCAGACCTCGGAAGCCAGAGGGACTCTACCAGAGCGGGTGGGGGGCAGAGCTGGGAGCCCCTAGCTGGGGGTGGGGCAGGGTGAAGACCTTCCCTTCTGTGGAACAGCTTAGGAGGTCCCAGACACCCCGAGGGGTCTGCTCAGTAACATTTCACCCAATGTGACCTGATACCTGCCCTGGGACCAGGAAGGACCCAGAGCAGTGCTGGTCTACCTTGGGGAGCTCCTGGGAGTGGGGGACGCAGGCAGCACCCATGGGAGCAGCTTTAGTACAACATGGAAAACCTTAGGGACCTGCAGTGTGTGACCTGGGGGGCAGCCAGGCCAGAGAAGGGGGACCATCGAGATTTTGGGCTTTTCGGGGAGAGGAAGCTGGCTGGGGAGTAGAGAGACAGTGAGTGGAACCATGTCAGAGGGACCTTGCCTGGGTGGGACATCAGGGTCGATTCCAGCTCTGCCACTTAGGCACTGTGTGACCTTGCGAGAGGCACTTCACCTGTTTGAGCCTCACATAGTCTAAAGGGTCAGTACTGCCCTGAGCTGGAGGCAGAGGCATGGCTCAGATGACCTTGGCCTGGGAGTCTGACCCAGCTGGTCCTCTGGCAGGTCTGGCTGGGCTAGAGCAGCACCGAGCAGCCCGAGTGTCCCAGAGAAGCCCCTGGATGGGGAGCAGGTCCGAGTAGTGCCTGCCGTGGAGTAGGTGTGTGACTTTGGGCCGTCCCCTCTCTCTGAGTCTCAGAGCCTTTACTCTACTTGGATGAGATGCCGCCCCCAGCTCTGGGAGTCCTGGGTGCCAGCCGCATTTGCCCACACCTTTGACCCCAGGCACACGGGACCCTGACCCCTCAGCGGAGCACAGAAATCCTTCCAGGTGGACGCATTTCTGACCCACTGAGCAAACAGAGTCCCTTGGGTCCTCTGACTTTTGTCCTTACCACCCTTTTGGGTTCTACCCTCAGGGTGTGTGTCTGGGGTTGGGGACAACTATGGGGCCAGCCCAGGAGGGGAAGGAGAGGGTCTGGATCCCAGCAGGGCTGGGCTTAGTCCTCGCCTGTCTTGGGAAGAGCCCTGGGTCCCAGCGCAGGAAGCTGCATGGGGTAGGGGATGAGACCGAATTCAGCCCCCTGCTCCCCCAGCTCTGGGAGCCGCGAGGGGCACTGCAGGGCTCCCAGGCCTCGTGGCCAGAAGCTTCAGAGGCTGGGGTGAGGGATGGGGCGGGGAGGATGGCTGTCTCATCCTGGACTGGCTGCCTAACTGCCGGGCTGCCTTCTGGACCAGAGATGTGACAATTCTGGCGAGGAGCAGCCTCAAAAGCATCAAGTTGTGGGACTCTCAGACTCCCGACCCCTGTGATTGAATCTAAAGGTTCATAGTTCGGATTTAAAGCTCAGAGATGCTAAAACGCTAAGCTTCCGTGATTCAAAGACTGTGGAGTTCTGTGTTTTGAGGGCGTGTCTGACATTTGGTGGCTGCGGGGGTGTGTGTTTGGGGGTCGAAGAGCCTGTGATTCCGGGGCCCTGTGATTTCACAGCCTGAGTCGGGTCAGTGGGACAGAGGCCAAAGTGGGCTTCTACAAATGCAGGTCCCAGACACCTCGGCGTCCACAGGGGGCCCCTGGAGCAGAGACGTCATTGTGGGGCGCTCAGGTTGGGCTGTAGGGGTTTGGAAGATGTGTGTGTGTGTGTGTGTGTGTGTGTGTGTGTGTGTGTGTGTGTGTGGTGTCTTTGATCAGGTCCTGAGGAGTATAGGCCTCTTTCCTGGCCAGAGAGCTCCCCGCTTCCGTCTTGCCCGGGAGGGAGGCCAGGAAGGGGCTGTGAGCGCTGATGAGGAGGAGATGCTGGGGCGCTGGGGCGCGCCCTTCCGTGCGGGCGTTTGAGTGTGATCACGTTTTGTGGTCCTGGCTGATTTGTGCATTACGGGACATTTGGTGTCCCTGGTTACTAAATATTAGTAGGCAGTGTTTCTCAGTCATTGTGGCAACTATAAATGACCCTTCGCCTCTCCAGACTCTGCAGGATTCTGCTTCCCATGAGGATCAGGCCAGCGGGAGCGCCTCCTGTGACTGGCACACCCAGGGCAGTGTGGGAGGCCTGCCCCAGACAGACTGTCCTAAGCACCGGTGTCTCTGGCGCTGAGGGGCCCTGGCGCAGAGCCAGCTGCCCTTTGAAGCTGGGTGCTCCCTGACTCAGCTCCTCATCCAGCCCGGAGCTGGGCCCTGAGTCACCCCCTGATTCACCGGCAAAGCAGAGGCTGCCGGGACCGCCCCCCTGCCCGCCACCCCGAGCTGGAGAGAGGGAGAGGTCCACTCACCCACATGTCAGCACCACCTTCTGCCTGGTCTGGGCCTTGTGTGCGCATTGTCAGCTGGGAGGTCGCTGGGTCTGAAACATCAGGCATCCGTGGCATGGTTTGACTCATGGGGAGGTGACCTATGGCGCGTGGACCTGAGTCAGACAGACCTGGGGGCCTGTGCTGCCTCTTATTTGCTGTGTGGTCATGGGCCAGTTTCTTAACCTCTCCGATTCCCACCCTCGTTTTCCCGCTTGTCACACAGGGATGGTAACCCCCACTCCATAGATATCACGGAAGACCAAAGCGGGTCTGCAGAAGGCGCAGGTGAACTTGGAGCTGTGCAGACCAGGAAAACGGCCACACGTCTGGTTGTTATCCTTGCTGTCTGTCTGTGCCCCAACGCTGAGTGGGTCGCTCACGTGCAGCTGAGTGAACACTCTGCTCGCGATGGGCTTGGTAAGACGCTGGATGCCAAGTCTTTAGATGGCGCGTGACACTTTCAGAGGACATTGTTTCGAGGGAAAATCAGATTCCACCTCGTCATTTAGGGAGATCTGCGCCGGTGTTGCTGCTGGTTGCCATGCCCGCATCCGCGCAGACATCTCTAATCCACCACAGTGCATCCAGCAGCGCGCCGCCGGCAGCAGGCCTCACCAGTTGCAAACCTATTTTCCACCCAGATTAGACTCTGAGAGCCTTGGTGTATCGGGCTGCGTGTGGGAGCAGGGCCCGTGGTGCCTGCGCTCACCTCAAACCTGGTGCTTTCCCCTCCCTGAGCCTGTGTTCTCATCTCTGTGACCGGACGGTTCGAGATGATTAGAGCTGATTCCTGCAAAGCACCCAGCGCCGGATCCGGCACGGAGGAGGGATCCAGGGATGATGACGAGAGCTGGCACTTACTGGACCCTTCATCTTCATCGTCACCCTTAACCCTAGTATTCATCCAGAGGCAGGTGCTGTCCTAGCTCCATCTTGCACATGAGGAAAGTGAGGCTCAGAGAGGTTGAGTAACTTTTTTCTGGGGTTGCACAGAGCTGGGATGAAAACCTCAATTTCTCTGTATCCCCAGCCTCGGCTTTTGTCCAGGATGCTGCTGCCACTGGTGGAGCCTGGAGAAGCACTGGTTCTCCACACCACACCAGGGCAGGGAGGTTGGCTTTGCAGTCTCAGGTGGCCAGGTGAGGGTCTCTCTGGGTTCCAGGGCTGTAGATTATAGCCCCCTCCTCTCCCATCATGCACGGGGCTGCTGCCCCTCCTCCCCCGCTCCAGCCGGGGCTGAGCCAGCGCTTCTGCTGCTTGCGGATCATCCACGCGTGGTGGGAAGCCAGTCAGCCGTGAAGGCTGCCTCTCTGCAGGGCAGGGGGAGGGTGCCCGCTGAGGCAGTGAGGCAGAGGCGCCAGCTGCTCGTGACTTTAGACAGGTTGCTCCCCCTCTCTCGCCCTCAGTCTCTCTGTCTGCAGGATGGGAGAGCTGGGCAGCAAGGTCAGGAAGGGGCTGCCCGGGGTACCCGTTTCCCTGCCACGCTCCCCAGGAAGCATCTCAGTGGCATCTAGAGGGTCACTTGGGCTCTGAGTTCCGTGTGGGATGCCCACTCGCTCTGTGCCTTTACAGCTCTGCTCCTGGTTCGCATCTGCCCCTCTGCCCCGCTTCTGTCTACTTCCGGTCCCCCGCCCTACTTCCGGTTCCCTGCCCGGCTCCGGTCTCCTGCCCGGCTCCGGTCCTCTGCTTGCTAAGTTGGGGTCTGTGGGTGCTCTCACTATGAGGTCCACCTCACCTAGACCCCTGCCTTATGGACCCTCTGACCTTGCTCATCACTGGGCGGGAAGAGGGCAGGGCTCATGGTCTCATCGTAGCCCCCGGTGCCATGTCTTGTGCTGCTCGCTGTGAGGGTTCGGTGTGTTCGTTGAGGGGGGCGGGGGTTCATCCACATTCACTCACGCATTCATGAGATCATTCAGCAAGCCTTTACTGAGTGCACCAGGCACATGCAGAGGGACAGACGTGGCCATTTTGTGCAGAAGGTCACTCTTTCTCCAGTGGAGACATGTCAGTGGGGAGGCCATCATGATAGGGTGCCTGTGGGATGGAGAAATAATGGTGGCCCAGGGTGCTGGCAGGGCCTGGAGGGAAGGGGTGGGCTGCCTTGGGGTGGTGTTGGACAGAGAAGACTCAGAGGTGGCACAGGGGCTGTGGCTTGGTGGCTGTGTGAGGACCTGCTCCTGGCTTCTTGGCTGAGTGTCCTTGGACAAGTCTCTTGCCTTTGCTGAGCTTCTGTTTGCTCATCAGTGAAATGGGCAGGTCAGAGTGACCCCAGTTGGGAATGTGAAGGGATCAAGTAAGGGCCAGGACAAGCACTGACTGGGTAAACTGTTGAGTGCCGAGCGGCAGCTATGTGTACAGTGGCAGGGAGCCACCTGGGGTGGCCCTGGCTGCACCGCCAGAGGTGTCCTGCCTCCAGACAAGGGTCCCCAAGGCCAGTGGGCAGCTGGGCCCGGTGTCCGTGATGATGGTTTGAGAGGCTTGGGCTGTTCTGGTCGTGTAGTGCATCCCCTTGCCTCCAGGCAGGTTTCCGTTCAGCCCCGCTGTGCCACACGGGGATTTGGGCCACGAAGAAGGGCCTCTAACTCTATCCCTCCTGTCCTGCGCTCTTAACCTGTGGCTGGGTTGTCGGGAGCATCTGGAGCATCTGGAGTTGAGTTCTTCCGTCTCTTCCTGTCTAAACAGGCGGTGCCAGGATCTCAGTCCTCCTGCCCCACGTGACAGCTGGTGTCACCTTCCCTCCTCTCCCGGGTACACGAGACAGAGAACCTGTCCAGGAGTGCAAAGATGTGTGGCTTTGGGCCATCGCCTCTCTCCCGGACCCACCTACAACTCCCCACACCCGTCTTCCTCCTGGGTCTCTTCCGTGGACTTACCTGTGACCCCCTCTCTGTCCCCCTACCTGCCTTCTTTCTTTTGTTTAGTCTTTCCTCACTCAAAGACCTTCAGTGACTCTCTGTCACCCCCAGATTCTTCTCTCCTCGCCTGGATCTGACGCCTTCCAGGACCCACCTTCTTGCTATTTCCCTTCCTGCACGCTGTTCCAAAGCCCAGACGTGCTGCTGATGGTACCCGAGGCCCCCCCGCCCCCCGCTTCCCTGCCTTAGTGTATGCTCGTCTGCCCCAGTCATGCCCTGTCCCCCACCTCTAGGGCCTCTCCACCGCCAGCCCCACCGAGCCCAGCTTCGGGCCGCCACCTGCAGGAAGTTGTCCTCTAGACCCCTCAGCCCTTTATCAGTCCTTCCCTGTCCTATGAGCTTCCTCGTGTCTCAGGGGAGTCGTGGTGGCTTTACCTCTGCCAGGCGGGAGGTCCCTGAGGGCCCCGTGGCTCTGGCTTACTCTGCGTCTCTGATGGGCCCCACAGGCTGGGCACTGATGGGCTTCTGCATCACTTTCCACTTCCCCACCTGCTATGACCTCTCAGAATCTCTCAGCACCTCCCGTGAGGTGGCAGAGCCAGGAGTGTGCTAACTCCCCATTCCACAGCTGGAGACACTGAGGCCCAGGAAGGGGCATGACTTGCCCAAGGTCACACGTTTGAGAAGTCAGCAAAGTCAGGGTAGACTGGAGCCCAGGACTCCAGACTCTTGGCCAGTGCTGTGCCCACCCAGCCTGCTCGTGGCCGGGGAAGGGAGGGTGTCCCCTCCTCCCTCAGCCCTGGCCTAATGGGGATGCCCAGACGGGCGGCAAGTGTTGCTGGAAGAAGCAACACATGTCTGGGAAATTGTTCGTTTCCCTCCATCTGGTGTAGAGAAGGTTGTTTTTCTCCAAAGTAAAAGTCAGCATCAAGCTGTGCCCTGGGGATGCTGGTGGCGGCCACGGTGGATGCCGCATCTTTATCTGACAGCAGGGCCGCTGGATGGCCAGTCAGAGGAGCCTGCCCTGGCCCGCAGGGCACCCTCAGGAACGGCGCATGGATATTTCTATGTAAAGTGAGCTCTAGGAGCAGAAATTGCCCCTGACCCTGTGTGGGGGCATTGATGAAGCCCACGTGAAAGAGGAGGCATTTGGCCTGGGTTTTGCTGCTTGAGTAGGAATTTTCCAGGAGACACTTGAGGGATGGTTTTCTAGGCAGAGGGAAGAGTGTAGAGAACGGTGAGGAGTTTTGTGTGGCTGGAGCAGCGTGAGATGGGCTGGGTAGCAGGGTGCAGAATGCCAGGTTGGAGCTTGCTCTTGATCTGTGGGCACTGGGAAGCCATCGATGGGTGTCCAGTAGGGATGGGATGTGGGTGAAGTCATTTGCTAGAATGATCATCGCTTGAGCAGAATGGAGGATGCTTGAGAGAGAGAGAGAGAGAGAGAGAGAGAGAGATAGATAGAGAGAGAGAGAGAGAGACTGGGGTCTAGAGGCCATGCAAGAGGCTCCTGCAATGGATATTGATTGATTGATTGGTTGATTCATTCATTCATTCATTCATTCATTCATTCAACAAGTGTTTATTGAAACCAGCTATGTGTTGGACACTGTTCCAGACCTGAGCAGAGCTGCCCCTAGGGCTGTTCAGTCATGCTGGGTGGGGCCACAGTGTACAGGCCTGGACATCCAGTGGTGACCCAGGTATAGTCTGCTGGGGGAGGCTATACCACACCCGAGTCCTGCTCCTGTGAGGCAAAATGGGGTAAAGGCGGGGCAGAAGGCCCCTTAGGAGCCCTGGAGCAGAGAGTGGTCAGCCTGTCCTGGAGCCCACAGACGAAGAAGGAGGCCTCAGGGCCAGGGCAGAGAGACTTTGATGGGGGAGAGATACAGAAAGGGGGATGGCATTCCAGCTGAGGAAACAGCCTGGTCAAGGTTTCCAGCTGGGGTCACTGGAGATGCTGATTACAGCCTGGAGTGTGGGCTGGGTACGGAAGGACATTCGGGATTGAGATTCTGGAAGGTAAAGGGGAGGTGCTGCTCCAGGGCGGGCACTGGGGTTCACTGAGGACCTACTATGCGCTGGGTGTGGCTCTAGAGACCGCCTACTGCACAGACAAGGCCCAGAGAGGTCAAGTGCTTGTCCAGGCCAACCAGCCTGGCGGTGGCTGGAGCCCCGGCCTGCATAGCCCCGTGAGCCCCATGAGCCCTACCAGGAAGTCTCGTTGTAATTGATTTAGGGCAGAGAATTAGAAAGAGGGCTGGCTGGCTAATGAGGAGTCCACCCCTCCTGGGGCATTTAAAACATGACTGGACATTTACAAGTCCATTCAGCCTGGGCTTCGGCCTCGGTGTCAGAAGCCAGCTCTGACCTGCCGCCTCTCTCAGACTGCCTCGCCAGGCTGTCGGGAGTAAAACGGCCCCGTTTGTTTTCCTCGGAGAGAAATCAATACGTCTTTTTAATCGGCCAGAATGTCTTCCTGCTGACCTCTCCCCAGCTCTCCTTCCATGCTCTGTCTCCATCTGCCTGCGGAGCCGAGCTCTGCTCCTCCGGTCTCCCTCTTCTCTCCCTAAGTTCAAATCCTGATGCAGGCGCTTACTGCTGTGTGATACTGAGCAGATAACTAGGCCCCTCTGGGTGCGTTTCCATCAAGATGAGGAAGCAGGAGGAGAAGGCGTGGCTGGCTGACTGTGAGGTGCTGTGTGATGTGAGGGCTTGGGGTGCTGGGCTTGGGGGAGAGGGCCAGGGCGGAAGTGGACAGAGCAGGGTGCCCAAGGCTGTGCCTGGCTTCTCCCAGAGAGTGGTAGAGGAGATTCCCTCCCATCCATTAATTTATCCACCCACCCACCCACACGTTAGTCCATTCATCCATCCATCCATCATCCATCATCCATCATGCATCCATCATCTATCTATTCATCCATCATCTATCCATCATCCATCCATTCTTCCATCATCTATCCATCATCCATCCATCATCCATCCATCCATCATCCATCATCCATCCATCATCCATCCATCCATTATCTATCCATCATTTATCCATTATCCATCCATCCATCATCCATCCATTCATCCATCTATCTCTTTTCCATTCATCTGCCCACTATCTCCATCCATCCATCCACCCAAACCTTACATTGATATGTGCATTCACCCCACCTTCCCAACCAACCATCTACCCACGAACACCTACACAGAGGGCCTTGAATACCGAGCTGAAGAATTAGGAAATTCTCTGGGAGGCGTGGGGAGCCACAGAAGCCTTTTGGTTTTGGAGAACCCGCCGGCTGCCATGAGGAAGGTACACCGCAGGAGGCAAGGCAGGAGGAAGAGGCTGTTGACTTAGGAGTGAGTGTCGCCCACCTGGGGCAGTGGGGGTGCAGAAGGGTGATGGAGAGGAGGGATTTAGGTGGTGAGACAGACAGGCCTCTGAGGTGGATGAGGCAATGAGGAGAGGGAGGCCCTGGAGGGTTCTGGTCTGGACTGCTTCCGGGATTGGGGGCGGTTGGGGGTTCGTTCATTGGGGCGGGAGGTGCAGGGGGAGAATATGACAATATACTCATTTTGGACGTGACGAATCTGAGGATCCTAGAGATGTCCCAGACAGCATCTGGGAGGCCTGCTGCTTAGCAGTGAGTAGCCCTGGGGCTGGGACAGACTCGGAGCTGGTCAGGCTGGTCAGCCCAGGGACGGTCTTCAAGACAATGGGCCTGGGTGTGGGGTCGGTGACAGAATAGGGAACACTGGGGTCTGAGAAGGGCCAGCATTTAAGGGGGCAGGGCCCACAAAGTAGTAGGAGAACCAGCTCAGGGCCCCATGGTGTCCCCAGGGCCAGAGTAGGGGGGAGAAATTTCTAGAACAAGGGTCTCTGACAGAAATTTAGCATTTCTTTCTATCATAAATGGAGGTAGAAACCGCGGTGGGCTCACTGGCGGTTCCTGAGGCCGACGCCAGTAGCAATCGCCGACATTTCCATGTCACATCGCAGTCACAGTGGAGCCCTCTGAATGTCACCGACGGTCATCGCGGCTTCACAGTCACACAGGATCAGACCCACCCCTGGCTCTGGTTAGTCATTGTGTTGACAGTGAAGCACGTGTCGTTTTTCTATCACAAATTCGTTTTTACAAAAAATATTTTGACAACTATTTTAACGTAACTGGTTTCCCTCCTTTCTAATCCCAAGCATTAGCAAACATTTGCAGACTTTTAAAAAAGTTTTTCTGAGAAGAGGCTTATGAGCCTTGCTGGGTTGGGCATGAGACAACGTAAGAACTGCAGGCGAGTGGGTGCAGTGCCTGACCCTGCTGGCCTGCGGGGCCAGGGGGTGATGTCGCTTGTGGCAGCAGGTGCGGGGGCAGGAAGGGCTGCAGGGCTCGGTGGGGACGCCGATGCGGGTGTATACATGCGTGAGGTCAGGGCGGGCAGGGGAGATGCGTGGTGGGGGACAGGCCCCTGGGAGGCCGACAGACAATGTCATCACGCTCCATCCAGCCCTCGCCCTCTCTGTGTCTCCACTGAGCGTCTACCTGTGGTTCCTGGAGGGCAGGGACCGTATCTTCTTCATGCGGGGTTCCTACCTCACCTAGAGACCAGGTGCTGAGTAACTGAGTACAGAGAGATGGACATTGAGGAGGACAGGAGGCGGAGGGTAGGGTGGGAAAGGAGGCTGCAAAGCCCTAAGCAGAAACCCCTCCTTAGCCTCTTTGATGCCTCCAAGTGACAGGGACCTCGCTCCCTGCTGAGGCTGCAACGCCCCTGAACAACTGCTCCGGATAGGGCTCCGGCTTGGGGAGGGGTGGATGTGCTCTGCCGTTGGAGGGCACAGCCTGGTTGGGGCGAGAGGGGAAGGCAGACAGATGGCATTCTGTTTGCAGCTGTTATAAGGGGGATGTCCAAGGTGCCATGAGGAGGTGCCTGCACTCTGACCCCAGGACTCTGCATGCAGGCTTCCCTGTGGGCACCCCTTCTTTGTGGGGGGTTCCTGAGGCCGGCTCAGCCCGCAGGTAGTGGGACCCCCTGGCCCTTCTCTTCAGCAGTCGCTAAAGTGGTGGCGCATGGAGAGTCTCTGGCTGGAGCTTCCTTCCCAGGGACCATCCACCCCGGGTTTTCTTCCAGGCCGGCAGCCCCTGTGCCCGCGTCATCGCCTCCCCCACTCCGGCTGTCTGCACTGGGCACTGTGGCCTGCTGGGCATCTGGGAATCAGAGGCTTTGGCCAAATTCAAGGAGTTCTCAAATTATGGGGACTTGAAGCGTGGGGTTGGGACAGGGAGGGAAGGGAGGGCTCACTCCCTGGTCCCCTCCTTTCTGGGGTATCTCAGCCCACTGAGGCTCCATGGCTTATAAGCAAAACCAATCAGCCAGGGCAGGGCCACGTGGCATGTGAGCCGAGAGAGGCTTAGGACCATCTGCCCAGCGGGTCTGTTCACTTTATGGAGCAACTTTCTGTCCCAGCTCAGCCACTGTGTCACCTTGAG
>PVKZ01002615.1:0-205316 GCA_004027375.1 Macroglossus sobrinus | reverse complement strand
ACACCCGCAGCCAGCCCGCACCCCGCGAGGCGCTCGCCCTGCTTCGCTGCCAGCACGCTTCCATGATCTCACTCAATCATCACATGCCCCCAGGCTCCTCTCGGACAGCTGCCAACAGCAGCAGACTGTGTGTCACCTTCCAGGCCTCCTCCCACAGAAAGGCCGGCCTTCCAGCCTCCAGCGCTCTTAGTTCACCCCATAAACGCGGTAATGCTTTCCACATGCCGCCGAGCTGGGCCCGCGCCCCGCCCGCCCCCCTTTCGAGGGCTCCCAGGCTCTGCAGGAGGAGCCCCTTCCCCTAAGGACAGCCTGCCCGAGACCCGCCCAGCCCCCAGCGGGAAGGGGCGAGCGCTGTGGTCCCCGCGGGCTGCACATGACCTTGGACGCCCCCTCAAGGCTGGCGTCCAGTCCTTGCAAGAGCCGGCGGGGCTGCGCCCAGCGGGGCCTCTCGTTGCTAGGACTTGAACCCGACCTAGCGTGTTTCTCGTTTGCAATCACCGTAACCTGGCGCGCCCCCAGCCGAAGCCGGCCTGCGGGTGGGCGCGGGGCGGCGCCCGGGGCCCCGCTGCGGGAGCCGAGAGGGGCACGCCCACCCGCCCCCCGCGCGCGCACGGAGCGGCCCAGGCGCCCGCGTGGCCGCACGTGCCCCGGCCCGCCCCGCCCCGCCGCGGGGGCACGAGGCCGACCTCGCCCTCGGCCCGCGCCGCCCCCGCCCCGGGCGCCGCGGGCGCGTGCGGAGCCGGCGCCCGCCTGCAGTGCCCGCCGCGCGTCCCTAGGGGGCGCAGCGGGCGCGGGGAGCCGCCAGCCGAGCCCGCGGCCGGCGCGGAATTCCAGGCGGGCGGGCGCGGCGCGTCGGGGAGCGGGCGAGGGCGCGGGGGCGGGGCCTCGCGCCCAGGCCCCGCCCCCCGGCCAATCGGCGGCGGCGGCGCCCGCGGGGGGCGGGGCGCGCGGCGCGGCTGTGAATGGGCGGCGGCGGCGGGCGAGCGCGGCGCGGGCGGGCGCACTTTCTCCTCAGCGCCGGGCGGGGGCGGCGGCCGCGGCGGCGGCTCCTCAGCGGCTCCTCAGCGGCTCCTCAGCGGCTCCTCAGCGGCTCCGCGGCGGCTGCTCGGCGGCTCCTCAGCGCCCGCGGACCCGTCGCGCGGCGCGGCGCGGCCCGGGACCGCCGGCTGCGGGGCCGGCGGCGGCGGCGTGACAGGAGCCTCCGGGCGGACAACTTCTCGGCGCGCGCGCCTCGGCGCCCGGGCCCGGCCCGCACCTGGCGGCCGCGCCGCCGCCGCCGCCGCCCGCCCGGGGCCCCCGCGCTCCGCCCGCGGCGCCCGGGCCCGGCCGCGCGGCGCCCAGCATGGCCCGCGGGGCGCGGCGGCCGCGGGCGCCCCCGGCCCGCCCCGCGCGGCCCCGGCCCCGGCCCCGGCCGCGGGCGGGCGCGGCGGAGCGCGGCGGGCGGCCAGCGACAAAGTTGAGCGGCTGGTGGGCGCTGCTGGCGCTGCAGCTGCACTTGCTCCGGGCGCTGGCGCAAGGTAGGCGGGGCGCGCGGGGGGCTCGCGGGCGTGCGTGGCGTCGACGGCTGGCCTCCCGCGGCCAGGCGCGGGTCCCCGGGGCCAGGCGCGGGTCCCCGGGGCCAGGTGTGCGTCCCCGGGGCCAGGTGCAGGACCCCGGGGCCAGGTGTGCGTCCCCGGGGCCAGGTGTGCGTCCCCGGGGCCAAGTGTGCGTCCCTAAGGCCAGGTGCAGGACCCCGGGGCCAGGTGCGGGTCCCCGGACGCGCCGGGGCCCGCCTCCCCGGCTGACGGCGACCCCAGGCGGGGACCCGAGCAAAAGTTTGGGCGCCCGCGGCCGCCGGGCTCCGCGGCGCTGGCGTCCCTTCGGAGTGTGGCCGTGCGTCCCCCGGCCGGCGACGGCCACCTGGCGATGTCCGGCCGCTCGGGCAGGGCGCTGACGCCCGGGTGGCCGAGGCGGAGCCCGGAGCGCGCCCGTGCGGCGAGCGCCCCCGTGCACCCCAGTTTGCGGGTCTGAGCGGGAGAGAGAAGCAGGCGACAAAGGGGCGGCGACAACGGCGTCGCCGCGTCCCTTGGCGGGGTCCTCCGGGCTGAGCGTTGCGGGGCCGCGGCGGCGCGGGGTTGGGGGGGTGGTCGCGGGGTCGCGGGGCGCGGTGGCCTTAGCGTGCTGCGGTGGCGGTCACGCCGAGGGCTGCGCGCGCGGACGCGGGAGCGAACCCTCCGCCTGCGCGAGCGGCGCCCCGCGTCCGGGGGAGGCGACGCCCGCGGGCAGCCCGCCGCGGTGTGAACGCAGTGTCGCCTCCAAGGCCGCGACTCAACTCTTCTGGAAGGTCAGCAACTGAGTCCTGGGTCTCCGTCCGCGCTGACCTGGTGGTCCCCCCCGCGGTCCCCTCGCCCCATCCCCCCCCCCCAGGCTTCCAGAAACGCCTGCTGCCCTGTTTCCCTCCGTGAACACAAACCGCAGTATTTCTGGCTGATTTAACCCTTCCCCTGGAAAATCTTCATCTCACTTGTTTGTGCTTTCTGCTTAATGACTTACTCTGGTAGAACAGCATTTATTAAGTCATTTTGGAAACTGGGATCTCAGATTGCCGGAGAAGCCAGGTTCAAATGAAGAAGTCTAAATCACTTAGGAATGACCTTTAAAATAGAAATGGTATTTATTATTAAGTTTTCCTTTTTTTTAAAAAACCGCAAAAACCAGTGACTTGCACTTTGCAGTAAGCCATGTACATTAATACAATTGAAAATTTGTGTGGAGGTTCAACTGGGAGGAGGAAAAATCTGGTTTTGTATTGAAGTGTGTTATACTGATCAGGTTTTTATCACTTGCACTTTGAAGAGTATATAACGTCGTGTTTTTACAACTAATATTAATGAAAACATAAAAACATTAAAAAAAGTACTAAGGCAACAGTCAAACTTTGTTAGGAAGGAAGATTTTATTCCTCTCTGCCAGGAGAAACATTGATACCTGTTTTACATTTACATGGTTTATAAAGTGTACGGATCTTTTAGTGTAAATTTTCAAATAGGACGTAAGGAATTTTAAATTCATTGACAGGTTTCTGTGCTCTGTGAAATGTGTAATATATCCGTCATTTTTTATATCATATTGAAAATTCATGTTACAGGAGAGATGTCATCATTTGACAAAAGCTCATGTATCTTGAAAATGAAAATTCTGGTGCGGCTGTAGAGATTTGAGGGGATGATGAGCTGGGCATGGGTGAGGGAGTGTGTTCTCTGCAAGCTTATCAGATAAAATGTAGCATTCTACATGGAACACTTGCCACTACGTTTGAACTGGTGAAACAATTCTTAATTCTTCCTTAAGTGTTTCCTTCTCATGGTGTTTCATGTGGGTGGGCTTGGTCATGGTGTCTTGGGAGAAAGTAAGTAACACTGACGGGTAAAAGTTACATATAGTTACAGGTCATCAGTTACATGGAGTTTCAGTTACTATAGTTACAAGCCTGAGTTAGGAGCAGAGTATGTAATTGACCTTCATGTGAAACATGAAATTCACATCCTTCACACATAACTTCAGTAGTCCCTGGTTTTTCCTTTCTACGGGATGAGAATTTGTGAGCTACATATACCCTTATTGGTGCGTGCAAGACTTTTCTGGATTCCTGGAGAACTAGGTCTTTAATTCTGGAAGGCAGGTGGCAATGTATGCTTTCTTTACGTTGTCCGCCAAGGAGCCAGACCCGAGTGTTTTAGAAGGACGCCTTCTGAGGCGAAGGAGGGCAGGGTCGTAAGCATCCTGTGTGTGACGTGTGCGGTGCCTTAGCTTTACTGCTGGACCTTTGACAGGTGTACTGATTCTGGTCAGGTATTCATCAGGCCAAGAGAAGGAGGCGTGTTCTCGCTGCTTCGGGGTTGCTCACAGTTGTTTCTTCTTTGGTGTTACCTCCCGTCCTTAGACCCATTGTTCTCGAACTTCGGCATGTACCAGAATCACCTGGGTGATTCTGTAGACCGCTAGCGGGTCAGCTGCTTTTGATCTTCAGGGAGCCACACCTGCTTTCCAGGGGATTCCGGGATACACGGGAGTCTGAGAACCGTGGGCTTGGATCGCCTCATTCCCATCACCTGCTCCTTTCTTGGAGCCTCGCCAACCCCGTGCTTCTTGGACTCGGTGGCTCATTGCAATCACCGGGAGCTTTAAAGAGTGCTGAGGCCTGGATCTCCTTCCCAGAATTTGCTTTAATTGACTCGAAATTTGACCCGGGCATCACGGGATTTCAAAACTCTCCAGGTGGTTCCACTGTTCAGCCAAGTGTGAGAGCCACGGCCCTAACCCCCTTCACAGAGCTCACGTGACTCCAGGTCCATTTTCACCTTGTCACTGGCCTTGTGCTTCTGTAGCCCCCCTTCCCTTTCCAGTGACCGTTACCGACTTTGAGTCTGTTTTCATTTAGATCTGTTCCGTGTTCATGATCTCAAACTCTTAAATTTCTCCCAGACTTAATCAGCTTTTTTTTGGGCACTCATTTGGTTTATTCTGGCTGACACTGTTGAACTCCCGCTAGTCTGGGTGTTGTCAGTGAAATTTAAAAGGACAGCCACCTGGGCTCCACCTCTGACCTGGCAGTCTCTGGAGCCTGACTTTGTGTGTTTAAACAAGCTCCACAGGTGATTTCTTGTGTCTTCGTGTCATAGTTTTATCCTTGTGTTAGCCAGTCCCATGATCTCACCTGCTTCTCTGCCAGCCTTGGCCTGACTTCCTGTGGCCTGGACTGCTACCCGTACTTCTGCTGGCACCATTTTTCTCAGGCCGGTTTCTAGCCTTGGGTAGGGTCTAGGGATTGGGCTTCTCGGCCACTGGCTTGCTGCAGAAAGCACAAAACAGTGTTAATTAGTTCACTGCAAATCTAGCTTCCTTTTGGGACCTTGTGGCTTCCCATTCCCCCAGAAGTGCTTCGTCAGCCCTCTGACCTCTAGACCCCCTTCCCTTCCCTTTGCAACTTTGCAATTTGTGTTTCAATTGGGACTTGAGCTCCAGACCACCTGCTTCACTGGAGTCTTCGTAGACAGCACTGCACGTCACGTCGTGAGTGCTCAGGTGCTCACCCATTCAGTTTTATCAGACCACTGCCTGTTTAACATGGCAACTGGCCACTTGGGTTGTGCCTGTCTTATAAATCTAGTATTAAAGCTATCATCCTCCCTGTAGTCTTACAGCTATGCTTTATGAGCCCTTAGCTGTGCCAGGCACACGTTCCTTACAGGCAGGCTGTTTTGCTCCTCCCAGCAGCCCTCGAGAGGTAGGTGGCATTTTGTATGTCTTTTACCTGTGAGGAAACTGAGGCACTGAGATGTCAACTGATTTGCCTAAGGTCCTGGACTAGTGGTGACGGAGCCAAGTGGACAGCAGCCTGCCTGATCCACAGTCTGTTCATAGCCACTGGCCGGGGCGTCTCAGCATAGCCTTTCTTTATGTCAAGATGGGGGCAGTCTGAGGGTACCAGACAAAGGATGGCCGTTGATGTTTACTGAGTACTGTGTCGAGTTACTTGATCTCGAGTTTCAGGTCACCTTATTTACTGTTATTTAAAAAATAATAATAAAGTTATATTAGGTAAGTTGGAAAGTGGAGGAATATATGCATAACCATGAACTTAGATTGCCCTGTGTTTTATACCCATCCCTTTAGATACCCATCTCTCTCCCATAATACTATGACTGGTTCCTTTCTGGTGTTTGTCTTTCCAAAGAAAAATTTACCCCCGTAGTGTAGCTGTCAGATTCCAACTGAGAATGGTTGTGGCAGTTTGGGGACAGATTTGAACCTCTCAGAACTGACTACTAGGAGTGTACCAACCATTTGTTTGAGGGATACTTGAAAAATTCTTTTATCTGCACTCAAGTACGTGCACTTAAGTGCCTCAGATGAAAACAAGAGTTGGGGTTTTCCCGGTATGGACCTTGTATTTGGCAGTGTGCGTGTTGCTTACGCATAGTTATGGTTGGCTGCGTGCTAGGCTTACACCAGCCAGGAGGTTTCCTGTGCTCGCAAACGGTGGAGCAAAACTCACTCGACACGTGGGTGGTTGAGGGGGAATCGAAGGAGACCTTGTCGACCAGCTTCCTTTTTGTCGCTCTCATCCTAGGAGTCCTTGGCTTGTTTTTGTTGTGAGACATGGATCTGGGGCCTGCTTGAAGGTGCCCCCCAGATCAGAGACCAGTAACGTCAGCTGACAAAAATCTGGAGACTGGAACAGACAAAGTGTGAAAACCCGGAAACTGGATTTTGACTGGGTCACGACTTAAATGTAAGAAAAGCAGCGGTTGTAGCAGTGAACCCCTTGTGTCCACATCCGTGACAGTTGAGTGAAGTGGAGGTGAGGTCTCAAGGCATAGTATAAAGAGGCGTCAAGGCAGACTTATCGTTCACAAGAAGTAAAGGTGTTGGCGTGTGTTTTGTTACCTGGTTAAACACTCCTAGTAAGAGATGATACGTTTCTACCTAATGTCACTGAGCATTTTAATCTGTATGCTCTGTCTTATTCTAATTTGACTTAAACACTTCAAGGCGTTTTTCTTAAACAAATTTCCCCTTAAATTTATAAATCTCTTTTAATAAAAAAGAGATTATAAACATCTGTACTTTTGATCCTGAGGGAGCATGTATTTTGTCCACTGGGGCTGAATGTGGCCCCTCTCGTCATTGTTCTGTAGTAGCTTGTAGAAATTAGTCTCGTTTTTACTGAATCCTTGAAATGCAGAGGCCTGTCATGGTTGCACAGATACCAGCTGCCAGTATGGAGCTTGTATCCCTGATACCTGTTCTGGAGAAATGTGTTATTATTAGTTTATAGTTTCATTATGTTCACACTATTCTTACTAAATCTAAATACAAAAAGAAAACATGCTGTTACGGGCACACTGCTTTAGGAAACCCTGTTGTTTATACTTTTAGGTGGGCTGACCTCCTGACAGGCAGCTCTAAAGCCGGCACTTAGCCTGGCCCCAGCCCCCTCAATCCTGGGGTCTCCCGCGGGGGTTGTGGGAATGAGAATGCTTTTTAAAGCTTTCCTAGAAACACGGATATGGTGAATGGCAAAGGTGTTGGGCTGAGTGTCACCTGACCTGGTTTTTATTAAATTCTGTAACTACCTTGTACTATGAGCATATTTTTTAGCCTCTCTGTTTTCTCACCTTTAAAAACAGGGTTAGACTAGATCTTCAGAATCATTCTCTAATCTTCTGTATGTTGCCATGTCCTTCCTGCCCTTCACCAGACTCTATGGGTGTGTCTCCTTTCTGGGGTTCTGTGACTCCGTTTGTCTCAGCTCTTGGAACCCAGTTCTCTCCAGTTCACGTTTGCCAGGGTAGTTACAATGTTGATGTTTCTCCTCAGTGCTGTGGTCTCCCACAGGACGTGTTTAGCCTGAAAATGGTTCATGTTCAAAATTTAGGTTCTGTAAGATGAATTAGTGCTATAATTTATCGGTGCAAGCCTGAAGTTTGGAGAAATAAATTTCCTTAAAATAGGAAATGCTTATTTATTTAAATGGCTGGAAGAAGAAAGGG
Source organism: Macroglossus sobrinus (assembly GCA_004027375.1). Taxonomy (NCBI): domain Eukaryota; kingdom Metazoa; phylum Chordata; class Mammalia; order Chiroptera; family Pteropodidae; genus Macroglossus; species Macroglossus sobrinus. Next base: position 197,781 of record PVKZ01002615.1, on the reverse strand, counting down.
CAAGACTAATTGGAATCTACCGGAGGTAATTAATGCAGTGAGAAATTTAAGAAGACATGGGATAGTGATGGATACGACATGTTTGTACTTACTGGACGGTGACCGTCGTCGGTTAAAGAGGTTAGAAGGTGGCATATTTTGATGTTTGTGTTCAACATGATGTTGGTGGATTAATTGTCTTTGTTAGTGACTTTTAGTAAATCACAAGGCCCTCAAAATTCACACAGGAACCATTTCTCACTTTAATAGGCTTAGCTGGCACTCTGTTGACACACAGACAATATCTAGTGGAGATAATTGCTATCAATTAAATAATCCAATTTCTTGACAACACATGCCAGTCAGCTAAATCTATTAATTTACTGATCTTTGGAGATTAGCCTGTTGAACATGGGCTGAGACAATAGTTTCTGCAGTGTGTGCGCGCATGTGGGCTTTCCGCTGACAAAGCCAGTCTTTGGAGCCGTGGGCTTTCGAGAATGGGCTGGATCCCTGGGCCCGTATTACCGCACAGACAGCACGAGCCCTCGGTGCAGTGTTTTGTTGCTTTTTCTCCCGTTCAGAACTCTCTGGATTCTAGATGGGATTCCATCGACAGGGGAAGCTCGCAGATACGTCCGCTCGATTTTACAAAGATGAATGATCTTTCTGGAAACAAGATAGGAGCTAACCGAAGAATGACTGTTGTGATTACTCGGGGAGCGCCAGTGGTAGCCTTTATTAAGAAGAATAGTGGAGGGGGCAATTTTAGCAACCCCAGCAAGCTAGTTTGGAAAAATTTGGATTTGGGGTAAAGAGGGGTTTTATAGCTTATGTGACATAGGTGACTTAGGTAAGAATGATCGTCTCTGGGGGTGGTGATGTCTGTGGGTCCTTCTCTTTAGTATGACCTTTAATTTATTTTGAGTGTGTAGCTATGGCTTTCTCGTGACAGCGCCTGTTTTCAAAGCGAGGGTCAGTTCCCGCTCGCCGTCTCGCTAGGAGTTAGATGTGACGAGACAGAAACAGGAGCCTCTGATGTCACGGACCAAGCCCTTCCGTGCTGTGGGAGTCAGCGTCGACTTAATGCACGGGCCACCAGATGGCAACAGAAAAAGTGTCCCTGGAGGGTCCAGTCTGCCGCTCCCACAGCTGACACTTTCCCTTCCGCGCATGCTACTTCCAGTGTTCTTGTGTCACACGTAAAATTCTTGGCTGGGAGCAAGGCGAGTTTATAACACCCGACGAGGCGAATCGAAACCAGGAGGCGGAGTCATGGTCACGTGTCCCTAGAAAGCGACGTTTTATTTCCATGGGTGCGTGCACGAGGTGTCCCCAGAGGGCCTGGGCTTCTAGGGGCGCACCTCGTGGCTCGTGTGACTGTCCAGTCGTGCCCTTACTTCCAGTGTTTCAATCCAGTATTCCGCTCTGCAGTAAACGGATGATTTGCGGAACATAAGAGAAACTGTGACTCTTCCCCTGCGGTGTTTCATGTGACACCTTTCAAAGGAGGAGACGCACGAGTTTACACACATGGAACGTATTTACGTACTATGTTTCCCGGCCAAAGGTGTGTCTGCTTTATGTAGAGTCTGTTTTATTTTCGCCTTGTAGGCATGTCCCCGTTTTCTGAGTGTCTTCTTGGCTCTTCTAAGGTGTTTTTTTTCCTCCCCCTTAGCTGAGACTCTTGGTTGCAAGCTAGAAACTCAGTCTGAACTACTTAAGAAAAAAGGATTTCCTCAGAGACGTCCTGGGGTGTCACAGTGTAACAAGCAGGATATCTTGGTACTTGGCAAGTTTAGGCTTCAACTCCGCCTCAGGAGTAACCGGAGCCAAGGGTTTGAAGTCTCTGGGGCCCCGTCCTCTGTCAGCATCGCTCAGGTGCTTCGCTCCCTGTGTCGGTGTCATTCTTGACTCTCCCTGAGAACTGTCTTTCCCTTTGGAGCCCAGGCATCCACACCATTCTCTGCGTTCCCGTTGCTTTGGACACCGAGGGCTCTGGTCCCAAGGCCGGAAGGTGTGGTGCTGTGGGATCTGTATTTCAAAAGCTTAACCCTGAGGGGAGGAAGACATGTATTGGTTGCGAAATTGAAAATGGGCTGGGAGAAGCCAGAATGAACGGCTGGGGACGCGTGAGGCTGTTTCAGCAGCTGCGGTGAGGGCAGCAGCAGCTGGGACGAGGCGGCAGCGTCGGAGCTGGAGAGACCGGGGGCAGTGGAGAGATTGAGGACGACGAGACAAAAACGGGCAGGATTGGGTAATGGGTTGGATGTGGAGGGTGAGTGAGCACCCGTCAAGGGTGATGATGTCCAAGATCTTGGCCGGCATGACTAGTTGATTGGGTAGTTCACTGAAGTTGGACTACTTCATGTTTTTTTAACGCCTACAGCACCTGGTCTTCCTAGGTGGTCTCCCATCCAGGTACTAACCAGGCCCGACCCTGCTTAGCTTCTGAGATCAGACGGGATCGGGCTGCACTACTTCATTTTGGTGATAGTGATTTTAGTTTTGAATGTATTAATGCACCGAGGCATCCAAACAGAGCTGTTTACAAGGTGTTTGGATATACGAGTTTTGCAGTCAGAGAAGAGGTCTGGGTTTTTGGTCTAAATAATTGTGGAGACAGTATGGCATGCGTTGTTTAAGAGGATGGGCTTGGCATAAACTAAACTGGCTCAGCCGCTTGTGAGCTGTGCGTCCCTGGGTTGGCTCCTTAATCTTTAAGCCGTATTTCTCATCTGTGAAGCAGGTATAACAGTCACGTCTACTTCACACAACTATCGCGAGGCTCAGCTGACGTGACCGCAGGCAAGGTGTTCAGCATCTGACCAAGTACACGGCTCACGTCCATTAGCTGTTGTTATTTACACGTTCGTGGACGGGGCATGCTCTATCCATCTGTTCTTTTCCCGTACTACTAGGCGTTAACGATTGAAGTGACTGTAGTCTCGTCATGTTCATCTGGCTGCGACTTTCTGGATAGATTGAAAGAGGAGACTGGATGCATGGGAGTGGCTTGGAGAACGGTTGTGATGCTGTAGGAATAATAAGTATTTGAACTAGGGTGATACCGGGTGGGAAAATTGTCACGGTCAGTATCGCTGCAGAGAGGTGCGTAAGGGGAGGACCAAGAAAAGGCCGCTGGTTTTGTTGATTAGCGGGGGATGCTTATCTTTTCGAGTATAATTTCACTAGAGTTGTCGGAGTGGGAAGCAGATTGAAGCTGATTGCAGAATGAATGGGCAGTAAAAGAGTGGAGTCAACAGGTGTGTTCTCACACTGCTGAAATTTTCAAGCAAGAAAAGAGCTGCGAAGGCATTTGAAGTGTGCAGTGATAAAATGATCTCCAAATGCCTTGGGAATATTTATTTTTTCCAATTTGAAAACTGTTCTCGAGGCTGGAAAAAATGTGGGCTGTTGTCATCTGGCAAAACCATAAGTGATTGTCACAATTCTCTGAAGTGATCATTTCACAGTTTCCTGTCTCGTGACGACGGGAGGCTTCTGGCAGCGTTGCTGTCAGACCTGAGATGGAGGACTTCCCCCCGCCCTGCTGCAAAGGCACGGAAACTGTGGACGGAACACAGCAAGGACAAACGAAGTGTTCCCGAGCCTGGCAGACCGGGGAATCCCAGGTGCCCGCGTGAAAGAGAGCTCCCAGCCAGGGCGTAACGGGGCGGTGGTTTCCGATCAGGACGTAGACCCCGAGGGCGTGGGCCTGAGGAGCTCATGAAGGGACAAGAGTCACAGCCCCAGCTCTGCACGAAGGAGGGAGCGGAGGTGGGGCCCTCCTGTGTGAACTGGGCCGGGCTGGCCCAGCTGTGGGAAGGGGACTAGGAAATCCTTGCCCATGGTGAGGAATGCAAGGAAACGTGCTCTCCTTCTGGGGGCGTGCGTAGTTAGGAATAAAAGAAGAGAGAAACATCCTAACCCCAAAGCTGTATCTCTCATTGGGGGTGGCTTAAAATTTAACGTTTCTTATAGTGAAACTCACCCTCAGGCTGAGATCTTAGCAACAATCTTCTCAGAGCCATGGAAACCAGTGGAGCTCTCAGAAGTTTGCGTGAAACTGTCCCGCAGAGCAAATGACGCACCTAGGACTCTCGCAGAAGAGACAACTCATGCTGAAGATGAACTTGCAATGACAAGTTGCCAGCCATGCCAGGAAATGAACCATGAAGAAGGAGAGTCTGCAGATGCAAGTAGGAGATGCTTCTGGGACACAGGACAGGGCTGCCTTGTTTAAAATGATCGGAGCTAGAAGGGGTAAGTATAGTAAAAGAACATCTCAGGTCAGAAAAACAACACACAGATTTGGAAAGGACCCAGATAGAACTTCCAGAAATGAAAAGTATGATCAATAAAGTAACCACAATGGACTGGTTAAACAGCTGTAGACAGCTGAGGAGACGATTGCTCTGTGAGGAGATGCAGGGAGGTTGCTTGGGATACGTACGGGGGCATGCTTACAGGGCACACCACTACGGCAAGTACGAGTGGCTGAGACTCATGAGCGTTAGTATGAGAAAGTCCATCATTACCTTCCGTGAGCTTCCAGAAAAAGGGAATAGAGCGGGAGAGTCACTGTCTGAAGCATAATGGCTGAGAATTTTCCAGAATAAGGGCAAGGCCTGAGTCCTTAGGTCCAAGAAATGCAGTGAACCCCAAGCAGGATAAATCAAAATAAATTCATACCTAGCACTAGAAAAAAGCAACCCAAAGAAACCAATTCTAGACTAGCAGGCATTTGGCTCCTAGCAGAAGATGATTGAATATTATCTTCAAGGTGCTGAGGGAGAGAAACACCCTCAGACCTGGAATTCTGTATCCATAGAAAGTGATATTCACGAGCGAGAGTGAAATAAAGGCTTTGTAGATAAAGGTGATATTGATCACTCGTAGGCTTTTGCCGAAGGGATGACTAAAAGATGTACTTCAAGAAGAAGGAAATTGAAACCAGAAGGAAGGGGTGAAATGCAAATAGCAAAGTGCTAAGCAGTAGGAAGCAGCGCGCCCCTCAGCCCTCCTCTATCTGCCTCGCGTTTTGAGGGCCGTGAGCACCAGTGGGTTTCCGCTAACGACATCGAGTGGGCAGATTAAGAGCGAGGGCAGCAGCGTTCATCCATCCATTCAGCGCGAAGGGCGTCCAGTGGGCAAGGCCCAGTGAAAGCAGTACGGGGACAATGAGAAATAAAACACAGTTCCTTCCTTCATGGAGCTTATCGTTTACTGAGGCAGAGACATAGTGACAGTTACGATGCAGTGTAATTGATCCCAAAGGGCCCTTTAAGCCTGGGGTCCCCAGTCCCTGGGTCGTGGACTGGTACCTTTCCATGGCCTGTTAGGGGGGGCCATACAGCAGGAGGTGAGCAGCGTGCTAGTAAGTTAACCTTCATCTGTATTTGCAGCCGCTCCCAGCGCCAGCATCACCGCCTCAGCTCCACCTCAGATCCTCAGGCGTTAGATGCCCATAGGAGCACTGGGCGCTGGTGCCACAAAGGTTGGGGACCCCTGCCTTATTCCGTGAACAGAGGGTTTCAGCATTTGGGAGCTCAGCTTAAACAGAATCTTAGCAGAGATGCAAGGAGGCAGGCCGTGTTAGAATCTGGGGATCGGGTCAGCCTTGGGAACACAAAGATGAGCTCGGGTAGAAAGAAGCTGAGTTCCGGGAATTCAGTGTCTAGGCAGTCACAGGATTCTTGCCAAACAGATGGAAGGACCAAACATCAACCTCTTTGTGTTTGGCCAACGCATTCCAGATGATCTCCCTTACATCCCAGTTCTCAGCCGGGGGAAAACAGGACTTGGATCTTAAGCTACCAGAGAGCTGCATTCAATGCCCACGGAGAAGCTTTTCACAGCATGCTAAGGACAGTGTCACATGGAGGAACACGGTTGCCGTACGCAGCACAGCGGGTGCGGGTGGACGGCAGATGAGAGTGTTTGCAGACTCGTGGCAGCTGGATATGGTTGGTCATTTTAACCAACGACTCCTGAACTTGGGAGATTCCTTCCGTCTAGTGGCACAGATGTTATAGTTGGAAAGAAGAGGGTCGTTTGCCTCGCTGACTCTTCTGTTCCCTGTCAGAAGTGTGAAACAAGCTGTGCTCTGCTCCTATGTAGGCGGATGCTTATTTTATTAGCTGCAAATGTAGCTGAAGAGGGTTAAAAAAAATTGCTTCCAAAGTTGCTCTTTCTTGGGTAAATAAACTAATTTCATCATAGATGTAATTGGCAACAAACACATTAAAAACCAACAAGCAGCCAAACTTCATTTGCCTTTCAACTCCTCCCAAATTAGCGAGTAAGGAAATACTGGGAGTCCTCACCTGCTCTGACCCCCACACTCGCATTTTGGGGAGCAGCTTGGGTCAGTTGGAGTCCTCTGTCAACAACAGGTGACCCTGACCAAAATGAGGAGGGTGTAGGAGAACTGCTGTCCTCTGTTGGCGTAAAGGAGGATGCTGGGGTGGATTAACCGAGATGGAAGGATATTCAGAACGTAGTAGGGGAAGAATGAGCTCACAGCACGCTCTGCATAATGCGGTAGTGTGTCTTTACTGAGTGTTTCTCAAGCAGTGGGCAGTGTGCTAAGGCCATTCTATGCAATACCTGGCATCCTTATCATAGCCCTACTTTATAGCTGAGAAAACTGAGGTCTAGAGAGGTCAAGGTCACCCATGTCACAGGTGGTAGAACTGGGCGTTGAATGCGTGCAGCTGGCCCCAGAGCCCCCGCTCTCACTGCTGGCGCTGGGCGGCACGTGGTGGGACGTTTCTCATACGTGTGTCAGTACAAGAGGTCTGGAGCACAGCACACGGAGATGTTGTATCAGCTGTCTGTAGAGATACGGGCATTTTCTTTTGCTTTTCTCTAGTTTGTGATTTTCTGTAAGGAGTTTAGGTTGCTTTTGAAATAAGAAACAATATAAATTCCAGAAAAGTCTAATAGATTTAAAAAGCAATGAGGATGTAATATTAAGTTAGATGGATAAGAAATTGCTCAGACCAGTCTGTTTATAGTGCTTTTCTCTGTGTTATGGGAACATTTTCTTTTTTCTTGAATGTTCTGAGTTTCAAACAATGAACATAATGTTTTTAAAAATTATGAACGCAATTATTATTTACCGTAATGTCTTTTTAGTGAATTTTCGGAGAGAGATGGTATTAAAGGAGTAGTAGTTTAGTGGTTCAGGCTGAGATTGCATTAACGGAACCTTGAGATTTTGGCGTTTTTTTTTGTCAGTGGAACTTAAATGATTGTTTTGGACCTTTTTTGATCATCTGTTTGAAAAAGGTTTGCAGTATTTTAAATTACAGGCTCCTTGGAAGAAAGTAAATTCCTTCGAAAGATGGATTGATAAATGCATTTGTACCATCGATTTCTGGTTAGTGCTGTTTAATCTTTGTTTTATGATTCTGGCACCAAATTCTGCTAGTAATAACTCTGACATTGAATTAATTCAATAAATTCAAGTTTTTTATGATATGTACAAAAAAAATTGAAGCATGCAGTTGTAAATGAAAATGAGGAGTGACTTTAAATGTTTTACATAATTTATACATTTGTCAATAAATTTGTTAAATATGATATAAATGTAAATTAGGAGAATGTTATACATAGAAATGTAAATTAGGAGACCGTTATACGTATGAATGTTCTAGGGGGACACCTGCTTACAGAAATGTACCGCTTTCTGAGAATGGCCTTGGGCCCGAGCAGGGGCCCCCACTGGCCATTCCTCCGCCATTTTGACTTGTTCCCCTGGAGCGCTACGATGCCTGCGGCCTCAGAGCTGCTCCATTCCTGGTTCATCCCGAAGCTTGGACGTTCAGCTTTTCCTCAAGCCCATTTGCTTTCCAGTATATCCTTCTCTCTGCCGAAGCTAGGCAGAGCTGCTTTTGTTTGAGCAAATGGCATTCAGACATTTTAAAAATGGGTGTGGGGGGGGGGGTTTAATAAGCATTGCCAATAATTTTGAATCACATTCTAAATATAGAATTATAGAAGTCCTAAAAGAAAATATTCTAAGACAAGCAAAGGAACAAATATTGATTCTCAGTGGGCATATTATTCACTGAATTACGAGTGAAATTGGTCTCTGTGTGTTTTGATTTTGTTTTCATCTTTCTACTTTCCACACTAATTGGGGGAGTGAGAATTCCTTCTCCTAACCTTGCTTTAGATGCCTCTGTGCCTTCGTATCCTTCCTCGTTTTTACATCTTGGCCTTGTTCCGTGGCTGCGTCCCCCTGGGCCCACCTGAGCGGGCCTGCCTCTGCCCCGTCCTCCCTCGTGGCTGGCAGTTTTGGAGGGGCCGTTTTTCTTCCCTCCCCCACTGGGATTCCTGCCTGCAGTCTCTCCCCCCTTCCCCAGGAGCTGGTTTCTTCCCTTCTGTGTGTGACACCATGTCTAGGATGTGAGCAGTGCTGACGGACACCCTTTCCAGGTGAAAACATCGGAAAAGGGTGCTTGGTGAAAATAGCGTGCTTTGCTGTTCTTAAGCCTCATTGAGCTTCGGTAAGCAAATCCTTCTATGACAGGATTTTAGTTTTTACGGTTTGATTTTTATGTAGTGCTTATTCCTCCCGGAAAATGACACGAGCTGGGTTACAGAGCTGGGCCTTCCCAACATGCGTGCAGGGAAAAGGCTCTCCTTTCCTGATCCCCCGTCCACGTGTCCCTCTGCTTGAGACCGTCGCCGTTCCCAGTCTGCGTGCTCTCTCAGTAAGAATTTACGTGTACTGCAAACACATAGATCCTTCCCCCAGCCCCTGGCTTACACAAGTGGCAGCATACTGTCACCTTGGAGAGTGGCCTCAGCGCACGGGTATTTTTGTCACTGACTGTATCTTAGAGATCATTTCACATTAGCACATGTAGATACGTCTCACTTTCACACGGATGCTTTGAAATGGGCTTTTAAGCCATTGGCTACAGGCATTCTCGTGTGATAGTATTATGGGCTCTAGAGCTGGGTTCAAATCCCGGCTCTGCCGCTTCCGAGCTGCGTGACCTTGGCCGAGTTATGGAACCCGTGTTTCGGCTGCTCATTTAGAAAGCAAAAAGTTAACATGTCGTCCCAAGGTTTTTGTGAGGGTCAGAAGAGAGAAAGTATATAAAGCGTTTAGCACAGTGTCTTGCTTAATAAATCATGGCTTTAATTGTGCTCATTAATTCATCAGATCAAACGAACCCCTGATGTGTTCCTCGTCTCCCACCTGAAATGAAATGCGTAGGAGGCCCTACCTGCTACTTGACCTTTTACCTTACCTTGGCTGTCCCTTCTAATCCATCGTTTGTATCCTCCCCCGCCTCCCACCCCACCCTCTCCGCTCAACGGATGTCATGTGTTTCTCTGACGTCCGGAGGTTTCTCGGCTCACCGGCGGCTTCACTGACTTAGCATATGTCTGCGTCGTAGCATGAGGAACCCCTGGGTGTGGTTCAGTGTGGAACCCTAGCAGAGAAGGACCGTTTCTGGCGCCGGCAATCCGGAGTGAATGAATGTAGGGCTGGCGATCACATTTATTTGTCAGCGGACGGCATGAATCTGTTTGTCATTGGGATGTCAGTGGGGATAGAACTGAGATTTCAGCACAGATGTCGGCTGGCACAGGGGATGAACGAGGGGCAGAGGTTTCGCAGAAGCTCTCGGACACGTGGGCCTGTCTGGGGCGGCCCTGGGAGGCCAGTCCGGGGGGGAATACAGTGACCCATTGTTCCAAAACCGTCTGGATAAGTCAGAGGCGCTGCGGCCTGATGGGGGACAGTGTGCAGGGCGCGGTGCGTAAAACAGAGAATACGGCGAGTGGAAGCCAGGTGAGCTGCTTTGCGGAGCTATTTTAATGTTTTGCTTCAGGGTAGCAGCAGCCTCGCTTCGGGGAGCCCCCCACTTCCTCAGGGGCGGCGTGGGTCTCACTGGCCAGGGGTCTGCCGAGCTGTCATGCCGGAGGAGTCAGAGAGAGCACACCTATAAATATCTGTGTGGGGCCTTTCGAGGGGGTTGAGGACGAGCGTCCGGGGGCCTCGCTGGTGGGGTTAAGGCGTGTTTTGCATCCCGGCGGAGAAGACGCCGTCCATACCGACCGCTGGTGTGGCCCCAGGAAGCCAGCGGACGTGTGAGAGCTTGCTTTATTCCCTCGACGGCGTGTTTTTCTGGCTTCCTGGCCTGATAGGTTTTCACATGTGTGCACTGTTGGATCATCTTAATGTTCTTGTCCCTTTCGAGTTTCTGCCACTGGAGGCCGCGGCGGTGCGGAAGGGTCTGTTCCCCACTCCCAGGGCATGTGGCGATGGCCCGCGTGTCCCTGGTCTGCTCGCTGCCGGTGCAGGGGGCCCCGCCGCCTTGCCGTGTGGGCACTGAGGGGATCGCACTGGGAAGCGCCATCAAGGGTTTCACTTCTGTTGTTACCATTAAAAATCTGATTTCCTCTTCCATTTGCCTAAATCTAACCCATTCTTAACGGACCTTTTTTTATTTACTTGTCTGAAATTTGAACATTGAGAGAGGTGACGGCTTGACTGTGTCCCGAGGCTTTCTGAGAAGGAGAGAGAAGGAGTTCCAGTTCGCCTCACAGGATTGCCCGGCCGTGGCGGCGGCCTGCGGTGTGGCAGAGCCGTCACTCTCCTGCCCTTTTGAAACGGTTCTTCCGGAGTCGTTTTCCCTCCTCTCCTGATGTGGGTTTGAGAGGATCCAGATGATTCCGCTGCGTGCACACATCCCCCCTCCTCCCCACCCCCACACACGCACGTACGCATGACAGAGTGGGCCCCGAGTTCCAGGGGCCCGATTCTCATTTCCATACATCTTCGCTCTCCTTTGTAGTTACAGCTTTCTTCTATTTTTTTTCCTATTCCTTATTCTCATTTTATACATACCTCGAACTCTGCGGAGAAAGCGACAAGTTAAAAAAAAACTTATTTTTTATATTATACAACATAAGAACTCATGTTCCTGTAAATTGCTGCTTAGCATCCAGAATTGTGTATTTCAGTGTCAGTTTCTTTTTTTTTAAAACTGGCCTTGTCGAATATGGATGATTTTCCCTCTAGGCTGGCGTATGAAAACCCTAAATGTAGAGGAAGTTTTTTGACCGATTTTTGTTCTTTGCAAATAAGCCATCAGACATCACACCCATCTGTGGTGCCAGTGCTTGACCTTTGCAGATTTTAGTCAGTATCTTACATGTTTTGAACATTGCTCTGTTTAAATGATTCCAACCGCCCCAGAAGCCCTGCTTCCGAGGGACTGAGTGTTCAACTACCCTTCCTTGTTGAGGGATGTGTGTGATTCAGGTGAGTGGAGAGTGGGTCAGAACCCGTCAGACTATCGTAAGAGAACTCAGAGCCCTTACCTGGTTAAAGCAGTATAATGATCAATTTACCTAAATGACAGGCTGTACTTTTTAAAAAAATAGTTCGGATACGGTAAAGATCTTATGGTATCTACACAATTTACTTTCAAAAGAGACAGTCTTTATGTTGTAACAAAAGAAGAGTTATTTTTTAAACCTCAGATTTAATGCAATGAATACGAAGTTGTTATTTTTGACTACTTTGTAAACATTTACAAGATGCAGTGGTCAAACTGTACGGGAAGTACAGAGAGCATTCTTGCTTAGACCTTTGCTTCCCATGTCACAAGTACCCATTTTGATGAGCTTCTTTCTTTTAAATACTTCTTAAAATTGTCATAAAATGAATATATCATAAAATCCGCCATTTTAAAGTGAACAATTCAGTGGCATTTAGTACATTCACAGTGTTGTGCGGGCGCCACCTCTGTCTGCTTCTAAAAAATTTTCATCACCCCAAAGGAAACCTGTATCTAGTAAGTGGCCCCCCGCCCCCAGCAACCCCCAGTCTGCGTCGTTCGTGTGGATTTACCTGCGCCGGGTCCATGAATGGGATTACAGGACATGAGAACTCTGTGTCTGGCTTATTGCACTTAATGTTTTACCTAATTAGTGTACGTATCACTCCTTCATTTCTCTTTATGGCTAACTCGTTGTCATAGTGTGTGCTGTCGCTCGTTTATTCAGGCTTCCAGGGGTGGACATTTGCGCTGTTTTCACCTTTCGGTGATTGGGAATGACGCAGCCGTGAAAGTGCGTGTTCACGTATTAGTTCGAGTCTTTATTTTCGTTCCTTTTGGGTAGAACTGCGGGATCAAATGGCTATTCTGTGTTTGGCTTTTTGAGCAATCGCCTGTTTTCCGCAGAGGTTAAGCCGTTTTCCATCTCCACCAGCAGTGCAGGGGGCTTCCCGTTTTCTGCATCCTCGGCAGCAGGTTTTGTTGTTGTTGTTAAATGATCATTATCCTAGCAGGTGCGAAGTCATGTCCCATGTGGTTCTGAGTCGCATTTCCCTGTTGACATCGTGCCTCTTTTTGTGTGATCATTAGACATTCGTATCTCATCTTTGGAGAAATGTCTCTTCAAGTCCTTGTCTATTTGTGCATTATGTTGTCTTTTTGTTGAGTTATGAACATTCTTCATATATTCTGTATACCAGCCCTTTATCATTTAGATGATTTGTGTGTTTTCTCCATTCTGTTCTTCGTTTCTTATTCTTCCTGTTTTCTTTTTGCAAATATAAGTGAAGACACACACACATTCTTATTTCCCCCATCATCTATAAAAAGCATATTATGCACAGAGTTTTCTGTAACTTGATTTATTTCAACCTGACGACATGATCTGGAAGTCTCTCCATGTTAGTACACGGGGACTCTCTCTCTCCTCCTCTCCCTCCTCCTCTCCCTCCTCCTCTCCCTCCTCCTCTCCCTCCTCCTCTCCCTCCTCCTCTCCCTCCTCCTCTCCCTCCTTCTCTCTTTTCGTAACGCATCACGTATGGATGTACCAAAATTCATTCAGCCTGTCCCCAGGTCACTGGCATTATTGCCAGTCTTTTGCTATTCCAGATCGTCCATACTGAATCCCCTTCTACGTGAGCAGTTCCACACACGTGCTAGTACACCATGTGATAGGTTTCACAAGTGGGGTTGCGGCACCAAAGGCCCATGTCTGCAATATGCAGTCTTTGAAAGCAGGAACTTGCCTATGCCTACCCGAGGTTTTCATTTCATGCTCCCATCACATCCGAGCACCTCTTTGTTCCTGTAAGCACTGCCGCACAGTGTCAGAGCGATGTCTCATCCAGAACCGCGGCCGCCCCTGTGATGCTGCTCGTGAGCGTTTCACAGGAGGGCGTTGCTATGCTTTGTGTTAGTGGGTCTCTATCTTCAACTAAACAGCGAAACATTTAATATCCACTTTGGATTTTGATCTTTCATCATAGACCAAAATGAGGAAGAGTGTCCCTCTTCCTTGCCACAAAATGCTCTCTTATCTACACTCAACTTTTGCTTATTCTTTTCCTTTCTTTCCTACAATGAGAATAGTTGCAAAGAGTGACTGAAATATATGTAGAAGTCCACCATTGTTGTTGGTTACCATTTCCCTTATTGTGCTACCTTCTTATCTGTGCGTGCATCCCTTTCCCTCTTTGAAAGGTTCCCTCACTCACCAGAGCTAGAACAGCACCCCATCTCCATAGCACTTCTTGCAATGCACTATAGTACCCAGAAGTTTCGTCTGGTCTTGTGACGTCCACGTGAACTCCCCTCGTGAACTGTAGAGATGCTTTGAGACCAGTGGGTGTGTCTTTCTCAGAGTCTTGATCTTCACGCTCAATCAACCACAGCTGAGGTTCCGAGTGAATTAATGTGTAGGGTTTATGCCCTTTCCTCTCCTCCCTTCTCACCCCATAGGTGCAAATGTCCCCCCGGTTTCACCTTTGGCCTTTTCCCCTTGCAGTCTCATCCGCCCTTCGGCAGCTCCCATTCCAGCCCCCGAGCTGCGCTTTGGACCCGACTCATTCTTTCAGAACCTCGAGTACAGTGTCCCCCAAGCCAGAGTTGTCACTGCCTTCGCCAGCGCTGTCTCCGACCTACAGTGAGCATGTGCATTTTTGGAATGTGTGAACGAATAAGCCTTTTCATCTTTTCCTGACTTGTTAAAAAACGGTGTTACTCAGACCGTACCTACTGCCTACCTGCCTCGTCGGTGGCTGGGCCCCTCCGTGTCCGCACGGAGATAACGCACACACGCCCCGTTTTCCGTGCCTTCACTGAGTGTGGACCGCGCCTCCTGTCCGGGCTGTTACAGGGCTAACAGCTCTTTCAGAGAATACCTCGCGACCGTCTTTTCAGTCTCCGCCACCTTCTCTGGCTCTGCAAAGCTGACCAGGTCGAGCGTAGCGTTAAAAGCCTCCACTAGGCCCTCAACGCCCCTACGCATCCTCCGGCCTGTTCTCCTGTCCCCCTGTGGCCTCGTCTGGGTTTCAGCCAGTGCCTCCCATGCCTTGGTGTCTCCGTCTCCCCCTGATCACTGCAGCGAGAATCCGGGGACCTGCATGCTCCTCCTCGTCACTGACCGACCCCGACCCCAGTCCGGCCCGTCCGTTCTGAGAGCCCGTGGGTTCCCCTCCTCCGACGCTTCTCAGCTCTGTCCTCCTCGTTTCCGCCGCTGTTTTTGCTCGAATTCGTCCAGCATCGCTTCCCCAACACGAATCTCACCACGGCCTCTGCTACCACGGCTCTTCCCGCGGCGTTCGGGGTCTTCGTGCCCCGAGCTGTGCTTTCCTCTGCGGTAGGATTTCCTCCTGGGCTGCCCTGGGCACTGGCCAGAGCACGGCGCCCCAGTTCTTCCCCCGCTGCTCCCTCTCGCCAGCACGCCGCGTCGGTCTGCCTTCTCGCCTCGGCTTGGTAGGCCCCTCCGCCCCTCAGCCCCCCGTGACCCCCCCACCTCACCTGTGGCTCAGGCACCCTGCCCCGCCTCCTTGTAGCTCGTTGTGATTTTCACGTCCCGCACACGGAGAGCCGTCTGGGCTCCCACAGTGCGCGGCGTCCCTTCCCGCCGTGGTACCTCCTCATTACGGTTAATTACCTCGGTCCCGTTCACCAGCCTGAGACTTCAAAAGACGGATTATCGTGTTCATGGTTACACTCCTTGCACCTGGCACAGTGCGGTTACTGTGGAGCAGGAACCCAGGAAATGCTTGCTTGCTTGCTGAATGAAGGGATGCTTTATAGGTTTTCTCTTTATCCCCATTTTTCCTGGGCCTGTCAAATTTCCAGAGCTTGCTACGACAGGTAGGAAGGAAATACGTGGTCGGCCTGGGCCAGCATTTGGGTGGGCCGTAACACGTCTGGAGGTTCTGGAGATTCTGAGTTCACTGGGGCTGCGGATCAGGTTCCCTTCCTTGCAGTCAGGACTGAGGTCCTGCTCCCTTGTCGGCTGTGCCGTGGGGGCTGCTCCGTCTGCAGAGCAGCAGGGGTACATCGGGTCTTTCCCGTGCTTTCGCAATCTCTGCCCGCGGCTTTCAGCCTCTGCTTTTAAGGGCTTATGTGCCCAGAGCAGGCCCACCGGGATAATCTGCCTATCTGAGGTTAAATGTGCCACAGTGATGTCGTCGTAGTCACAGCGGCTGGGGGTGGGGCGTCTTTGAGAGTCTGCCTCCTGCAGTGCACACGGGGTGTTCCGTGTGACGATAAGGTCAGTGTTCTGCTGTAGACAGTGACATGTCTCTCTCTCTGCCTTTCCACCTGAGAGTTTACGTGACCTGTCTCCTTCCCTTCGAGCCCCTCGGTCTCACATTCCTGCGTATGTGACAAGTATTTTAATCCTGTGATGTAGCTCGTAATGTAGAAGTAAGCTTGAGAGAAGTAGGTTTAAATGGACTGCTGTCCCCACGATGGAATCTAGTACGTATTGTTCTAGGGAGACGTGATTCCCGTTTCTCTTTTTTCTCACGTTGCAATTTTAGGTTCACATTTTTTGTCTTGTCATTTTGGTTCTCTTTTATCTCAGCGCTGCAATCACTGAGTAGATTATTTGGATTGTAAGCAGGATTTTTTTTTTTAAAGTAAACTTTTTATTGAAATACACATCTAAAGAGGCACATAAGTAATAAATGTATCACTCGATAAATGTTCACAAATGGAAATGCATGTAATTGACACCCAGATCAAAACATTAAAAGCGTTGATGAGAACCCCAGGAGCCTGACTGCCCTGCGGCCCCTTTGAAAGCAGTGTTTTGTTTGCCTAGTCATTTGATGAACTTTTAGCCTATTCATATTGTTTTTACCATAGCTTTTATTTTTTTTAACTTAAGAAGCAGGTGTAAAAGGACGATCTTTACACTGTTCGGAGCATGGGACGCGAGCGCTGAGGGGGGTGGCGCTTGGGGTTCGTTTCCCGCAGGCGATGGCCCCGTGAGCAGAGGCGACGTGGGCTGGGTTCCCTCTGCCCTCAGGATGAGTGAAGAAACTCCCATGGCGCAACCAGCTTTCAGTTATAAAAAGAGATTTTACACTCGAAGCTGTAATGGGCTCGTATTTTTGCTGCTTAAACTGTTCTTTAGGAAAGTCATCCTAATGGGGTCAACTTGAAGGGGTTACTGGTTTTCGTACTTTTAAGATCAGAGTTTTTTTTTTTTTTTTAATATAATATTATCAACCTGTGCCCAGAAAAAAGTAAGGACAAGATGTTAGAACCTGTGTTTGAAAGTGCTTATGGTCGAACATTTTGAAAGGAAGTCCTTTTTCCACCCTTAATTTTTCTATTTCTACAGGCAGCAAGCTCACCATTGAAATTCTTATTTAACCAGAGAACAAGCCGTAGGAAGCTATATTCCAGCCCCACATAACGAGGTGGACTCTGCTGATGGAATACCTATTAGTTCTGTGTCCCTAGCACTGCTTTTATCGTCACTGTTACCAGAAGAATCCTAGACTCCCTGGGAAGGACACCTGAAACTTCTCTACTTTTCCAGCCTTCTGGAGATGCTTGAGTCACACAGGTGCGTCTTAGGACGCAGATTCCGATTGGAGCTCTCATGTAGACATGTGAGATCTCAAAGCAGTAGACCATCTCATAAACACTCATACTCAAGAATTCATGATCTAAGCATCAGTAACAAGTCATCCCAGCCTTTTCTATACACATCTTCAATATTATATGTAGCATCTTAACCTAGTGCTCTGTATTTCTCTAACCTTATGGATTAATACATACATTTACACATAAGTCACTTTACTTTTTATTTTCATTAATATTCAAAGAGTACTGCAAGAAGAGAAAAAAATGATGCATTTTTAAATAAGAGTTTAGGCATTGCACTTAAAGTTCTTTTTATAAAAAATATGCGAAAAAGCTCCTTTTATGTAAGCTCGGTTCCCAGGGACCAAAGTGATTTTAATTTTAATTATGGATGATAGAATATAAAAGTAATTATTTCCATCCTAGAACTGTTTTAGGGGATTAAAGTGCATATCAACAAAATAAACCAACTTCTTGTACAAAATTATTCATGTTGCTAAATGTGATGTAGTTTAATATATCTGCCTGGAACAATTGCTGAATAACGTCTCAGACATTTTTTAAAAACTACATAGGTAGTTCTCAGATCTCTTGAACTTCTCTGAGATTGTGCTCAGCTGACTTTTCACGAGTAGGACAGTCTCCCAGGTTTTGTTGTAACGGCGGTAGGTGTTCATGACCCATGATTAGGTGGCGCGACTCAGATCCTGGGGAGAGCGTCTCGCTCGCTGTGTCCGTCTCCACTCTCCCGGGGGTGTAGGGGGGGAAGCCAACCGAAGGAGAAGGCAGACGTACACTGAGGCACTTCAGTGTCACTTTAATAAGGTGCTTCATTTCCTCCCCTGCCCCCGAGGGCTTAGACTTTGTAAAAATGGTATGTGTTCATTTAAAGATGTAGAGTACAGAAAAGTATCAAGAAAGTAACAACCAACAGAAATCTCCTTCCCCAGAGATAACCATTGTTAACGTTTTGGTGAACTGGTTTCTAGAACTCTTTCTGTGCCTGCGTACATGTGGCTATTGTACACACATAACCCGTGACGTGGGACCAAATTGTTTCCTGTTCTGGAGTCTTTCAGTTTCCGAATCTGAACGCAGAGGCAGGCGCCAAGCTCTCCAGCGGACACGCACGGCCACTGTGGGTCCAGTTTCCGTGGCTCTCCTGTCGGTAGAAGTCGGGATTGTTCTTTTTGGAACCACGCTGTGGCCAGTGTGGCTAGGCATGCGTCTTTCGCACTTGTCCGATGGTCGCCTTAGGGTAGCAGCTGGAGCAGAACGGCTGGTCCCAGAGCATGCCCATTGTGCTTCGTCCCCCCAGGTGTCCTTCGGGAAGGGATGCCGCTTTTCATTCCCGCTGAGTCCCCGTCTCTCCTCTCCTTGCCGACGATGCTTTATCAGCCTTTTGAAATTACTGTGCTCAGAAATATGCACACCGATAGCTTCTTTTTTCTCCATGTTTTCTTGCCTTTTACTTTTTATTGCTTTAACTTTTTATCATGAAAGATGCGAATATATGCAGCGTAAGAATATGCACCTGATGCTACCCAGATGTGCCCGATCTCGTCTCAAATACGCACGCACAGCCCGATTCAGTAATCTCAGCTCGTGGCTAATCTTGTTTTACCTGCATCCCACCTGTTTCCCTTCCTCCCATTTATTGCGAAGCAAGTTCCGGACACATTATCATTTGATCCATGTTAAATTATCATTGAATGCCTCATTTTCATTTACATCTCTTTGTTTATTACCGAGGCTGAATATTCTTTAGAGACGTTGGGCACGAAGTGGTTAAACATTTTAATAGTGAACCCGTGGATTTTCTTTCTCTAGCTTTCCATCAATTGCATTAGTGTGATTTAGCACTTAGTTTTAATAATCTTAGGATGCTGGATGCAAGATGATGTTCGGGTCCAGGTGAGTAACGACTCCGTGCTGGTTAGATGACACCTACAGCGCCTGGTCCAGGGTGCGACATTTCCAGAAGGAATTGACAGAGGAGCATATCCAGAAGAGAGCGACCAGGGTGTGAAGCTGGGGAACGGCATCCCATAGAGAATGGCTGAGGGAGCCAGGCGGGGCTCTTCAGTGTGGAGACGTCAAAGCTGGGGGAGGAGGGTGCTGAGTGGGGACAGATGTCTGAGGATGTGTCGTGTGGAAGGGCTTCGGGGTAACCCGGAAGAAGTCGCCAATTAAGTAGCAATACATTCTCTCTCTCTGGCTCCTCGTACTTAGCTTTCACGGGTTTTATTTATGTACAGTGAGGAAAGCAAGCGATCAGTTAGGTGGCACGAATGATAACCCGAAATGACCCTTGTTGGGTCGCACTTCACGCACCCATCTCTTCAAACCAGGATTCGACCTGGAGGTGTAGAGTGATTTTGCTGCATGAGAAAATACTCTTCAGAGGAAAAAGCCATTTCCCAGCTAGGAAGCTGCCCACTACAGGCCCAGAGTCCTGTGCCTGGAGTTTCAAAATAAAAGTTCGAAACACTTTTCATAACTCATTTGGAGGCAGAACTCGACTTGAACGGATATGTCTCTGTCCCACTTGCTGTGAATTTTCATACATTTCTTCGCAGACACAGTAACGTGTTTGATTACAGTGTGCGTTTCCATACCCCAAGGGGGTGTTATGTAATGCCATGTTATTACCCTTCCAACACCTAAGGAAGTCTGAATTCTGGAACACTTCTGGCCCAAAGCGTTTTTGTGCCTAAAATATAATTTTTTCCTAGGTTGAATGATATACTGTGTGCTTTGATGCCTGATCGCTATGCACGTATAAAAGAAGGACGGTAATAGTTTTCCTCTGTTCGTACCCGCGGAGTCTGAGAAAATTAGATTAATATGTAGAACATGTTTCATATAGGGCTGCCTAGAAGAACGTGTTCCTAGTAGGGTATTATTATTCTGTACACGTTTAACGTTCTTTCTGAAAATGGGGAGAATATGTCGAAACATATAGTCGAAATATAACCGTCGGACAAAGAGATGTCTTCTAGAGGCAAATGACGTATTTTAAAATCTTTCACTTTATTCCATCTGATTAGTACCTTATAGTGTTATTTTAAATTATTTGAAATGAAGTAATGTATCATAAAACAGAATCAGGCCTATTTTAAGGTCTACGTTTATGAGCCCTTTGAATTTGCTTTTAGGCGTGTATATTGAAGTTGCTTGTAAATGATGATGATTTCATTTTAGATCATGCTGACATCCTAGTTTGAGTGATCTTGGTGGCTTGTATTGTAAGGCACATCACAAACTTCGCGCAGAAAGAAAGACAGTATGGTTTAAACATGTATTTATTTGTAAAAAAGAGCAATAACTCAGTTAAAAAAATAGCAAAGTGTGTAAAAAATGTCTCTTTCTCCCAATGCTTCTACCCAAAGGTAACTGTTGTTAATTTTCTGGTGTATTTTCCCCCCAAATTTTTATTTGTGTCAGTATGTGTACTTTAAAAATTATACAAGTTAGATTGTATAATCTTTAAATCGTCCATTGCTTTTTCATATATATGTGTGTTAGAGACCTTTGTGTAAGTGTGACCCAGATCTGTGTTCTTGTCACCGTGTTCTGTGTTTATCAGCTTTCAGAATCAGTCCTTTACGGACCTTTGGGTCGTTGGTTTATTATTAAAGATGATCATTCACGGAGCAGTTTTGTATTTGTAGTTTGACATATTTTTGCAAGAAAATCCAACACATAGATTCTTAGTTCAGAAATGTGGGATATAGAAATCTAAACACGTTGACAGTGCTGAATTATCCAAGTAAAAGGTCTCCCCAGCGTATCTTTTTCCTGGGTTCATGAATGCTCTCTATCCCCTCCTTGTCACCTAGGTATGTTTTTAATAGAACAGACATGAAACTTTTTCATTTAAATGAACATTTTTAATGACATTTAAATAGGAAATATAATGTGCGTACGTATGAGCTGGTCGTTTCTGTGTTGCAGACAGGCGTTGGTACGCGTCCCAGCTCTCAGCCTTTGGACCACCTTCCCCGGCACGCTCACGAGCCGGGGGAGAAGGAGAGCCTCCTGCCTCTTCTTCTGGATCTTGGGAGGAAGCAAGCTCCTTGTTCACATACTTTATCAGACGGCTTTTGAGAGAGAATTCACATACCGCACAGTTCCCTCCGTAAAGTATAAAATTCAGCAGCTGTTATTACACTCACCGAGTGGGCAGCCATTAACCATTTTAGAACATTTCCATGACCCATAAAAGAGCCCTCACACTCCTTTGCTAAAATCCCTCGTCCTCCAGTCCTGGGGGTTAATTAGCTTAACCCCCTAATCAAATGGAATCGAACTCAATCTAATCTAATTTGTGGTTAATTCGATTGGCCCCTAACCTACTTACTTAAAATTTTTTTTCAATTACACTTGACATTTAATATTATAGGAGTTTCAGGTGTACAGCGTAGGGACTAGACATTTAGGAAACTTACGGAGTGGGCCCCTGGATAGGTGTGGTACCCACGTGGCACAGTACACAGTTGTGGCTGCACCAATTTGCAGTCCCGCCGACACTGCGTGAGGGGTCCCTTTTCCCCTCATCCTCAGTAAAAGGTGACATTGCAATATAGTTTGCATATTTATGGCAAAACATTTGTTATTACTTGATATGTACTAAAACAATCTACTTTTGCAATTTTACAGTGTAGCTTTCCCATGCCTTATTTCGATTAGCGTTAAGCCTCCTTTATGTTCAGAAGATAGTGATTAATTTATTGCAGGTTAAAAAATATTTTATCCAAACTATTATTATCTTAAAAGTTAACCTCTAAAATTTTGAACGACACTATATTGATAACTGAAAAAATTTTTTTGAAACTTAAACTGATTTATTTTGGTCGTTCACAGAAAATTAAAAACGTTTTTCTTTATTGCAGTTTGAAATCTCACTTTTTTCTGGATAATTAATGTACATGGCTCAGCTTACTGATGAGTGTGACTAAAGTTGTACAAATGACTCCTAGCAGGGTGCCATCCTTTGGTGCCAGTGCTGTAAACCGTTCTCACGTTATTCCCGTTATTCTGGCATCGTGTCTTGGTAGGTATAAATTCTTATTTTGTGGGTGGAAAAGAATACGATTCAATAGAATACAAGAACTTAAAAATTACCCTCCTTCCCATTTCTAATGAATAATAACTTCTAGAGTGAAGTCAGAGTAAATATAAAGGAATGATAATGGAATCTGTAATTTATTTGGGAAAACAAAAATTTCCATTTATAATAAATGTAAACGGCTTGCCATTTATTTCAGAAGTAATTATGTTTCTAGGCCCTAGAAAGACTTTGCATTTCATAATGAAATTAAAGTTAGTAGAAGCTGGAACCGTTTCTGGGAATGTCATAAAGTGCTATAGGGGACAGTAAGACTTTTAAAGGTTCTGACATTAGCCGGGAAGGTGTTTATATTTCCGAATAACTCCCCTCCTACCCCAGAAATAGATACAAGAAGTATTTTTGGTAAATATGCAAGTTTTTGTTTTCTTTCTTTCTTTTTTTTTTTACGCGCTTCTCATATCACTGAAGGTGCCTAAATAATATTAACGTTTTAAATTAAGCAGCGGTTCAGCTGACCACTTTGACATTACCACTGATGACAGTTGAAGGCTAAGTTGAGCCTGGGGAATGGGTTTCATTGTCCAGAAAAGGCTCTTGCCTTTCTCCTTGTCGGCACGTCGTAACCTTTTAGAAGGGCACGGCCAAGGAAGGAAGAGGCCGCTACCTGAGGCAGTGTGTTTGACTTTGGCATTCTCACAGGTGCGCTGCAAATGAGTTCAGATCTCTTGCTTAAGAAATTAGGAGCTGTCTTTCTGTTGCTCTTGCTTCCTAGTGAGGGCCAAAATGCACAGAGCCGACGGAGCCAGTAATTGGCAAGAGTATGATGCTCAGAAACTGGAATTTCTTATTTCCAAGGAGTCCGCTGGCTTCTGGAGAGTGTGGACAAGTGGTACATGAAAGGAACATTCCACCTTCTGAGAAGGTGTTCATTATATTTCGTAATTGTGTGTTACCGTTTAGCAAAACCAAAGCTGTATATTTACCGCGACTGTGGAATTTTGGTTCTGCCAGACTGTAGTTGGCCTTTGATTGTCTCTGGCTTCCGCCGACGTGGGGCTTCCTCCCCTTCCATGCTCAGCCTGGATTCCAGGGGCCTTGCTGACGCTCACGGCGGCACCCTGACACACATTTTCAGAGGGGCTGAGCGAGGAGCTGACTCTCCGTGCGTGCCCCTGCCCTCCCCGCACACCCCTCGAAATCAGGCAGCATGCTCCAGTCCCCCACCTGGAGGTTGGAGCTCTGCCCGACCAAGGAGCTAATCTTATATTTCCTGTTTGGCAGAATCAGATGGCACTTCAGTTTTCCTGCCATGTGGTGTCAACAGGGCCAACCAGCCGCAAGGAGATTTAGCCAGGTGGTGCAAATAGGGGATAATTACTCTTAGGCTCGGTGTGACCACCCCCAACCCCCTCCCAGTGGCTCCCAGTGGAGAGCTGAGCTTCCACACCCCCTGGCATCAGTGAGGTAGAATGGGTGGAGGGAGTCAGGGCTAGCTGGAACTCCATGTCGCCCCTCCCCTTCTAGGATAAAAGGGGGCTCATTAGGGTGCAGTAACTTCGCAGCAGCAAAGTGGTATGACTTACCCTTGGGTTTCCTCTCCCTAGTGGCAGCTTGGCCCAAGGGGAAGCTGACATGAAGGTCAGAACGGAAATGAGAGGTAGAGTCACCCTTTTGCCAGGAAGAAATCAGTCATCTGAACGTCCACCCGACCTGTCTGTGACAAGATAGTGCCAGTCAGTGCCTTGCTTTCGTCTGGGTGTTGGGTTGTGGGAGGGCCAAGTGGGTAGCCATCTAGGAAGACCAGGTGCTGTAGGCGTAAAAAATAAAATATAAGGGATTGTAAACTGACAAGGTCCTTGCAATCTGTGAGGTCAACCAAGGGTTGTCTTGCCTAAAAAATAAAAATTAAAAAAAAATAAAAACGAAACCCAGTTCTTGGGGAAGAGTAAGC
Organism: Macroglossus sobrinus; assembly: GCA_004027375.1. Lineage (NCBI taxonomy): Eukaryota > Metazoa > Chordata > Mammalia > Chiroptera > Pteropodidae > Macroglossus > Macroglossus sobrinus. Next base: position 173,891 of record PVKZ01002615.1, on the reverse strand, counting down.
AAATAGTTAACTCCCTCATGATACCGATGAGGAGAAAGAGTAGAAGTTGTCATTCCTGGAGACAGCCACAAGACGCCACCACAGAAACAGAAAGGTGTAGAAAAACCATAAGAAAACCCTACAAGTTTATGTAACAAGATCACAAATTAAGGAGAATGATTTGAAAAGTAAGAGGAACAATTTTCTGGCTAATTATAAACTCTCAAAAAGAACCTAAAGGAAGTTGGAAAACATGAATACACCTATTACTGCTGATTCGATAAAACAATTTTAAAGTATGTATGGAAGGATAAAACGCCCGAACTTCACCAGGAATAGTATTAATAGTATAAAGACTGGAGGAGAATTCGCCTTGTCGTGTAGAAAGCCGTGTGCTTTAATAGTATGGCTGGAATTGTAAAACAGGTCAGCAGAACCGAAGAGACGTTTAGATTCCGGCATATGAGAATGTAATCTGTGTCAAAGATAGTAGTAGTTCAAGTCAGTGGGAAAGGGACAGATGAGAAGTGACGGAGTCACAACTGGCTATCCATCTGGAAGAAAATGACATGAGAGACTTTAAAAATATAAAATTATATCTGTAAATAATGTAAAAATATAACAACGTCATCATAAAAATTATATATGAACAGATTCCAAATAGATTAAAGACGAGTATAAAAATGAAAACAATTATGTAGGATGGTCTCAGAGACATATGTGTGAAACCGAAGCCAGGGGCATCTTTTTCAACGAAGATTGGAAACTCAAACTCGTAAAAGGCAGCACATTTGGTGATACAACATCTAAACAGTTTTATTGTAAAATATAGAGAAAGCAAATGATATATTTGGGAAATTATTTGCAACTCCAATGGTAAAGGAATCATATATTTATACTAAAGAACTATTAACATCAACATTAAGAAAACAACTGATAAAATAGGCATATGTGATTAATCAAATAATAGAGGAGCGAGCGTAAATGGTCACCAAGGTGGAAAGTTGGTGGATTTCACTAGTAGTCACTAGGAAGCAAAAAAATGCAAAATGAAGTGACAGTGAGGCCGAACCAAATTCAAAAGCTGTCACATCGTTTAGTGGTGGGGAAGTGGAGCAAAGGTAGCAACACGATTTGATGCAGCTTTTTGGGGAAGCAATCTAGCAACATCAATTATTAAAACTCTTTACACACATATCCATGTACGTCACATGCCCATGGCCTTCAACTCGGCTTCCACTCTGGGGACTCTCCACAGGGTGACTGCCCGCGTGTCAGCCAGGGAGAGAGTGCTTTACTGTGGCAGCGCTTGCAGAGATCAGGTTTCTTGAAAAAATTCCATGAGGCCCCAGCTAGTGATGTAAACACCATAAGTGTATTTTACTTATTCCTGCAACAAGGAGCATAATTTTTCATGAGATTTTTTTTTTTTTAATTGCGAAAACTTAATAGCATTCGATGACATGAGTTTTTGTTTTTGCGGAAACTTCTTCGTGACGAAGGTAGGGGTGTGGGATCCTCACTCCTCGGGCCCGTGATGTGTGCACAGAAACCCGAATGCCGGGCGGGTCCTTCCAGGATCCTTCACGCGCGGGCCGTTCAGTGAGGTCGCGCCGCTCCTTCTTGCTTTTCGAGTTCGGCTTTTCCCCGGAGTCCGTGCTCCTCAGTGGTAAATGACCTTGTACCACGAAATGTATGAGATTGTTTTCACGTTAAAGAGCTTCTGGCAGTAACTTTTGATCTCTCTGTCGCGGCGCACACCGCCCTGTCTAGATGGTGCAGCGTGGGCTGCTGTGACATCAGTGGCCACCGTCCTCAGCTTGTCGCAATCACTCTGTCGTCACATGTGTATACTGTTCCACTCTCGTTTTTGCTTAAAAGGCGTAATAGGAAGAACATTTCTTTTGGAAGAGCCCTGTCGTTAGATGTGTCTGCTGTTTGTCCTCCTGGATAAACTGTATTTAGTTTGGGCCTCATTTTTAAGATTTAGGGTCTCAGTTTTTCTACCCTGCTGCGTGGGATGCCTCCTCTCTTCTTAAAATCTCGCCGGGGGTCCCTGCTGTCTTCAGAAGGGAGTTCAAGCTCGTAAGCAGGCAGGACTGCTGCTCACAATGGTCGTGCCTCCGTGTGGGTCCCAGTGAAGAGGCTTGTCCCACCGGTTTGTCCGCCGTCGAAGCCTGGCACTGCCGGCGGTGGCCAGGCCCTCTCCAGGTCGCTGTGGAGTGTCTGTCGTACGGGCTGCCCCAGCGAGCCCTCACCAGAGGCCGTGTCTCTGGCTCTTGCCTTCCTCTTAGGCTCCGCCTTGTTCCATCTTCTTCCTGCCGCGACCCCAGACCGGGAAGCTGTGGCCCTGTCGCAGGAAGCCACTCACGGTTCTCCGGAGCCCTGTGCCCTGGTGCCTTCGTGGCAGCAGTGATTTGAGCCACGTTTATTCTGCACCTGTGCCGGACATTCTAGATGCGTGAGCTGTTTCATCCTGCAGCAGGCACTGGGGCAGGGGCCACCATGACCCTCGTTACATGTAACCGAGGAGGGGTTACGTGATTTGCCCGGGGTCACACAGCCCTGAGGTGGTGGAGCCAGGCTCTGAACCCAGCTCTGGAGACTGGATCCAGTTAGGCCCTGTGGAGATATAATGGACATATAACACGATACTGGTTTCAGATGTACGACAGGGATTCACTATGTGTGTGTACTGCAGAATGATCACATGAGGCTGGTTAGTCACCACACGCAGTCACGGTTTTTCCTTGTGATGAGACTCTTGAAGACCTGCTCTAGCAGCTTTCAGACACACAGACAGCATCACTAGCTGTCGTCACCGCGCTGTACGCTACATCCTCAGGATTCGCTTTCCTTATAACTAGAATATGTGCCTTTCGACCGTCTTCACCCCTTTCGTCTACACCCCGCCTTTGGCAACTGCCCTTCTGCCTCCGAGTTGATCTCGGTGGTTTTATCCTTTTAAAGTCCACGTTTACATTGTATGGTGTTTGTCTTGCCCTGACTGACTTCACTTCAACGCGTAATGCCTTCAGGGTCTGTTCATGTCGTTGCAAACGGCAGGATTTCCTTTTTACGGCTGAATAATACTCCATTGTCTATATAGCACATTTTCTTTAGCTGTTCGTTCCTTGGGGACACTGAGGTTGTTTTCATGTCCTGGCTATTGTAGATGATGCTGCGATGAGGACGGTGGTGCGGATCCCTTTCTGAGTTAGTGTTCTTGCTCCCTTCAGATAAATACCCAGAGGTGGAATTGCTAGATTGTATGGTGATTCTACTTTTAATTTTTTGAGGAACCTTCATACTATTTTCCTGGGTGACTTCACCAATTTCTGTTCCCACTAACAGCAAATGAAGGTTTCCCTTTTTTTGTGTCCTTACCAACACTCATCATTTCTTGTCATTTTGATGATAGGTGTCCTAACAGGCAAGAGGTGACGTCTCACTGGGGTTTCAACTTGGCTCTCCCTGATGATTAGTGATGTTGAGCACCGTTTATGCACCTGTTGGCCACCCATTCAGCATTTTAGTGCCCTGTAAATGTCAGCTTCTCTGAGGAAAGTCTTTAACCCGAAGGACGGTAAAATCATGTTTTAAAAAAATCCACTTGAAAGAAACAGACCATTCCAAACCTCAAGAAATAATCATTTATTACCAAATAGTAGGAGTTTCAGGAAGAAAGAGTAAAAGGGAGAAAGGCATTAAAGAAATACAACAAGCAGTTTTCCCAGAGCTGAAGAATTTGAATTCCGGTCGAATGGACCTCTACATGCCTATCGATGGGACGTGTCCCCGCGAAAGCTCAGAACGCAGGGGATAAGATCCTATGGCTTCTGGAGAGAAGGAAAAACTCAAACGTGTGTATTTTTTGAAAAAATGTCTATTCAGGACCTTTGCCTGTTTTTAATTGTGGTTTTTTTTTTTTTTTTTTTTTTTTTTTTTTTTTTTTTTTTTTTTTTTTTTTTTTTTTTTTTTTTTTTTTTTTTTTTTTTTTTTTTTTTTTTTTTTTTGCTGTTGAGTGTATGAGCTCTTTATATATTTTGGATATTAACCCCTTATCAAATATGCCTTACAAATATTTTCTCCCATGATCCAGATCGCCTTTTCATTTTGTTGAGGGTTTTCTTTGCGGTGCAGAGGCTTTTTAGTTTGATGCTGTCCCACTTGTTCAGTTTTGCTTTTGTCGCCTTTGGTTTTGGTGTCAAGTCTAAAATGTTATCACCAAGACCGATGTCAAGGAGCTTGTCACCTCTGTTTTCTTCTAGGAGATTTATGTTTTTAGCTCCTATGTTCAAGTTCTTTATTCCATTCTGAGTTCATTTTTGTGTGTCTTGTAGGGTAGTAGTACAATGTCATTCTTTTGCGTGTGGCTGTCCATTTTTGTCAACACCACTTATTATAGAGACTGCCTTTTCCCCATTGTATATTGTTTTTTGGTATTCCGCAGCTTTATTGAACTTGTTTGTTCAAACAGTTTTGGGTGGAGTCTCTAGGGTTTTCTACATATATTGTGTCATCTGCAAATAGAGAGTTTTCCTTCTTCCTTTCTGATTCGGATGCCTTCTGTTTCCTTGTCTTGCCTGATCGCTTGGGCTGGGACTTCCAGTACCACGCTGAAGGAAAGCAGGGGGAGTGGGAATCCGTGTCTTGCTCCTGAGCTTAGAGGGGAAGCTTTCACTTTGCACCGTTGAGTATGGTGCTGGCTGTGGACTTGACACGCGTGGCCTTTATCATGTTAGTACTTGCCTTCTTGAGAGTTTTTATCAGAAATAGCTGTTGAATTTTGTCAAATGCCTTTTCTGCATCTATGAGATGATTATGTGATCTTACTCTTTGTTTTAACGTGGTGAATCACGCTGATTGATTGGTAGAAGCTGAACAATCCTTGCATCCCTGGAATAAATCCCACTTGATCCTGGTGTGTGAGTCCTTTAATGTATTATTGATTTTGATGTGCTTATATTTTATTGACAAGTTTTGCATCTATGTTTATCCGGGATATTGGCCTATAATTTTCTTGTATCCTTGTCTGATTTTGGTATCAGAAAAGAAGTTTGGAAGTGTTCCCTCCTCTTCTGTGCTTTGGAAGAGTTGGAGAAGGATTGGAGTCAGTTCCCCTTTAAATGTTTGGTACAATTCGCCAGTGAGACCATCTGGTCCTGGACTTCTGTTTGTCGGGAGGGTTTTGATTATTGACCCAAATAGCTTTTGCAACTTCCATTATTACAGCTGTAGAACTTACTGTTTTTTATAATTTGTACATTTTCTACTTTTCTCGAGCTGGAGCCCGAGGTCATCTTTGAGGACAAAATGCTGCTTTGAGAAGCTCACTGAAGTGAGCTCTTTGACTGTGTAGAAGAACACGAGATCTCTTTCCAGAATGAGGAGCTGAATTGTTCGGCATCTAAGGACTTCTCTCCCCAGGGCCCCTCCGCCCCCTGGGGGAAGCGTTGTCCTTTAGATTGTTTCTCGTAGGTCTTTAGGGACGCACGAGGCCTGGGTTTCTGGAAGGTGAACCTTCTTAGCAGTGTGGCCAGAGACTGGGCTTCCCAGGACCAGGTGGCACATGGCCCCTAAGCCGTTGAGTCTTCACCTTCTCGCAGTAGGAGTAGAATTACAAGCATGCATCATGCCATGACAGTACTATTACTGGAGAGACTATTTTAAGAAAAAGGAACCTAAAAAAGGTGAACACTGGAAAAGATTAAGCGATGCTGATTATGGCTAGTTATGTCTTTATTAGAATTAGATGTGAAGAAGTATTAAAGTAGACCATCGATCAGAACACAGAAGCAGGAAGAGGAAGCTAGCCCGTGGGACCGCATGGGGAACCACGTTAGCGGTGAAGCCGAGAGAAATCTCTGTTCCTTTTCACTAAGGAATCGAGGCTTCGCTTCCGATGCCTTGTCTGCGGCTAGAGGCTTTACCTGCCTCTGAGAGGCTGTGTCTTCTCGCTTCCGCCCGTTTGCTAACGCCGCCGCTTCTGCGTCCTTTTGTGATCTCCTGCATCTAGATGTTGGCCTATTATAGAACATTTTACTTGTCCTTATGGGCCCTGCTTAGATGCCACTTCCTTCCAGAACTCTCCGATTGCACAAATTAGGAACGGTTTTTTTATGTTCTTGCTTTTCTTAGAGCAATTTTGTACTACACGGACGACACTTGATACAAATCTCTGGTAGTCTGCAGTATGGGGAACAGCAGCTTTCTAGGCTAAGGAGCGTATTTAATCTGGCACTGGCAGTGTTTACCTTGTCTCGAGTGTACGTTGTATACAGTCAGATGTAGATCGCCGGAGACAGCGAGGGGGAGGGATAGCCCTGGAAGACAGACGGACAGGTCAGAAGCCCCGGGTGTGGGAGGGGGCGGGGGAGAATCGGGAGCTAGAGACGCCACTCGGAGACCTGGTGAGCCTTCCTAAAGCCAGAAGTACCCGATGAGGCAGGACCAGAATAACCTTTACTTCCATCTTCTCTCTGATGACTGCAGTCTCGTCCAGAGTCTCTGTCCAAGGCCATTTTCTTTCCAGAAGACTTAGAGATCGCCAGCTTCCTCTTAGTTTCGTTTCTGCCAGATCTTTGAGAGCCAAAGGCTAATCCACTCGAACAGTATTTCCCCGTAGCTTGGTTTTTAATTGTGTTCTGAATCTCGTTTGTTTCTAAACAGTTTTACAAGTTTTTCTCCCCGTGCCTTCAGAGGAAATTATGTGCTTCTGAACCCCTCGGATGCTATTTCAGCACATGCAGAATCCAATTCACGGAATGATACTTCCGGGGCCTGAAAGAGTTAATACGAGTTCTTTAAGGACCTTATGAATTCCCATGGACCTCCGAATCCAGCCAGTTACACACGCTGAAGATCTTCCCCTGATAACGTAGATCTGAGTCCTTCAAAACAAATGGCCGTGGAGCGTAAATGCAGGACTCCTGCGGCATAAGCGCTCACGTGCTTGTAACGTTTCAGTGAGAGAGGTGACATTCTCACAGCGGAGCGGGTTTAACCTCAGCTCAGCACCGCACTTCTGTGAGACCTCGGTGGGTTAAGGTCTGTCCGTTTCCTCATCTCTAAACCGGGGTGATGCCTCCATCAGAGCCAGCCCTGGACGGTGACGGACACTCAGGCGCGCGGGCTGGCCTCCGTTCCCGGCTTCGTGGTAACTGTCGACCTCGGGCAGGTTGATGAACCGCGCTGACTCGGCTTGTCTCCCTTGTAAACGGGGATAATACCGGGACCTTCCTCGTGAGGTTGTCACGAAGAGGAACGCTCAGTCCACGCGAGCCGTTGTCACAGCGATTCAGCGTTCGGGCTTTTAGAGCAGACCAAACGGAGTCGGAGATAAAAAGTGCTGAACACTGTGCCTGGGACATGGCAGAAGACCCCGAGTAGGGATGGCTTTCGCTACTTGTGTCGTTAATGACAGAAGCATCCAAGTGTCTCATGCTGTTGGGTCCTGCACTGCGTCTGGAGTGCACGCCGCACAGTTCTGTACATGTCACCCGAGAGCTGGTGGCCGGCTAGCTCCTCCCCCTCCTTTTTGTCCCCCAGATAGCAGTACCTTGAAAGTGAATTTTCGTTTTGGCCCTGTCGTCTTCCTCCCGGCGTCTCGTGTCTCTGCTGCTGCCGCCGCCTTATTCTCCAGGCCCCCGTCGCGTTCAGCTGCCCTGCGGCTGCGGCTCAAAAGCAGAAGCCACCCGAACCATCCTGTGTGTGGGCGTGCGACACCGATGAAGGCTCAGAAGAGCAGCGTCTCAACCCCATTAGACCGTGGGTCGTTATCACTGAAGGGGGGAAGTCGTTCTTGGGGCCGCGCACCTGGAAAGGGGGCTGGCCGCCCAGACCGGAGGGTGGAAGCGGGCCTGGGCGGCGGTAGGAAGAACTCTGCGTTGCTGCAGGATGGACCTGGGCGTGACTGGCCAAGGTGTCCGGTAGGAGCCACATGGGGTTTATCTGGGGGGGACCCTCCACGTGGAGGCTGGGAGAGGACCAAGAAGTGAGGAACGTGGCCCAGTAGCCTGTGAGATTATCCCTGCCTCTTTGCCCCAGAGGACGTGTATCTTTAGACGGCGCTGCGGGCCGGTGGGTCTGAAGGGTGGAGGTGCACCTGGGCATTATTGCACCACTTACTGAGCAAGCAGCAGCGGCAGGATGAAGCCTGACTTGGGCCTTTCTGTGGCCATCTTTTTATGCAGCACAGTGATGAAAGTGCATGCTGTTCGTGGTGTATGGGTGAGGGGCCCCAGTAAGAGTGAGTTTGGCTTGAGTCAACCAGTGTAGAACGGATCAAGACGGAAAGAAGCGAGAGATACTTCCTCCTCCCCAGCAAAGAACGCCACCTAAAAGTAATAAAAGGATGACTATGCCACAAAGAGAAAGTGTCATTCAGCAGTGAGCTCGAAACACAACACAGAACAAAACAACAACGCTCCAAGAATTAGACGAAAAGCTTGTCGGTGCCTCCGCGAGCGTGCTCTGCTGGCGGGCGTGCCTTGTCGCCAGGGCACCCAGGGCAGGCGTGGTCCCATGGGGAGACAGACGCCGCGATGCACTCACCCCTGAAGGCAGTAAACAGTCTTTTTGTCGCGGTTCCAGATCTAGGGGCACTCGTCTGATGCCCCTGGTTCTCCATCGTCGCTCCCCTGTGGGGCAGGTTGCGGAGACCAGAAGAGCTCGTAGTTCAGTTGTGCTGGCAGTTGTTTATTTTCTTATAAATGACTAGTAACAGTTAAAACATGCCATTTTGTTTTACATAATTGATTGCCTTTCAGTTGTTGGGCCTGAGGGGCTTTTCCTGAGTTCGATCACCTCCTGGACTGTGGTAAGGTCTCCGGGCTGCGAGTCTGAGGGTCTTGTCCTGGACCGCTAGTCCGTGAGGCGCTGGACCACGGCCAGGGGGCCTTTTGCTGGCACTGTGCCGGCATTTCCTTCTGCAGACGTCAGACGGGTCATGTTAATTTCGCTCTGTTTTACGATGCTAAACCGTATCTGTTTGTTCACTTCTCACCATCGATCATGTGCACGGCTGTTTGCTTGGAACTTTAAAAAATTAATGAGACAATTATGACAATCATTTTTTTCCCCACGGAAAGTAAAATAACACCATTTTGTGTCTGACAAATTTGACTTCAGCTGGTTTTTATTTCAGGCTTGGTGTTAAAAGAGAATTATGATAGAATAAACACAATTAGTGACATCTGGTTGCTGCAGGATCGATAAGATCTGCTATGTAGATCTGTATTTTGTGATAATATACCTTCGTTCCATTGACTAAAAATAGAAGAATAAAACCAATTTGAAAGCATGTTGGTTGCTGCCTTAAACAGCAGTTATTCTGAGAGTCTATTGCCATCATTTTTAACGGGGAGGCTTGTGCTTTTATGGATGGGTTAATCTTAAAGACCAGCTGGTAGTTGCATCAAAATTTCATAAAGATTTTATGTCCCGTCTTTGCTATCAGCTAAAGGCATAAGAAATCATTAACTAGGAAAATTAAACATCACTCCATCCCAGTGAGAAAACAAGCATCTAAAGCATAAGAATAAAAATTGACGTATCATTTTATTTACTTAATAATCTACTGCTGTTACTCAAAAGGAACATACGGGGGGAAATTAAGAAAAAATGGACCTCAACATCATGGTCTTCTATGAGGAGAGAAAATAGAGAAGAGGCAGGAAAAACAGTCCAAAGTAACATACTTATAAATCCAAGTGTCAGTAATTATAATAAACGTTAATAGATTAGAGGATTCGGTTAAAAGGCAGAGTTTGTCACCTTAGATGAAAACACCAAATCTAATGAGATACTAGATGTACAAGAAGCATACCTAAAACGTAAGAATACAGAAAGCAAGAAAATGGAAAATTATATTTCAGGTTAATTCTGATCAAAAGGAAGCTGGTATAAATATATTGGTATCAGACAAAAAAGACGTTAAGGTAAAAGACACTAGAGATGAAGAAATGACAATATAATAGAATAATATTTAATTCACCGGGCATAAGAACTTCGGTACCCAGTGGCACAGGTGTGAATTACACACGCAGAGATACACAGAAACAGAAGGAAGACAGCCAGATTCACAGTCTTGTGGGAAGCGAACACACCTTTCAGAATAATTGACAGTGGTAGCAGATGGACAATTCAGGATATAGACGATTTAAAGGACATGAATGACAAATTTGACCTAGTAGACACGCATAGAACGTACTTTCCATGTGATCCATTCTTTCCAAGCACACGTGGAACACTGGGCATTGATTATGTATAGGATTGTAAAATAAGTCTCAACAAATTTCAAATGGTTGAAATCATATAGGGTGTGTTCTCTAAACATAGTGGAATTCTGCAAAAAATCAGAAGATTATATGAAGATCCCTATATGTGTGAAATTAAGAAATGTACTTCCAAATACTTTACAGATTAATGAAGTTTTATGAAAGTACTGGAAGGACAAAAAACTGTCCTTTTGAAATCACCAAAAAAAATCACTGTTGCTGAACCTAGTAACTAAAGGTTGGCCCTATTGGGTGTATTTTTCTTAATGTCCAAAATTTTGATACTTCTATATTCCAGAGATCTCCAATATTAAAGAGAACTCTTTTATTTTTATTTTTTTGGAGGCTAGTGATCACTGAAGGTGGACTGGGAAAGTAAGTCTCTGAGCTAAGAGGGTTGTCCCTGCTGGTGACAGGAGGGTGCTCCAGGACCAGGAAGTCCTTGCGTTTGCTGGGAATGGGACGTTTCCATGCAGGTTTTAGTTCCCTGGCTGTGGCCCCGTTTCCATCTCCCTAGAGCCCAGGACACCAGCTGAGACTGTCTGTGACCTTGGGCGAGAGGCGGGGGCCTCTGAGGCTCCGCCAGGCTGGAGGCAAGCATTTCTCCGGCTTGTTTGAGTGGTGGCGACAGAGGCGCCCTCACGCTCTTAGATGCACAGCTTTGGGACTTCGCCACCGCTTTCGTGTCCGTTTTTAAGGAAAAGAGAGGAGACTTTTCGGATTACTCCTGAATGCTGGTGATCTGTAGCAGCCTTGTCCCTCTCGCCCATTTCTTCCCTCTTCAAAGATGTGAGCAGCAGGAAGAGCTTCAGGCATCACAGCTAGAGATGAGCTCCGAAGAGAACCGCCTGGTCGACGCCGTGCTCTGTCCTGTCGCGGGTGCAGGGAGTGTGCTGAGTGTCGGGTGGATCCACGTGTTCTTCTGGTGGTCGCGTCCCATTGGCTCATTAGTTGTTGTTTTTGTCAGTTTTTCCACGTTATCTCAACTTACAGTTTCTTTTCCTGAAGTAGTTTCTCTAATTCGTGTCCTGCTGTTACCTTTTTTGAGTAGATGCTAGCTATCTCAGTGATGTAAATGATGGCGTGGAAAAATCCAGGAACTGTTAGGTAGATCATATCGTTTTACTCTTTAAGTGCCTGACTTCATCCTGGTTAGCTGCTTGCAAATGTTAATATCTTTTATCTTGGAGGTTGTTTTGAAAATTGATGGCACTTAGAATCAAAGTTGACATAAACTTAATTCACATTTGGATTTAGAAAATGTACTGAACCTGACTCCTAATTTTTGAAATAACCATATTTAAAAATAAATAAATTAACCAAGAGAAAAGTTACATTTCTGCTCCTTGGGATTAATAGAATAACAGATATTCCCATCTACTTTGTAAAATTAAAGAATAACGTGTAGCTCTTATTACTCATGTCCTGCATGCGGTCTCCTTAGCGGTTCACCTGAGAATGGGCGGGATTTCTTTCTGAGTGCGCAGTGGGACCGCCCGCCACTCCTGGACCTGTCACAAAGAATGCCACAAATGAACCACGCTAACAGTACACAGAGCCCGAGGATCAGAGTTACAGGGCCGTGTTGTCATCGCTGGGTGAGGGACCATTCACGGTGGGCCCCATGCCGGAGGTGATAGGAGAAGCCATGTGACGTGCTTGGGCCCTGCTGTGTGTCACCTCCCTGTGCAGTGGAGCGCTCCCCAGCGATACTGCGTGTGTCCTCGAGGTGACACCGGCCTCAGCGAGGCCGACCCACTTGCCCAGCTACCACGTTTCGCGGCAGAACTGGGTTCCGAAGTGACATTGTAGACCGCTGTCCATTTCACCAAGGTGCAGATGATTTTCTAAGACAGACAAACTCACACATCAAGACACTAGGACTTCATTTTAGGCCTGGTTTTATGTCTGGAAAGTTGAATATAAGGAAAAGATTGTTCTTGAATCCTATTTTTCATTGATACTCATGATCCTTCTGGAAACTAATTTTCTGGGGGAAAATGTCGGTAAAACCACATCATCAAAGTTCAAGTTAAAAGTCCTCACATTTCACTTGTAAGAATTTTTTATTTGTGTGTGTCATTTACTGCTTTGATAGATCCTGAAAAAAATTCAGTCAAATGATAAATCTGTTTTTTTTATGTATATCAAAGTCACACATTTATTAAATCACATGCAGTTAATTACATTTCATTGGGAATTCGTATTGACTTCATAAATCTGGAGTAGACTGTTTAGCCCTGCTAGCTAAGGCATTAACCCTTGCCTTTCTTAAAAATATAACCTGAAGGACAGGGCAAAATATTTAGTCTGTTACCCTTAAATATCTCAAAATGAGATAAAATGAAACAAAAACAAGGAAACTATTGGACTTAAACTACATTTAGCTGGCTACATTAAAGAATTCTTGCTACATAACTATAGATACTTAAAGTAATCTACGAGATAACATTGAATGTGTGTGAAAATGGTTTACTTTCTTGTATCTGTGGGGAAGCTTTAATTATATTATTACAATGTTTCAGTTTGTTTTCTCATTTTCTTTGATTAACCTAGTATGCGACCTATGTCAAATCTAGTGCTTTTTCAGTCATGTTAGATGATAATTCCACTGATATATTTTATTAAGATATAAAGCAGGGTTTTTTAAAAAAAGTAACTGGAGATTTCAAAACATCTTATGTCTAGAAACTGATTGTGAACATTCTCTGAAATTAGGGCTAAAGGTCTTTGTTAAATACAAGTGAGGAGTCCTTCACATAGATGGTGGAGTTATCTTTGAGGTACAGACATCCGTTGGTGAAAACGTACCGTTTGCCATTGATTGGATCAAATGCTGACACCTCCACTGTGTTTCCAGTCTGGGTTCTATTCAGTTCTCTGTGTCAGTTCGTGCCTCAGATCTCCCTGCACCCCCTGCCCTGCCCCCTGGTCCCTTCCCCGTCCTTGGTGCATTTCCAGAAGAAGCAGAGCCGTTAGTGGGACCACCCTGGCGTCCTACCCACCTGTCCACGTGTTCATTATTTGGGCACCGTCCTTACTGTCTCTGTTTTAAAGGCTTCTGGTCCCAACTTTAGAAAATATCCCCTAAATTCTTCTTTCATCCCCAGATTCATTTTTAACTAAATCTGCTCTTTTATGCCTTTTATATTTTTACGTTCACATGTTGAGAGGGCAGGGCACGTCCTTTGGGGCACGTTCCCGGCGTCATCCCTCTAGACCGAATTCGATCCAGTAATGAGTTCCCATTAGATCCGTGTCTTCAGAGTTAAGACACCGCACAGCCGTGCCAGCAGTGCTCCTGGCCTTTCCCCGTCTTGCCCCCCCTTGTCATAGGGACATGCTGCGAGAGTGGGACGCCTCATCGTCCCAGTAAGGCCTAGTTCCTGACAAGTCACGCTGTCGAGAAAAGGGATTTCGTGGCCTTGCAGCGTTTGTGAATTCCTATGTCAGCTTCATTAGCTCTTACTAAGTAGTCTCTTGGTTTTAAGAGTCTTGCTAAGGAGTCATGTTAAATACGTCTGTCTAGAGCTTTTGAAAATTGAGGCAGCATTTCCCCTTCTCCAGCCATCCTGCGCCTCTTACATTTCTTTAGTCTATTTTTGAGTGTGTGTGAAACACAGCGCATGTTAAAAAGCAGATACACAGTTCAACCGACTGTAAAATAAACACCTGTGTAATCACCTCCCGGATCAAGAAGTAGGACATTGCCAGCTCCCAGCAGCCCTTGCTTTTGTCACCGCTTAAGGATTAGAGCAGGTGTTCCGCGGGTTTATACACAATTCCTGCGCTGCAGTTCACACAAGTGAGGGGGCCGTGGTTTCGAGTCCCTAAGACTCGCTACTTTCCTGTCCTCATCCATCTGTGGATTTTAGTTTTTTTCCCCCAGTATTTAGTTTTCTGTACGTATTTTGCAGACTATTGTCTTTGACCAACAATGTAGGTGTAGGGATGTATGTTTCTATAATTGCTTGTTACAATGTAGTGTAACAATGAAATTTCGTTGTTACAAACCTCATTTCATTCTGAGGTTGTTTCCTGGTAATTAACTTTAGAGCTCTGTATCTGTCTTCTGTGCACATGACAATGTCTTTCCGTCTTTTGACGGTATCAGGAGGACACCAGCCTGACCACCTTCGTCGCTTCAGCACCTCTTCCCCTGCCCGCTCTCTGCAGTGACGCGTCTGCAGTCACAGCGTGGTCCCTCGGACCCCGGGCACTCCCGCCCTCGATGTGCGTGCTCGTTCCCACGGCCGTGGAGGCCACGGCGTTTGTTCCCCGTCTTTCTCTCACGTGTGGCCTCTTTATCAAGGGCTTTTCGTTCTGTCGTTTCTTGATTTTTAATTTTCGCCCTGTCTCTGTCTACCTCTCGCCCTCCCCCCTCTTCCTTTCCCTTGAACGTGACACAGAAACAACAAAAACAAACGAAAAACAAAAAACCCAGAAAAACACAACCACATTTTTTAACCCATGGCACAGGTACTCAGATTCTCTAGATGTCATATAGCTGTGACCTCGGGGGCCGAAGAGAGGCGAACACACTTTACTGAGTAAGGCAAGTGCAGCACGTGACTCGGGCTGCTCGGAGAGGTGCACGTCCTATAAGTGACCCCTGAGCTGCTCTCTTGCAATGACAGATTCTTCTCGAAAGCAAAGCTAAACCAGGGACTTTCCCCACCACTGGCTGTGTGATTTAAGCACATCTTTTCACCTTGTTCATCCTCTTAGTTATGTGAGGATGTATTTACTCAATGGTACTCGCTTTTAAAAACTTCAGTCAACAAAGAATGTGGCATAAAACTTTAAGCCAGTACTTTTATTCAGTGATGGACGTGTAAGCTGTTCCCGTTTATTCTTGTATGAGAAGCGATGATCTGACAGTCTGTTTCAATAGTCAGTTATTTTAATGAGGGAGGATATTTGGGACAATTAGCGAATCTAATCATTAAACTGCGCTTTCAAGCTTACCCTGTAAGTGAAGGTATGACTCCTAAGAAAAGTTTTTCTATAAAAACAATCTCGAAATAGAATGAAGTGTTGTCTGGAATGACCATGCAGCTAGAATTTTCCGTGGAAGTGAAGGTTGTAGCAGCGCTGAGGATGGATATTGATTTTGAAAATTAAACCACTTGGCAGTCAGCCCCCGAGGACTTGATTTCTGAGACCTTTAAATGCACTCGCTCCGCAGTAAATAAGACTCCTTCCTAGTGGAGCTGAAATACGGTGGGTTCTAAGCATTTAATAAGAGCATTGAGCATTCCATTTTCTTTTTATTGCAACTAAGGATTAAATAACGATTATTGCAGGTACGCATGCGGACCACTTGTTTCTAAGGCGTGGCTCGAAGCACGCAGCGTTCTCACCCGTCTGCACAGCCTTGTCTTCAGACTTTGCCCAGAACTCCGGAGTTACGCGCTAACTCCCTGAGCCATCACCTTGGGGTGAGGAGGGTCCGTAGGGGTGCGTGTGGGCGGAGGGCAGACAGCATTCTCCCCACTTTGCATCCAGCTCTGCTTTTCTCCTTTATTGCTTTGCCTTCTGTACAAAAATAAAAGGTGAGACTTCATTTAGAGAAAGGTTTGCTGTCATCACAAGGGAAAGTTGAAAACTTCGTGTGTCGGGCTGTGGCACCTGTAGTTTTTGTCTAGAGCGGCTTTTCCTTCTGTCTCCTCCTTTTCCAAACCCTGCCTTCCTGTCCCCCCGGCACAGCCACGTGGGGGGAGCTGTCCCCCATGCCCCGCTCCCGCCTCATCTTCTCCCTTCACAGGACTTCACAGCGTCATCTTGGAGAGGGTGTTCAGGGGACGGGCGTGCGATCAACTAGGTCAGCTGGCGTCCTGTTTGCTGCTTTTCTGCAGGAGCAGCGAGGAAAAGACAGCTTTCTCTTTTTGGACAGCTGCTTGCATGCGGGCTGCCAGGTGGCCGTCCTCCTGGTGTTGGGGGAGCCCCGTGTGGCCTGCAGTGCACGAAGGAGCAGAGCCAGGGACTGCCAGCCCTGACGACAGACACTCTAGGAATCTGAGGCCCTCAGAGGGCCAAGTCCTTTACTCCAGGGCTCCTCAGCTGTGTGGCGAGCACATTCTCTTTTTGTCTGTCTGAGCCGTGTGGCTTTTTTCCCACTTAGAAGTGAGAAGTAGGAACAATACCTGAGGCACGATGGTGAAGTAGGCACTGTGCTGCCAGCCGGTGTTGTTAAAAGCATCACAGAGTCGAGGATTTTAGTTTTTAAATGTGTATTTTTGGTTGTTTGTGACAACTGCTTCTACACTCGGCCAGGAACATAGTCAAGTAAAACATTTCAGACACCTTCTCTAGGTGTCTCTTCCCAGAGCCGGGTGACTCCGCGGTGTCCTGGCGCTGGCCTTGTCTACCCGGAGGTCACTGTCCCCCAGTGCAGGTGGCCGTCCTGCCCTCACCCTCAGGGTCAGGAGCCTCACTTTCGACTCAGCAATGGCAAGACAGCCCCTTCAGGCTCTGTGGGACTCCTTGGGGGACACCGCTCCTCAGGGCACCCTGGGGGTCACCGTAAAGAGGGGCAACACTCGGCAAGCCTGGGGCTAGGGGTTCTTCTGTAGCTCCCCCGTGGGGCCTGGGACGGATCCACGAGGCGCGTGGTGGAATGTGTTTGGAGGCGCGCCTTGCCCGCGGAGTCACCGTCCTTGTTCATGACAGCGGACGCTCCACGAAGGAGTTTGTAAGCGCAATACGACGACACTTCCTCCACTTCACTGCGGTGGCGCCGCCCCGCCACGGTCTTAGCAAGCCTGGCAGCGGGGGCGGCGGGGTGCCCCCTGCGCGCCCGGGCCCCCTGCCATCTGTCACCCGCGCCTTGCTTTACGCTCCGGCCACGCCGGCGGCTTCAGTGTCAGAGCGCGGGCCCCAGGGGGACGCACCCAGGTGGCCGCGCTCACCAGTGGCTGTGTGCACCAGTCCCATGAGCCCCGCACGAGTGACCGGGGCTCCTGGGTGACCTGCGTGCGGTGGCGGCGGGCTGGGCTCATGGGACCGGTACATGGCAGGCCCCCCGGGGCGCTGAACCCCGGGAACAGCGAGCTCGGAGGCCGGCCTGGATGTCGGTGAGTGAATGAATGCATGAGTGAATGAATGAGTGAGTGGTGCGCGCGTTCAGTGCGGGCATCAGCGGCCATGTGTCCAGACGTGCGCAGAGGGACGGAAACGCATCTTGCTCTCAGCTCCTTTCACCCTGGGGCCGCCCTGGGTTTCCAGACCTCCTTCCGAGCAGATACTGTCGAGCGTCTCCGCTGGTACCGGCGTTGCTTCTCTGTGTGCGTTAAAACCGTCAGGAACACACGGCAGGCCCGGCCGGGTTGCTTGTCCCGGGCTCTGGGACCCCGGCCCGAGCCGCTGCTCCCGTCCCCACCGCGTGGCCTGCCTGGGCTGCAGCACTCGCGGGCAGCTCCGCGTTGCGTCAGCGCCTGGCCGCATCCGCGTTCCCCTGACCCAGGGGAGACGGAGACTTCGCTGTTCCCAAACTGTGGGCCCCCTGCGAGGGAGCCGGGGTTCATCTGGGGACTCTCCCTGCCAGAAATGGCTCTGCCTCTGAGTGACACGACACATTTAACCCGGGGAAGCCGTTCAACACACAGTAGTAAGGCCACCACCAGTGCCATTCACTGCCTAGCTGCTGAAGAATCAAAATGGTGAGTTGACAGTCATATCTGTCATCTATCCACTTTGGTCGGATTTTAAAGTGACGAACTTATACTTGAAGAAATTTAATGGTGACATATGACTCGTTATCTTTACCACTCGAGTTGTTTTTGTAATAAAGTAATTTAACAAGCTTAATTAGCACTGATTTTCCGAGCACATGTGGTGAGCATACTTGCGGTTCTCTCGCAGTGCCTCTGTGTGGCTTAGCTCTGATTCCACCTTCTTGTCCCACATGCTGGTTGGTTTTTCTTATTTTCTTTAATTTCCCGGTCTCGTCTTTTCCATCTCTGTGTGTCTCTTCTTTCCTTAGCTTGTCCCCTTCTCTTTCATTTCCTCACATTCGCTGTTCATTCTTTCTCTGCCTTTGATTCCATTTAAATCTGCAACTCGACTGTCGCGTGTGATTATTTTAAAGCAATATTTATACATCTCAGCAGGCCGTTTCAAATAGGACAAGAGCAATCTATGCTTCCTGACAAAGCATCCCGCGGCTGCCTCCGTTTTTCAGCTGGTGGCTGGAATTAGCCTTTGGTCGTACAAAGTACATAGAGCCTTTATTGCGTACTTAGCACAGGGAAAAAACCCTAACATTTTAATTGTTTCATGACCAGTAGAGCTGGGCAGGTTTCTAATCTCAATCAATTAAAAATAACTAGTGAATTTTTTCAGGGTGATTAGAGAAATTGCGATTCTAATTAGCAGATACTGAAAGGAAGCCAGATGTACAACCTGGCATTTTAAAAAATCTTTTAAGTGGTCCAGATCTGGGCCTTGGAGCGGACGAATTCCTTAGCGCGGTCCTCATTTTCTCTGCATTGAGTTATGTCTTGGTACCACGCTTTATTACAAACCTCTCAGACCTAAAGGATTTAGTTTATTGTTGTGATTTCAGGGCAGGATGAGAAGGAAAGGAAAGAAAAATAATTTTTCTGAGTAAAGGGACCTAGTTCCTATAATAGCATTTTGATCCTGGAACTGTACTGTGATAAATAACTCTTCCTGTAGAATCCGGATGAAATTAACCCTGGGAGAACCCTATATATCCCCGAGGTGTTAGGTGGGCGGCTCCGACTCCGTGTAATCTGTTTTCACACCGTGGAGTACACAAGTGTGTGTGTGAGCCGAGTGTCAATGCAGGCCTCTTTTACCTTTTTCTGACTATCTTCTCAAGACTCGTTTTGGAGAGGATTTATCTCACACCCTCTCGAATCTTCTCTTTTTGTCATCTTCGTAATCTTATTATTTGAGAAGGATTTGAACATAAATATACAGTAGCAAAAAGTGTGTACATTGACAAATTCATCATTCTTCTTGGACTTTCTATATCTAGAGAAGTGCCATGTTTTCATGTTTTTCTGACATCTTTATAAGCTCCATTAGAATATTAAGGTTTAAAAATGTTTTACAGAAGTATATTTTTTTCTTCTCCGATTTCTGAAGGAGTATACACATTTTAAATTAAGTTTTAGAAAATAAAAGGTATATATTTTATAAGCAAGCACTCTGCAGGTGAAGTAGTATTGAAACATACAATTAGGGAAAACACTATTTTCTGAGAAGTATATGAGTATTTACCCAGTTTTCTTCCAGGAAGACATTTTCACATATGATAGTTATATTTCGTGCTTCTGGTTTACAGTTTGCCATGATCGTTTTGCTAGACTTCTAAGAATAATGATAACTTTAGGAAATAAACACTTATATCTCATTTCAGCGAAATTCAGTCATTTAAAATTTTTTTTACTGATTCATTTATTTGGGGATAATTGTAGATTCGCATGCTTTCGTAGGATGTAACAGCGAGACCCTCTGCTCCTTTTACCAAGTTTCTCCCAGTGGTAGGTACCATCTTGTCCAGTGTAGGACACAATCCTGTCTGGGATGCTGACGCTGTGGAGTCAGGATACAGGATGTTCTTATCACACGCTCTCTCTTGGTACCCTGCTGTAGCCATACCCGTTTTTCTCCTGCTGTCCTGCTGTCAAACCAGTTCTGGCGACCACTACTTGGTTCTTCATTTATATCACTTTATCATTTCAAGAATGACGTAAATGGAATCATACACTGTGTAACCATTTGGGATTGCCTTTTTTCATTACGCGTAATTTCCTGGAGATTCATTCAGCATTCTGTGTCTATCGATAGTTTGTTTTTTTAATTATTGAGTAGTAGTCCATGATATAGATGAACCAGTTTGTTCAACCATTCACTCCTCAAGAACAGCAGGTGTTTCTATGTTCTGCCGGTTACAAATAAAGTGACTACCAACTTTTGTATGTAGGTTTTTCTTTCCTTTCTTTCTTTTTTGACATACACAAGTTTTAATTTTCCTGTGATAAATACCCAGGAGGAAAGTTGCTGGGTTGTATATTTGTTGAATGGTTAAAGTTTAAGAAACTTCTTTTGAAGTGGCTATACTGTTTACGTTTTCACCAGCAATGTATGAATGATCCAGTTTCTTTGTCCTTTTCAGCATTTAGCATTGTCATTTTCTTTTATTTTAATCGTTCTGATAGGCATATAGTGATACTTTATTTTGATTTTAATTTGTATTTCCCCAATGTTTAATATATTTTCAAGTGCTTATTTGTCATCAGGATACCCTTTCTGGGAAAATGTCTCTTTATGCCTTTTGCCTTTTTCTAATTGCATCATTTTTCACTGTTGTGTTTCGAGAGTTCTTAATATATTTTAGTCAGTCTGACATGAGTTTACACATATTTTCTCTTTCTCTGGACTTTGATGTTTTTAACAGAATCTTTTGCAAAGCAAAAATTTAATTTCGATGAGGTTGAATTAA
Source organism: Macroglossus sobrinus (assembly GCA_004027375.1). Taxonomy (NCBI): domain Eukaryota; kingdom Metazoa; phylum Chordata; class Mammalia; order Chiroptera; family Pteropodidae; genus Macroglossus; species Macroglossus sobrinus. Next base: position 153,158 of record PVKZ01002615.1, on the reverse strand, counting down.
TTTGCCTTATATGGATCATGCTTTTGGTGGCAAGTCTGGGAACTCGATGCCTGGCTGTAGATCCTGAAGATTTTTTTTTTGTTTTTCTTCTTAAAGTTTCATAGTTTTGTGTTTCACAGCAAAGTCTATGATCCATTTAGAGTTAATTTTTGTATGTGTTTGAGGGTTTTTTATAAATCTGTGGGTGCCCAGTTGCTTCAGCATCATTTGTTATAAAGGCTGTTCTTCCTCTATGAAGTTGCTTTTGCGCCTTTGTCAAAAACCAGGTGGGCATATTTGTGAGTCTGTTTTTGGGTTTTCTCTTCTGTTTCATTGGTCTATATATCTACTCCTCAGCCAATATTATACAGTCTTTGATTACTATAGCTACATAATAAGTTTTAAAATCAAAGTGATTACTTCTCCTTTTTCAGAATTTTTAGCTATTCCAGTTCTCTTACATTTTTTATATAAACTCTAGCATACTCTTATCTATAACTCCAATAATTTTGTTGGGATTTTGATAGGAATTGCATTAAATCTTTAGATCAATTATGTGAGAATTGGCGTCTTTACTGTGTTGAGTCTTCCTGTCCATGAACATGGTATGTCTCTCCGTTTGTTTACATCTTCTTGGGTTTCTTTCATCATCATTTTTTAGGTTTTGGCATACAGGTCCTGTACATGATTTGTTAGCTTTAAACCGAAGTATTTACTTTTCTTTGGAGCGATTATATTTTTAATTTTGGTACCTACATGTCATTGCTAGCATATAGAAGTTCTAATATGTGTCTTACATCCTGTGACCTTGCTGATAGAGGCTGTGGCTGCTGCATTGTACATCTAAAGCCAGTGAACGAGAAGAAGGGAGAAAACAAACTGAGCAACTTGTTATGAGTAGATTGTTTTTTAGAGAGAGGTGGTAGTGGAAATGCTTCTCGATTTTAAGGACATCGAAGGCTTTAACTATGCCATTTATTTTCAGTTTGGATATATCACTTTTCATCTTGTACTTTTCCAAGACCTGGAGCCAGCCTTCTCTCTGAGAAACTCTCGTTTGTTTTAGGGGAGAACGAGACTCTGAAACCCAGTGCTATTGCAACAGGGGGCCGTTGCTTCAAGACTTTTCCAGTGGTCACAGCCAGGGAATGAAAGTAATTATGAGTGCACATGGATAAGCTGACATGAAGTTTAACAGCAGATGCTTTTCTTCTCTTCCTTTGCTGTATGTTTCTGTCCTTTTTCTCTTACACTAAAAATATTGGTCTTTGAAGCTTTTTTTTAAAAGGGAGGATTCTTTCAATAAATACTGTGAAGGATGTACAGATAAAGCACTGAGTTTAAAAGTCTCTTTAAACAATTATTTTTTTCAGTGTAAATATTTTACCAATTTGATAAAAATACTGGTGTATTTATTTCCATTTCTTTACAACCTGCATTTTAATTTGCTCTCTTTATATATGTGACTGTGTATATATATACATGTATAGAAATGGATATACATTTTTAGGTTTATTTTTATTGTACATTTTTAGGCTTGAACATCACATTTAAATAAAAACTTATCTTTAAAGAAGTCTCACTTCTTTCCCTAGAATCCTTCCCCATATCTCCCATTTTTATTAGTTTTTAAAATTTATTATTTTTTAAAAATTTTAATTAGTTTCAAGTATATAGTACATCGGTTACACATCTATATAGTTAGTAAAATGATCCCCCCAATTGCTCCCTCCCTCCCCTGACCCTCCACCTAGCCAATGTGTTAATGCTAATCACATTCCTTAAGCCATGCTCCCCATCCCCGTGACCATCCGTCAGCTACTAATTTGTACTTCTTTAACCCTTTACCCCATTCTCCCAGACTCCCAAACCCCCCTCCCCCTGTCCGTCACCAAACTGTCCACTATATTTGTGAGTCTGTTTTTGATTAGTTCTTTGTATTCCTTAAATTCCTCAATATAAGTGAAATCATATCATGTTTATCTTTCTCTGTCTGACTTAAATACCTCCTAGGTTCATCAAAGCGGTATCTTTTCCCATTCCCCTCCTTTTTTTCTATTAATTTTTTAAATAAAAATAAATGCGTATTGATTGTTTTTTCTTTCTCACACAAAAGGCAATATTCTATATTCCCTGTTCTTTGCCTTGCAGTTTTAATTTCACACTATATCCTGGAGATAGCCCATAATAGTTCATGGAGAGCTTCCTCCTTTTTACAGCGGCATAAGTGCTGGGGAATTTTGCATGAGTAATTTTATTAGATGTTGCAAAATTATCTTTTATGAGGATTTTATTTTGTACTGTTGTCAACAGTGTTTACAATTTTCAGTTTTTTTCTTTCAATGTTGCCAAGAGGGTGGATTTTCGCCAGATAGGTGAGAAGAGGGCTCTCGGTGCAGATTTAATTTAGATTTCTTTTATCACGATAGTTAGGCATGTTTAAAGATGTTCAAGGACTTTCTTTTCTGTCAACTGTGGATTCATGTCCTTTGCCTATTTGTCTATCAGAATTTTTGTATTCGTCTCAATTTTTAAAGAAAAAGAAAGATCATCTCCTTGGTAGATGAATTGCAGATATTATATCCCAGTTTGCCATTTGTCTTATTCTTTTTTTTTTAATGCACATGTTTTTTTAAAAATATATCTTTTTTTTATAGTTCTCATTTCCTATGATCTAGATCTTTATGTAGATGTTCTTCATAGACGTGGTGAAGTTAGGAAGAACCTTTCATGTCTGCATTCTCCAGCTGCTCACCTTTCTTAGGTCTATATTTCAAACCAACTCTTGCTAACTGTGCGTTATTCCAGGTCTTAATGTTGATTAAGGTTTCCATCACACATCAGAAGACCACAGAATGTCACTATTTGCTTTTTGTCTATCCTAAACTTGTCATTTGTGAAACAATTGCCTATTGGTGTTAATTCTTTTTTTGTAATTAATTTCCCTAGTCCGTGTTCCTTGGATTTCTTGTCTAGACCGGAAGTTTTCAATCTTTTCTTGTAATGGGCCGGAAATGAATATATAAGGCTTTGCAGGTCGTATAGCTTTGTCGCAATTACTCAGATTTGTTGTCGTAATGTAAAACCACCCATAGACACTATGTAAACGGATGGGCACGCATCACTGTGTTCTGGTGAAATTTATTTGCAAAAACAGACAAGGGGGAAGGGGTGGAGAGGGAGAACAGTGGGAGGATTTGGCCCGTGGGCTACAGTCTGTCGACCCCATTACATAATTTAACTCTCCTTCGACCTCTGTAACTGCTCACTTCCTTCCTGTCATTTTGAGTACGTTTCATCTCAGTTTCCATAACTATAAAATGAAATAATAGAGTTATATACATCCAGAGAATTCAATATATTGTTTGGATGATGGTGATCAGATTTTATTTACTTTATATTTTATATAAACTATTGTTATGGCACAAAACGATTATATAGAAAGATGTTTTACTTGGCAAATTAGAACCACTAGAACATGCTTAAATTCCAGTTGGTTGGATGCTAACGCCCTTGGAGGATGAACACTGCAGAGAGACCCTTAAACAATAATACTGTCACATGATCAGGTCCCTTATCACTGTAGACGTGATGACGCTAAGAGAAAATGACCTGCAGGAGGAGGAAGTCCTGTCACACTTTTTCGAATATGTTATTGTCTTCAACTAAAAGTAAACTTAATGGCATCCACAAATTTAAAAAACCTGAAACAGAAAAAAATATGTAAAAATTTGGTTAAATATCGTTGAGTCAGTTATAGAAGGCCTGATCATTTCTAGGTATTACAAAGAAAAGAAAGTGTTCTCAAGCTTCTCCTTTCTTAAAAGACAGAAGCTCTTTGTGCCCGCTGTCAACATCACAGATGTCTGCATTTCTGTTGGGCTGCTGTTTAAGTGAACGTTTAAAAATAACCTATCGCCCAAATCACTTTTGTGGGAAGCATTTCTTCAATTTCAGATTTTGTCAGAGGAATCGCAAATCCAGTGTTTCTTACAACCTTATTTCTCTTCAGTTTTCATGGTATCGAAGAGCAGAAAGTATAGCATAGAGGAGGCAGAGCGAAATCGATAATTTGAGAGTTGAAGTCAGCGTGTTAGGGTTCGGATCAAGAGATGGTAGGGTCGAAGGGACAGCCAGTGAGGACAGTGGCGGGGGCGACCACTGGAGACTCCTAAGACGTCGAGAATCTGTTATTTGAACTCAAATCTGATGCCATTTGGAACTGTCCATGCCCATCCTGCCTTCTGTTTGTCATTTCTATTTGTCTTTTTCTAGAAGTGAAAAGCAGCCCAGGATGATTTGGCTTCTCCTCTTAATAAACAGAATCTTAGCACTCTTTCAAATCCGTCTGGCCTGTTCCGAGAATGAATGAGACAGTTAACGTAAAGCACTGAGAACAGCGCTGGCACACAGTAAGAGCTACGTAAAAGCCGTGACACGTAAAAATAAAATTGGATCGCTATTAAATAGTATAAACTTGGACCTAGTCTCTATCGTATACATATGTAAAAAGTCAAGAGGTTCAGGTCATCCTATTGTCCCGAGTTTTACGCCTGGTCGAACGGTGCTTCCTCCTTCCCGATGCCTCACTTGTAATGTAGACGAAGTTTCGCTGGACCGTGCTGAGGTTCTCTCGTTTACGGATTGTCTGTGGCTGCTCTCCCTCCGTGTGGCAGAGCTGGATGGATGTGATGTGCCCCGCTCTACAGAACCCAAACTATACTGTCTGGAGTTCCCGGAGAAGCTTGCCAGCCCCGGTGCAGTCCTCTGATGCCGAGTGCAAGTAAACAAAGCATCCGGTTAGGGAACAGCTTTCTGGAACCAGCGTTTCATCTTCCTTTTTTTTTTTTTCTTTTTTTTACATCTCATTTGGAAGCAAATGTCGTTGTGTGAAAGAGGGGAGCACAGAGCAGCATCTCTTAGGTTTTCATTTATGTTGCTACTAAACAGCTGACGTAGAAGAGGAGTAAATGAATAAAACATTTCCCATTGCAGGAAACTGTGCAATTAATGTAAAGGTTTGAAGTTCTTTTCTTTCACGAGAAGTGAAAAACGAAACGCATAGACATCGTGGCACATCTCTCTGCCCTTGTCAGCAGTGAGTGCTCTGCACATTTGTGACCCGCCGTGCTTTCCGTCCAGGAGAAGGTGCTTCGGGCAGCACCCAGGCCCCGCGTTGTGCCACGGGGACGCCACACCACGCCACTGCCCGACGACAAGGCCTTTTAAAACCAGTCGTCGTTGTAAAACGTGTCACGGCCATGATCTGACTCACTGCACTCAGAGCCACGACAAACAGCATGAACACAGGCCTGAGACAAAATGAAATCTAGACCTGATTTGACGTTGCAAATGTGCGTGACCGGGCAGCGCGTGCTTTCGATGGGGGCTGGTTGCTGCTTTGCGACGCGTGCGTTTTCAGAGCAGCCTCCTTGGTGGCAGAGGAGGAGCAGACGAGTGCTGTTTCTCAGACAGCAAGGCAGATGGCTCTTTTCTTCAGTGCAGGGTGTGCCAACCCAAAGCGACAGCTACACAAATGTTAACCCCTGAGGGAGGGAGAGCACAGTTGCGGTCCGTTTTTTCTCTAAATCTGTACCTTGACTTCAGAATGATGCGGGAAAGGAATCTGGTCTCAAGAAAAGTATGCGCTCAGAGCACAGGTGCAGCCTGTCACCTCGGCTCTCAGGAAGACAGTGACGATGATGTCATTACCGAAAGGAAACACACTCTGAATCCACTCAGCATTTCTGGGTGGTGTGGCAGGCTGCTTAGGCCCAACGTAGCGCTTCCTGGTCCCCCTGAAACACCCGTGGAGATGACAGGCACAGGCAGTGGCGTTCTAAAGCAAATGCCACGTGCCAGGCTCTGGGCAGAAGCTTCCCAAACGTGGTTGGTGGCGTGCACGTGTTCTACTTCTGAACTAGAACGGGACAAATGGCGCCCCACGGAGCGGCACGCTGTTTAAAAATCAATTTACACAGCACGCCTAAGTTCGGGAAGCACGTGGGGTATGCGAGGCCACGGGCGGGCTTGAGCCAGTCACACCAGTGTCCCTGACCTGCCCCTCCCCCATCACCACTAGTCCCTTTCTGTCCTCCTTCATCCAGAAGCTGTAGCTCTCCACATGCAACCCAGCGGCGGGAGCTGGGGGAGACGCATGAGGGTGCGCCTCACCCCTAAACACATGTCATTTAAAGAAAAGCTTTAAATAGAGCCGTGGGTGCCCGTGTGTTCTATCTATTAGGTATGGTGCAGAGGACAGGTGGCAGGAGTACCTGCCTGTCAGAGCAGGAAGAGTCACATGCTGTCCGCACGCTCACATTAGAAGGAATGACTGTCACATTACCAGTCGAGCTGAGAGCAGAACATGTCTCATACGTCCAGATTTCAGTCTGAGAGGGACAGCTGCCAGCATTTAGTGGACATTGAGGACACCGAGAACACGTTACCTTGTCAGAGCAAGGACGTTAGATCTAAACAGAACGCTCCTTGTCAAAGGCAGTACACAAAAGATGCCTAGCGTGTGGCTTTTGAAAATGTTCTAGAATATAAGGGAAAGAAAGAAGGGCTTTGAAGGTACGGCGTGTCTCTCTGACAATAATAACATGTAAGAAACATTTAGCATAAATCTCCGGTGTCATAGGAAAAAATCATGGCCTCAAGTCGAAAGGGAACCAGAAAGCCTCATTATAGATGAACAGGATGAGATGAAAGCAGAAATGTCAAGAAAACTGGTTGAAATAAAAGATGCAAGGAACCAAAACTGCAGAAAGATTTAAAACTTCTATGAAGGCAATCGAAGGAGACTTGATACTATAAAAAATTGGAAGGGTAATATGGACGACAAGCTTGAGAACACTCCAGAATGCAGAGGAAAAAAGGACAACGATATGCAAATATGAGAGGCAAACGTGGGGGACAGACAGCAGGTCTTCAACCCAAGCGTTTCAGAGCGCTAATCAGGAAAACCGCAACTGGACTGTTCTGTGCCAGAGAAAAGTGCGAGTAAATATCAGAAGGGCCCCCCGAGGACCGGCCAAAAGTTATGAAAAAAGGTTGCTACTTAGGCCTATTCTGGCAAAATATTTGAATTTTAAGGGTACAACAAGCTCAGGGGATTAAAGCGGGTTGCCTACAAAGGAACACAAATCAGGTTTGTCTTTGGTATTTTGTCTATTAAATGTCAGAAGTCTGTAAGTCTGTGGCCTGGTCACTATATTTAGCCCTGTCGTGAATATACAACTTAGAGGCTGTTTTCAGATGTTCCATCTCCTAAACTACTTCGATATCAACGTCATCCATGGAGCCCACTCGGATGCAGGCCTGTTTCTCTGACTTGGAAGGGAGGGTATGACGTCAAACAGCATCCTGACCTCCCACGAGGCTGGCTTGTGTTTGGGTATCACGCCCTGAGAGTGGTGGTGAGCAGCGCAGGTCCCCAGGCGAGTCCAGCTCACCTGAGCAGGAGGCTGAGCTGTCCAAAGGAAAAGGTGGCCCAAGTTACAGCTAGGGAATTAAAAACCCACCAAGCGGACACACAGTTAAAAACAGCCCGACCATATTTTCTTTATAAAAGCAACATTTCAAGGAAAATAACTCAAGCTTAAAGGAAAGAAATTGGTCAGTGCAAACAGAGAATATGAGCTCCATTATGACCATAAGACAAAGCATTCGAATGGGACAGGAATGATCATGAAGATGAACAGTAGAAGCCACAATAAAGAGATAACATTAATTTTGATAGGATAAATTACATCACCATAAACATTAATTACTGAGAATGCAAAGAAAGCAGTAATAATGAGGCACTAATGTTTCTTCCTGACAGATTTAGACAATAAGTAAAGATGATAGAGCGGATGAATGCTGTAATGAGTAAGGGTGATCTACGGGATACTCAGAGCTTTACCCTGCCAATAGGGATGGCACCTTCTCTTCAGGGCCCCAAAGACTTTTCCTTCCTAGATTAGAACTTCCAACAAAGCGATAATAATGCAGAATACCTTCTCTAACCACTCCGAAGTTGTAAAACTATTGCACATGTAAATTTTAAAAGAAAAAGCCCAAGTTTCCCATGTGTTGGCCCTCCCCCCCCCGCCCCCGCCCCATCACTCTTGATGGGTCAAAGAGGAAAGCAAGACAAAATGAAAAACTTTCTAGAAAATGTTTAGAAAAAATTATGATGAAAGATGCATATTTACACATGATAAAACCAGTACACAGAGAAAAATTAATGTCATTGAATACTGACATTTCTTAGCGAAAGAGAACAAAAGTGAAGCATTTCAGTTCAGGCAAAAAAGGCAATAATGAAAAAAGTTATTAGAGATAAAAATATGCACAAGAAAACAATAACAGTTAAATCGATAGATTCAGTGTTACGTTTTGGGAGACGAAGCTCCAATATGATGTGTAAGGCTTTAGACAGCCTAATTGAGACAGAAAACAAAATATGGAAAATTAGGACTGAAAAAGGGAAATTATGAAAATATACATTTACTTTGTATGACTATATATTCATTCATTTGAAACCCAAATTAAATGAATACCTTTGTAGGGAATTAAATCACCCAAACTGACTTAAGCAGAGAGCGAATATGAGGGTAACAGTACTCATGGCCGAGGGTGAGGGCTGTCAAAGGGCTGGCCGCGCCCCTCCCGGCACGCCAGGGGACCGTCCCGGAGGTGGGTCTCTCAGCCGCAGCCCAGCCTTGGGATGATGAGGTGGCATCTTGCCCGTCACCTCACGAGGATCATGAGGTCAGAACAGTGGAGCGAAACCACTCTTGAATGCCCGCTCTGTAGCAGCTGTGAGCCAGGAAAATTCCAGATGGATCAAAGATTTAAGTGTACAAATGGAACCATTAATGTATTTCGAAGAAAATGAAGCCGAATACTTTTATACTTTGGGAGTAGGAAAGGACTTCCTAACTGTGAACACGGGCCTTTTTACTACTTCTGTTTGATCTTCAGCTTTTCTGTGAGTGGAACTCGTTTTTATAATCAGAAAAAAATGTTCTTAAACTGATGTTTATCTTCTGCTTTGGCTTATGATGATATGTGAAAATGCAGAGTTTGTTGGTAGGCCGAAGGAGTATCAGTTGTAATAGTGTAAATACGTGAAAATGCACTTAATGGAAATGATATAGAATCGGTAGCAAAACTGACTCATGCAAAGGGAGAAAATTATACTGAAATTCTTACTCGTGTCTCATGATCTGATTATTTTAAAGCTCTCCAGTGGTTGGTTGTGATCAAAGACTTTAACTCTTTATCCTGCAAATAACGCTTTAAGAGTTACAGAAACACAATGTATCTTGACATTGAAGCGTCTGTAGGGTAACATGTAGCTATTTGGCCTGGAATGTGTGTTCAGGAGTTGCTGACGTAATTTGGCCAGCTTTGGTAGTGCATCAGTTGGGACTGTTTTCAGCTTCAAGTAACGTAAACGCAGAGAATTGCTTAAACGAGTAACTTGACGAGAGCAAGGTTTACATGTGACATTGTGATGTTAACGTTGAAAGTTTCGAACATGGATGGTGGTGGTTTTGTGCGCCGTGAAGGCGGCAGGCTCTCTCTCCCTGATTTGCCGTCCGGTTAGCTTGGCTTTTGACTCCATATCAAGGCGCTTCTGCACCTCAAACAATTCCATCTGCGACCCAGACAGGCCAGCAGAGGGAGGGCGCAGGAGGAAGGGAGTTCCAGGTGGGTTTGTCCGTCTTCATCAGACAAGACAGTGGCATTCCCAGAAACCTCGCTCGTTAGACGTTCATGTACACTGGCCAGAGCCCTGTCACAGGGCCACCTTTAATTACAAGGAAACCTGAGAAATCTCGCTTTTATTTGTTTTTCAACCAGAGCACATAGCTCTTCAAAAACAAATTCCGAGTTCTGTGAATAAAGGAGAGGATGGACGTTATCAACTCGCTGTGTCAACTGCAGGAGTTATTTGCTTGTAGATAGTAATTGAGGTCAGGAGCGTGATTAATGATCAAGATTATTCAGAGGGAGTATGCGGCAGGGAGAGAAGAGGACCAGAAGGAGCCCTGAGGAGCTGTAGTGTTGATGGGACAGAGGAGTGTGTTCTTAAAGGACACTAGGAGGGCGTGATCAGCTGGAAGGCGGGGCGTCATCCAAGCCCACGGAGAGGGCAGCGTTTACAGTGCCCTGTCTGCTGGTGAGACGGGTACAGCAGGAACTGTGGATTGAACTTGAGGTTCAGCAAAAGGAAGCCATTCGGTGACCTTGGAGAAATCATTTTAATGGTGGCCTTGGGCTGTGGAGTGATGAGGCTGTAAACGCGTGACCTTGAGAGTAAATGACTCTCAAAGGCTAACCTATTCTCAGCAAACACAGGGCAGGGGAGGAAGAGGAGGGCATGCAGGGAGGTGTGGGCTCAAGAACAGTGATGCCAGCCGTGGTTAAATGTTGCAGATGTCTGAGGAGGGAGATCACAGAAGGGTCTTGTTTCCCAAGGGCGGTGGAGGGCATTGACATCCGTGCCCGGGGAAGGGTCAGCTTTGAAGGAGAGACGTGCGGACACCGAGGGGCAGGGCTGTGAGAGAGAGCCCGATGGCTTTTGTCTTCTCTGGGAAGGGAGAGGAGACATCCCCATTAGGGGAGAGCTGGCAGGCCTGGCGTCTGGCGAGGACGAACAGACCGCTGATTGACATCTTGGAGAGTCTGGGGCGAGTGAAGCGTGCCCGCCGTAGCTGGGCTGCGGTCCGAGCCCAGGCACGGTTCGAGAACCTGGACGGAGGTACGCTCGGCAGTGCCAATCTGTAGTGCCACGAGCTTCCGTAGAAAGTATGTAAAAAATTTAGTGGACACTTTAAATGCTATAGGTATAGAACCACAAAAAGCAGTTAAAACATTTAATAGTTGTGTCTCCAAAACAAGTAACATAATAACAGCTGACATTTATTAAGGATGTATTCTGTCCCACACAAAAAGCTAAGACCCGTATCTGCCTTATTCATGCGTCTTCACGGGAAAAACCTATGAGGCAGGTATTATTGTGCCTGTTTGAAAGATGACAAAACCCAGACTCAGATGACTTGAATATCATGCCCTGGGCCATGTGGCTGGTAGTGCCAACACCAGGATTTGATCTGCGTCTCTTTGACTCCGGAGTGGCATCAGTAACTACTCTCATGTGGACTGAACCAGGTACAATTGCCCATTTTGTAGGTAGAAATGATAAAAGATCATTAATTTTATGGTTCGACTGAATATGCGTACCAAAACAATATACGAGCCCAGGTCACTGACCGCCGGGTGTTGCCCTAAGTGTTTTAATTGCCATAATGTGTCGTAACATTTTGAAATATTTACAACCTTAATTATCTGGATGTTTAAAATCATCGCATAATGCTAATTTTTGAACAGCGTATTTAGTTTATTTTACTTTAAATGAGTACATTTTGGTAGTGATGACAAACTATTTTTGTGGCAGGGGGAACTGCTGGGAATATTGGCAAAAATATAGAAGAAAACAAACATTGCAAATCTACTTTCTCACAACATGAATAAAACACAAAAATGAACTAAACTAGAATAGTCAGCCTGTGTCATATTCCTCTTAGCTATTATCCATATCTATGATGTATTTATTACATACGCATATATAATTATTATAAGCCAAACCATATGACAAACGTGTTTCTTTTAGAACATTTTTTTCTGATTATTAAATCAATCCAAACTCATAGAAAAGTTGAAAATCAACTGTATATAAACTATACATATGGAACCCAATATATTTGTGATCAAATGCATATATTATATCTGTATATTCTGCAATATCTGAATCAGTGAATTCGTGCTAGTTCATCAGGCTTCTGTCTTAGGCCTTTTTGTTGACTCGCGATTCTCTTTCATTTCCAAAGCTTATTTTGGGTAAAGGGAAGGAATTCATTTCAATCTTCTCACTTCATCTCCAACTCGTGAACACCCACGGGCACCAGTCAATGACATTAATTGAATCATTCACTCTGTCATTTTAGTAAAATATTAGTTATTAAATTGTATTCATGTACTTCAGTTAAAAACTCCCATTTAAAATTACGACTTAGAAATCAGATCTGATTTCTTGCCATCAAAAAGGCTTAAAAGGATCCGAATGATGCCTGCGGTAGAGCGTGGCTGTTTACAAAGCTTGGGGAGGATGTCTGGCCATCTCCTTTCCAGCCTCCGTCCAGTCAGCTAGGTGGCATGCGTATTCAAAACACTGGAAAAGTGGACAGCTAATTGTACTGTGTGAGGACCTGATCTTCAACTGTCTAGTCTCGTTTTTTTTTTTTTTTTTTAATGAGACTTTTAATTCAGGTACAAGAATGTTTTTTTTTAAAAGGCACCTATAATTAATTATGTGACCGAGAAAAATAATTTCCTCCGAGTTAATTGCACAAATTACTGTAGTCCTAAAAGGTTAATGATTGTCAAACATCTTTGATGCATGGAGCCTATTAAATGCCAGTATCATCTGAATAATTTAAGTAACTAGACTAGTTCTTTGTGGACAAATGGTCCCATGCAAAGGACAACAGTACACGGCGCCCTTTGTCTTTAGAGAAACATTTTTTAAAAAAACAAAACTCCCAGCTAGAGAACGTAAGTCAATCTTATGTGCCTCAAGGGTCTTATATTTCAAAATATCAGATAGTAAAACAGTTTATATTTTAAAAGGTGACTGATGGTTTATTATCCACACTATACTTTACAGAAATACTGAGTTGTTACCTGAAGTTTATAAAGAAATTAAATATGTGTATTTTATACAGACTTAGCTTAGGCCTTAAAGGATGAGAATTTATGCACGGTTATCACTGTGGAGATATGAAATGAAGCTTTTATAGCTATTCGTGGAAGAAAACTTTGATATTTTATTTATATTTTCATTTTATTTTAAAATTCCAAACTTTAATTTTTATGTATTTTTTAATCTTTGTCTTTTAGTCTTTCTTTTCATGGATACGTTTTTAGTGTTTTGTAGTCAGTAGCAGGTTCCAAGGTAGTTAACTAGAATACACTTTAATTTTCAATGTAATATATCCCGAAGGACAGTCTGAAGAATACTCATTCCTTGATGAGCTGCTTCTCCTAAAAGGAGCCTGTGCTTCAGTAAACTTGGTAAGGACCACATACTATGTCCTCTTAGGAGAGTCACAGTGGATCTGAGAAAATCTAGAGCAAATAAATAAGTCAATTTAACACGGTCTAATCCAGAGTTCCCTAAACGTATCTGATGACAGAGAGTTCCACTCCTGTTTTGCATGTCACCCCCGAACACCCTGAGGACTCTGCTGACCTTGTGTCTCACTGCATATGGGGTGCACTGCTGTAGGCAGCAGCTCTCCTTCCCAGCACTCCAGCAGTCAGACGTAGCAGACGTGTTTATCTGCTGCATGCACGCCTAGTTGTACACAGGTGTATCACCACATGTGTAACATGCTGTGTAAGCGAGTGTGCTCATTCACGAGGATGCATGCACACACTCAGATGTGCACGCGAACGCATGCACATACGTGCATTTTAGTACTGCTGTAGTGACGGCAGGGAGTAGAATCAGAAAATACTTGTTGAATAGATAGGTGAGAAAATCTTTCCAGGCCGTGGGATATTCCCAGCTGCCTTCAAGGTTCAGAAAACCACATCACCGGGCTTAACACGGTGTGACAGTCCCAAGTACGAGACGGATGTGACCTTCCTAGGGACCCTGGAAACTTTGTTAAAGGCAGACTAAACTATTTCCCGTCCCAAGTCAGCAGTAAGTATGTCCAAAGAAAAGGACCTGGATTTGGGGTCAGGACTCCCAGGCTCAGTTTTAAATTCGACCATTTCCCACGCATGTTCTCTTAGGCAAGCCATGGATTTTTCTGAGCCTTGGTTTTTCTCCTCCATGAATGAAGATAATACTTTATAGGATTATAGGAGTATTATGTAATATATGGAATGCATCAGAATTTAATTGGATATAATCCTATGAATGCTTATCGATCCTGATGTGGGACAAATCTCCATTAAAAATGTAATTGACATAAATTTTCCATTTCATATATATTGGATAAGAAAATGCCTATTTAAAATTTTTTTCTAAAAAATCCATTAAACTGAAAAAGAATTATACTTTCTGTGTAACAGATCCCAAAACCTCTGCAAAACCTTTCAGTTTTAACATACAAAGAAATACCAAATGTGATGCGAAACTCTTGATACTTGTCTGAAGGTGACTGACAGCACTGGCTAACAATTAGTCATTAGTGCTGCTAATTTACCCCCAAAGGTTTGTTTAGCACGTCAGAAATATCTTTTCTCTTGACAAAGAAAAAAGACAATGAAATGCGCACTCTATTTTTAAATTTTTGATGAAGATACTTTTTTTTTTTTTGAAACTATGGATAGAAAAACTATAGATCTTTCTTGTTAATGGGAGATAATGAATGGATTTTTTTTCCATGCTTGATGTTGAAACAGAGGTGACAGAGAGAAGGCAGCCGACCCGAATGCAGATTACATTTGCATGGAGAAAGCAGAAATCAAGTAAACAAATGAGTGACTAAAATCCGTAGGAGTTACAGTACCTCCTGGGAAAGCCATAGCGGCGTGCTGTGACAGAGACCCACTGCTGTGGCGAAGATGGGATCAGCCTCCAGACAGGGAGATGTGGGGAGGCCTCTCAGAGGAAGTGGCATTTCATCTAAAAGCTGGCAGAGGAACCAGAAGGAGCCACCTCTGGGAGGGACGAGGGCAGAGGTTAAACATGGGTGGAGAATCGCGTTACAGATGAGTGTGGAAGATTGAGTAACGGCCTCTGAAGATATCTAGGTCCTCACCTTTGGATCTCAGAGGCTACCTTCAGTAGCAAAAGAAACCGTACATGTGACTATTGCGGACAGAGACTTGTCTGATCTAGCTACAGGGACCAAAGCCGGTATATGAGAACTGTGCTTTCGCTGATGATTTTAGAACAGTTCGGCATCGCTCCTCTGCTGGGGTGCATAGTGTCCCCTTAAGTTCGTGTTCACCTGGGACCCGCGAACCTGACATTATTTGGAAGTAGGGTCTTTGCAGATGTAATCGAGTGGGGACGAAGTCATACAGGATGAGGTGGGCCCGCATTCAATGATGGTGTCCTTACGTGATGGGGGAATTTGCCTCGAGAAGACAGAAGCAGATGTAGAAATTATGTTCCCACAAGCCCAGGAATACCCCGATTGTCAGAACCGCCAGACGCGAGGAGAGGCATGGGACAGACTCTCCTTCCGAGCCCCCAGGAGCCAACCCCGCCTCCATCTTGATCTTGGACTTCTGGCTGTGAAAGAATAGGTTTTGTCGTTCTGAGACACCTGGTCTGTGGGATTGTGTTACGGGCGCCCTGAGAAACGGATACATCTTCTAACACACACATTAAATGATGGACCCTGACAAATTAATGTTTCAAAACCCAACAGAAAAAGTCACACTTCCACATGGCCAGGAAAACGATGACCGTTTTCCAGATTTTGGAGTTCCGGAGGTTTCAGTTAGTTATCACAGCTCCTGGGGAATTCTTAAACCCTTTGTACCAGGTGAGAACGAGCGTGGTGTAAAAGGACTCTGAGCACACATCAGACTTAATATCAAACCGAGAAGGGACAAGAAAGAACGGGAAGGAAGGCTGCTTGAAGTGGTGCCATGTCTTCTGAAATTCGTTTCTGGTAATTTTCGCCTTGGGCTGGACAGGGAAATAATAGACAGACGACAGAATTCAACTCTTAAAAATTCCTTTTCCATCGCTCTTTTCCTCGTTCCCATCAAGCCCACCTGACCTTTGCCGCCTTGTACAGGACGTAGAAATGCACTCGGAATGAAATCAGTCGCTTAGAGCAGGGCTGGAAGTGAAAGGCTGCCTCGCTCAGTGGAACAGAATTGTCCTTGGAAGTTTCCCATTAACGTGAACTCAGAAGTGATACTGCTTTTTTCTCTTAGGTTTTCTATTCTAGAATGCAATATCTTTTCTCACAAAGGGATAATTATGCCCAAGATGTGTTCAAACACTATTTAAAAGGAGATACATATATACTATTAACAAATAATATATATTTTAAAAAAGGACATCATATATTCACAATAGCAAAAAAAATGAACAGACTACCTAAGATTAAATTAAAAAACATGTAAAACATTTACAGAGAAATAAAAGGAGACATAAATGCATGAATGTCCCATATTCACAATGAAAAGATTCAGTATTACAAAGATGGCACTCATTCCCACGTTAATTCATAAATTCAGTTCTAATCAATAACTGAAGACTCAACACATTTTTCATCACAGACATTTTCAAACTTTGGAAATTAAAGAGGGTCGCGTGTTGAACCCACGCCCCATCCTCCGGCGTTGACAGGGGTCACCGTGTGGCAGTCTTGTCACCGCTGCAGGATTTACATGGGAGAGTGCGCTGTCTGACCTTCCTGGACAGTTTCAAAGCAGGACCAGACGTCATCATGCCGTTTTACCTGTAATGACTCCAGTTTCCATCTCTAGCGGATAAGTAACGATTTTTAAAAAAACACAACTACTGTTCCGTTAGTACCTTAAGAAACGAGTAGCAGTTTCTTCAGATCTTGTTTGCCATCGTGTTCGGGCTCCTCGGGCTGTTTCCACAGACAGCTGTCTACAGTCAGTTTACTGGAATCGGGACGTAAACAAAGTGCATACATCGTACTTGACCGTCACGCCCTTTAAGCCTCTGCATCCTCTGATGGCCTCCCAT
The DNA here is from genome assembly GCA_004027375.1 of Macroglossus sobrinus. NCBI lineage: Eukaryota > Metazoa > Chordata > Mammalia > Chiroptera > Pteropodidae > Macroglossus > Macroglossus sobrinus. Next base: position 136,423 of record PVKZ01002615.1, on the reverse strand, counting down.
CCCTCTATCTCTCGCAGCTGATCTGTTGCGGGGGTGTGCGTGAGCGCCAGTACCACGCGCTTGATCCCGCTCCTAATCCCGCCACCTGAGCTTTTAGCGTTCGCTGCTGATTATTGCCTAGAACTGTGATTTCCTCAGGGATGGAAAACAGTGCACTTCTAATTATACCGTTCTGTAGCTTTTATTAGCTAGAACTCTTTATAGAACTTACCTCTCATCAGCGGTATAGTTACCCTGAAATCGTTTAGACGAGAAGGGCAGGATACATGCTTGATTTTTTTCTTTGTCAATTTTCGGAGTAATGAGCTGATGCCTGCTTACTTAGCTACCACCGCATAACAAATTATCCCCGAACTCGAGGGGCATAAAACAACAACCATTTCATTATCCAGCATGATTTGATAGGTCAGGGATCTTGAGAGTGTGGCCGGTGATCCTGGTCTGTGCGGGAGAAGATGTTTAACGGGCGGGTGGGCTGGTCTGATGGCCCAGATGGTTTCCTCGGTGGGGATGTTGGCGGCGTGGGCTCACGGGGAGTGTTAATCAGAGGGCCAGCACATGTCCCTATAGGACGGAGGGCCCAGCATAGTTAGACTTTCTCCTTGGCCGCCCGGAGTTCTGGCGAGAATGTTCTAAGAGCCTCAGGTTTAAGCTGCAAAGCTTCTTATGTCCTAGCCTTGGAGTCTCAGGATATATCACTTGTGTTACATTTGATCGGCCAGGAAAGTCACCAAGGCCAGTCTGGGTGGAAGGGGAGAACGGGAAAGAAGCTTTAGCCACCTTGACTCTCCCATAATGATACCCCAGCAAATCCTACAGGGACGATGGATTTTTACAAATTTAACCTCAGCATTGATTTATGATCCATCTTTGAGGTACTTAACCCATGTCGGTTATTAGTTTTTACTGATATTTAATTGTCACCTGTTTGGCCAGCTGGGGCCCTTTGAACTTGGATGTTTGAACTTTTGATCTGACTCCATTAATTTTTTGGAAATTCTTTTCTTGTGGTTAAGAAAATATAAAATTTGCCATCTTCACCATTTTAAAGTAGCCATTTCAGTGGCATTAACTGTACTGTGACATCGTCGCTATCTACAGTATTTCTAAAACTCCTTCATTACCCCACACGTCAGCTCTGTGGCTCTTTTGCCATGCCTCCTCCTTGCCTACCTCCCCGGGGGCCCCCTGTAACCTCTGACTCCCTTCCATGCCCCTGGACTTGCCTCTTACAGGCACTTCGTGTACATGGGATCACACGACATGTGTCCTTTCGTGATTCGGTGATGGCTTCCAAGCTCTCTGTGTGTCGGAGTGGAGCCCGGCAGTCCCGTTAGTTCTTCGAATATTCGTTCTCCCTATTTCTATCTCCTCTCCTTTGGGACACCCGTTGTCCACCCGCGTGCACTCGCTGGTATCCCAGCGGGCCAGAGTCTGCTCGTTGTTTCCGCTTCCTCCCGTTGTTTGTCCAGCTGGGTCGAGCCAGTGAGGCATCGTCAAACTTGCTGGTTCTCTGGCCGGTTCAGTTCAGATCTGCGGCGAGTAATTCCTTCCAGTTCCTCTGTTTTTCGACTCCAGAGTTTCTATCTGGTTCCTTTTTTTTAATGTCTATCTCTTTTTTGAAATTCATTATTTCACGAGACATTATTCTTATACTTTAATTGTTCAGGCATGATTTCCTTTCGTTCTTATTTGAATGCATTGATGATCGAATGTTTAAAGTCTTGATCTAGTAAGTCCAAAGTCCGGGCTTTCTCTGGCACAATTTTTGTCGACAGCTCTTTTTCCCATGGGTGGACCATATTTTCCTGCTTCTTTGTGTGTCTTGTAATTTTTTTGGTCAAAAGCTGGAAAATTTTAATGATTTAATGTGTAAACTTTGGAACTCAAAATCCCCCATCTCCCCAGGGTATCTTCTTACTGTGTGGCTGCCATTTGTTTATGCAGTGACTTCTCCAGACTAATCGTCTGAATCTGTTTTCTTTGTTGTGTGTGGCCGCTGAGGTCCCTGCTGGGTTTGGTTAGCGGTGAGCTAATGACTGGACAAGAATTTCCTTAAACAGGTCTTCTAGGCTTCTGTGAGTAGTTCTGTGTGCAAACTGGGGCACCCTTTCAACACTCGGGTACTTTGTTGGTCTGCCTTCACATTCTAGTTGTGTGGGGCTCTCTCGGGTCATTTCTGGGAGGCACATGGCCCAATTTATGTGTGCAGAGTTCTGGGGCCCCAGGAATTTCTCTAATCTCTTTAAAACCCGTGGACCTCTCATTCGATAGACCTTTTAAATTTTGGCTGGGCTCTTGTTTCCTCGGTTGGTATGGCAGACTCGGAGCTGCGGTGTTAATCAATTGCAGCTAATTGTCTTTGACTGCTACCCTGGGGACAGGGCTTTTCCTGCTCGCGGGCTCTGCATGACATCAAGTAACGCTAATGCCTTGTGAGTGGGGCTTTTCCAGGGAGCCGAGACCTGTCAAATGGTGACGCGCTCTGCCGTGCAGATGGGGCTTGTGAGGAGGTCCAAGGCCGCCGCTGCAGGGCTGCTGGTGCTCATCACGGCGGCTGGGAGCTGCTGGTTTGCCAGGCTGCTGGTTTTCAGGGCCACTGTGGAGCTGAGGAGCGGGGGACACAGCAGACCTCATTAAAATGCCACCAACCTGGAGCCGTTCTCACCAAGCTTCGGCAGTTTTTTCCTAGGAGAATGTTCCTAAGGTTATCGTAAGCCTTCAGTTAATTTCCTGAATTTTGAAAAAGTTAATTTTCACAGTTGTGCCCACATTTTCATTGTTTTACGGATGAGAGGGTTTACACAGGGCCTCACTCCATGCCGCCAGAAGGTCTGCTTCCCCTCCCCAACGCGGATGGATTTCACTAGCAGTGAAAACAGTATGTCCCCAAAGATTACATACGTTTCCTCATTTATAAACTTAGAAGCAGCTAAAAGAACACAAATGTACATATATAAATACATGACATGTATATAATGTTTGCATTAGACAAAAATAAATGAGCATCAGACTGCAAGAAGAAAAGTGTAAGATTCCAGGGAGTCGTCACCCAGGTCGGGGAGACTTAGGGATCGGATGGGGGTGCGAAGGGGTTTTTATGTTTATAATCGAGATCCGTTTTATTTTGGAGTAGTGGGTCGTGGGGTTTTGTTACATTATTAAAAACGTGTGTAAGCAAAAATATTTGATGATTATGATTATTTTCACCCTCACATGTAAGATGGGGAACGTACCTGTGATGGAATGTGATGAGGAGCTTCAGCCTCAGCTTTGAAAGCCATGGTTTCTGTGGCCAGGAGAGTTACTGGGCGAGCGCATCCCTACCCAGTGCCTCCTCTGGCCTAGCTCCGAATCAGGACAAGACAGGGATGCTGCTGCTGGTGCTGCCTTGAGGCGACCAGCAGTCTAACACCGCCCTGCGCAGGTCCCTGCCACCCCCTGGGTCTCAGGGCCCTCGGCTCCAGGAGCGTGCTCGGGGGCGGGGGCTTTAGCTTCTGCAGCTGTCAGCGGGAGCCCGCTACGCGTACAGACGAGGCTGCTCTTATTAAACGCTACGCTTAGGACATGACGTTCCCCGCTTGTACAGGTGTTCGAGAGGGTTTTTAGAATGATGAAGTGAAGACTTTGGGAGGGTACCCACAACCGTAGTCAGGATGAGCTGAGCATGGTATCGCGGAGGAGGCAGGATCAGCATGGAAATGTCAGCAATTCCAGTTTTCCTGGTTTAAAGAGTGAGATAGAAACCAACATGTTTACATTTCAACATTATTGAGCATTAGTTAATATAAAGGTTATTCGAAACTCAACAATAGATTCTATTATAATTTATGTGGAAACTTAATAAAATTATTTTACTATTATGTCAGTGTGTTGGCTTCTGATTGATAGAGATCAGATTATTCCAGATTCACTTGTTATACTTGGGCATTTACATTACCTCTCTGAGCCTTAGTTTACCTACCTGCACTATGGGAATAGTATGCGTATTTGGAACGATTTCGTACCTACTAATATGAGAATATAAAAATTATTCTTATTTTTCTCAAATACTTAAAATGTAAAATCACATTTAAATATTGGCCAAAATGAGAGCAAATGGTATTTGTGCAGAGGCATAGCCATTCAATTTTCGTGTATATCTGGATGTGAAGACCAGTGCACGTCCCCTGCTGGGAGTTTATATTCGTGCTCTTACACCTCGTCTGGCTGTCCTTACAGCTTTTGTCAGTCAGGAGGTACAGACACAGGCTACATATGTCCTTTGTGTCAGCCACTGTGGGAGACACAAAAGGAGCTGAAGATTGGTCCCTGTCCTCGTAGAACTCAAACTGGCTTGCAAGGTATGGCTTTTATGCAAATCGTGAATGACAAAAGTGGTATCATTTACAGGAAATAGTGTGCAGAAAATAAATGCAAAAAAAGCCTTAAAAAAGGGAACACTCCCTGAGGCTTAGAGCCTCGCCCTCCGTAGGCTGTGCCGGGATCCGTGAGAGATCTCATTGCGATCCCTGGGACAGGCTTCGAAGGGGACTGCGGCATTGAAGGCGCAGGCTTAAAGGGTGGCGGCGTTCGGCTGGCAGAGTGCTGGGGAGGCACTTCAGTCCTTTTCATTGTGGCGTCCCGAGAAAGTCACTTGGAAGCACGAGATTCATTTCTGAGGAGGCAAAGACTAAGTTTTAGAAAAGAAATTTCTGCGAGATAGTATTATCAAGTTTGAGTATTTCCATTATGATTTTATGGCTTTCCATCTGTGGTAGATGTTTTATTGAAATTATTTGGATGTTATCACGCTGTGACAATGATGCTCTAAAGGTCATACGCAAAACACAATTAAATTTTTCAAGCGAAATAAGAATACGCATCGTGAGAGGCAAGTCATTTGAAGTAGTTCCTTTTTTGAAAAAAAGATGGACCATCTTAGAATGACATTTTAAGGTGTCTAAATAAATCACAATGTTGTTTTTCTTCTTGATTGCAATTTTCCCTTCACTATTGGTGCAGCTTAAAAATAGAAACCGACGTGTTTAGGTTTTAACATTATCGCGTCTATTAGTTAATGCAAACTTCATTCTAAAGCCAACAATAGATCTGTTATAACTACGTGGAAACTTATTAGACTCATTTTGCTCTCACGTGAATGTGACGGCTTCTGATGGCTAGAGATTTAATTACACACACTTCGCTTTATTATAAACTAGATAAACCAACATTTTTGCACCTCTGTTTGCCCTTAGCTTACTCATTAGGAGATCGCTAAGAGTCCTTTAGTCTAAAATTTTGTGATTTTATTTTATTTGACCTTTTTTCCCTCCATAAAAATAATGAGTGATTGTTTCTTTCAAACATTTGGAAATTAATACTGGAAAATTTTGCTGTTATTGCCCAGCTCAGTTTATTTGAAGACTGTGACGATTCGACAGCGTTTTCTGTTTGATCGGTGGGGCTGACTCCTAAATACACGGGAAGACAGATGTTTTGATTCTAACTCAAGGAGCAGTGGTTCAGGTAGCAGCGTCATGATTTAGGCAAACAAACCTTTTGTCCTTGTGAGGAGAATAACAGTTGATACCTAGCGATCCGAGTAAAGAGTAAAAAGGACACAAGTATCATACGAAAGGGAGATCCCGCATCGTAGTTGATGTAAAGTAGTTCCGTCCTATCTGTGACTGTCGTCTGCTTCAGCAGGGATCGCTCACCTCTGTGCCCTCACGGGGCTGGGAGCACTCGCCGTCTGGGTGTTGGGTGCTGTGCTCCACGTCGCAGCGAAGCAGCATGATGCACACACACGAGCGTGCAGTGTCTCTCTGTCCGCCTGTCCAACTCGGGTAATGGAGACCGGCAGCGTTACTGTTAATGGGGTTGTTGACTCCGATTACCTGAACGGCTTGTCAGTCTGCCCTTGGTTCTGATGTTGCTTTAGGGGTGCAGGAATGCCCAGTGGAAAAGGAGCTTGAAATGAATACTTCCGAACTGGTTTTGCAAGCTTCTCTGGGCCGAAAGCCAGCTGATTGTTGTCAGTGGTTCTACGTGACCGAGGTCGGTGACTCGGGGGCTGACTCGACTTGCAGCCTTGGCAGATGGTTCGGGTGCGCCGGGCGGTGCAGCCCAGGGCCCTCTAAACACTGCGCACAGTGGGGCTGCCATAACTGTGCTCCGACGGCATGAGGGTGTCACAGCTGCTTCGGAGTGTTTGAAAGGCACGGTTTGGAACAGTGGGACCTGTTAATTTTGCGCTCTGTACTGTATGTGATAGGGTCCAGGCTTCCATGTTAAGTAAATGAAAATGCTCAGACGAGCCTTTTGTAAGAGGGGAATTGCCAATATGTAGAAAGGTTCTGAACAGAAGCAGCTGGGCTTTAAAACCTGAACGAGCTGCCCGAGGGCTCCGGTTCCGATTCTGGCCTACCTCCGAGCAACCTCGGTGACACTGGCGAGTCCCCGGGTGCTCATCGTTGAAGAGGCTCTGTTCCGAGACCGGCCCAGGCCAGCTCGCCCATTTGTGACCTTCGTCTCAGTCCAGCAGTACTTTCTGAAAGAAGCTCGTGTGGGCTGTGCTGGCTCCGAGTACTCCGAGTACCGCGGTTACAGGAACTTGGAGTCTCAGGGGTGGGGTGGAGTAACTGGAAATAAAACCTGGACAGTCGTGTCCGGGAACCCGGAGCCTGTGTCTAGACAAAGTCCACTCGGTAAGTGTGCAAGCTGGGGACCAATGGCCGCCACGCTGACCGCGGGTTTACCGCTCGTCCTGAGTGTGGCACGTCACACCCCTTTGCAGCTGTGTGCCCTTGCCGTCCCCACGAGTGCGGCCCTTCCCGAGCCTCACATGGGACTGTTTTCTTGCTGTTTGCCTTGAAAGCTTTGGACTTGACCCCGTGCTGGGGTAGTATGTAGACAGGAGGGTTTGAGAGGAGCGTGACAGCATCGGGTTTGCCTGTAAGGAAGCTAGCTTCAGCAGGACGAGCAGGGGCGACAGAGCGGGGACAAGGGGCGTGGCTACTGACCCGGGAGGAAAGTTAATACCCGTATTCTCAATGTTATGTCATGGCTTTCTTCCTCAGTATAGTATTGTACGCTTAATTTCCTAAACAAATTCCAGAACGAGTTAGTCGAGTGGTTAATCTAAGCGATTTTTTTGGCCTCATTGAAAATGATGCATTGAAATACGAACTCAGCCAGTAGCATCTCCCTGTGCTGCTCTTGGCATTGACTTGGATGTGTGTATTGCACTGGACTCCTGGCTTAAAAAAATCTGTCCATCTGTCCCTCCGTCTGTCCATCCATCCATCCGTCCATTCGTCCATCCATTCGTCCATCCATTCATCCATCTGTCCATCCATTCGTCCGTCCGTCCGTCCATCCATCCATCCATCCATCCATCCATTTATCTATGGGACAGCTTTTTCAAAAAACCCAGACAATATAAATAACTCTAGATTTGTACTTAAGAATCAAATGTGTCTCTCTCTCCATGGAATTACAACTTGTGTCTGAAGGATATTTGCTGGATTATTTTTTCCTCCTCTACTAAACATATGTCAAGATCAGACACTCTGGGGTCAGGCAGACCTTGTTCAAACCTTGCCTCTCTTTCTTCAACTTGGGGCCAGTTTATTAATCCACCTGAGTTTTGGTTTCTTGCTCTTGAGATCATTTTGTGAATTGAGTAAAACGTATTGCAAGCATGTAGCTTTACCATCTGGACAAGGGCACAAGAAAAGGATAGGCCAGTCCCAGCTTCTGGATGTGTTTCAGAAGAAGGAACGTTTAAGGGAAAATAGTAATCTCTGATCACCCATCAAAAACGTTTTGAGTGATCGAGAAGCCACACAGAGCGTCCACATATAAATACACGCACCCGTATGTAAGCAGACTTACATGTGTGCATGCATATAAACATTGATGCACACAAAACGAATTTAGAAAGTAGCTGAAAAATGTAGGCGTTTCCATTTTGTAAAAGAAGCATGACTAGCACGTTTGTAATGTAAGCAGTCCACATCTACACTAAGACAGAATAGCAGAAAGTATCTGTTCTCTTATCTAACTGTTATCTCTTTGTGGACAAGATCGAGTAAACCACGGGGTGGGGGAGGCACAGAGATCCGGTTGCAAGAATCCTAGAGGAGAGGACAGCGCTTCCCCTCCCCCTGAACAGCTCTGTCTCTCTGTAGAGGGTGGGGAAGACAAAACAGAGCACACAGCGAACAGGCCGGACCCCTGGTCTGCTCTCACGATGCCCGTGCTAGGTGGCTTCTGTCTCCCCGTTTGTTCACAGCCTGCTCCTCCCAGTTCTTCGGGCCTCCTGGAACGCCGTGTCAACATCGTATGGACCGTCGCAGGGATTTTTAAACGCCATCACCCTTGCTGATGGCCATCACCACATGTGTCTTTCATGACCGATTGCACACAGAGATGCTGTAGGCCCTCTTGCGTGGCCTGGCCCGGCCCTGCAGAGAACCCGGGAGAGGCCGGGGGCTGCGGGGGCCTGAGAACGCCATCGTCCCCTCGTTCGGCTGAAATCCATTTTATGACCGAAATGTTGCTTTTCCTCTATGCTATATGATTACTTAACAATCCTCCATCTTTAATTATAAGCATTGGCCTTATTGATTTCTTTTTAGAAAACGGCACTGGTTCTTATTTCTAAAGGAATTCCGAACACATTCCACACGGCAGACCGTGGGACAGATGACTGAAAATATTTAGATCCTGTATTTGTGCATCTCATTTATCTTGTTTTACAAGGTGTGAGTCGATGACTCTCTTCTCCTTGTGTGGTGAGCCGATCCCTCTTTTTAAGGATCTGTTTATGTGAACTTATTGACTTGACCCACGCTCGAATGAACTGGTTACATTTGGTATGTCGCACAGTACGAGAGACTGTTCCTTCTGTGAATTGCTAAGTTGTTATATTTTAATATACGTTTTAAAATTCCGCTTGTAGAACTCTATTTGCTTTTGCATACTCAACTATATTCACTATTATTTAATAATAACAATGCATTATAGGATTGCAGGACCCCTTATTTACCAAAGGCTTTGCACTATTTATTGAGCACTTTCCAGTTCTGAAATAATTAAGCAACGCCGAGGTACAGTTCCTGTCGCCTTTGACAGCCTGGCTGATGAGCTTGAGCGGTTCCGTCGGCCCTGCTGGCGGTCGGAGGCACGCAGTGCTGGCCTGGCCGGCTCGAAGAGGAAGCACCTAAGAATGGCGTCGCCGTGGCTGGCTTCTCTCCCGCCCTACCCGTGAGAAATGAGTTGGCTTTGATTTTCCTGACACAGAAACAAAACCAGATAATGTAAATTGACACTTTCACTTCTGATTGACATCAGCTTTTAAAATTCTCTCAGGGCTGGTGCTTTTCCAGTCCTTGCTGGGATTTCACCAGTCTTCATATGCTTCACCCCACCTGTCCTGTGGGATGGGTGGTCTCTTTCAAGATTTCGTTGCATTTGTGTTTTGGATGCTTCTGGGGCTATTTGAATAATGCTCTTGGTGCCCTGAACACAGGTTACAGCCTGCTCACGTATTTGCGCCCGTATCTCGTCTGCTGGCCTGCCCAGTCAGGTGGCCTCGTTCTCTCTTCTCCCTCCACTGCCTTTAAGATGTCCTTTACGGGGGCTGTGAGGTGCCGCCGCCTCCTATTTGCATCAAACTCTATGTGTATTACAGAATTATTCTGCAAGCGTATACGCAGTGTAGGTGGGCTCCACCATCCGCCCTCTGGCAGGACAGGGGTGAAGGAAGTGGAGGTGGAGATGAGAGGAGTGGAGAGCCTGGGGTGCCCGAGTTACAGCCCGGGTGGCCACGGGCCGAGTGGGGAAGTGAGAGGAGAACCTCGCTTCGTGCCTAGGTCGGGGGGACGCTGGGGGATAAACGTGGAGTTAGGTTCTGACACTCTCACGCCTGTGCTGGTGAGGCGTCCTGTGGCAGTCCCCTGTCAGCTGAAGTGACGGATGTTTGATGGGGTGCGTATTCGAGTCCCGGCACACAGGCGCTCGTAGAGGCGGCCAGTATTTCCCGAATGCCCAGTAGCTGCCGGAATCGGGGCTCTGTGAGTGGGCCATCGGTGTCTTCGTGTCCTCATCTGTGAAAGGGCTGTAACAGTAGGGTTCTTGTGAAGACAAAATGAGTTAATATGTATAAACTGCTTGACAGTATCTGGCACACAGTAACCAATATGTAAGTGTTAGTTACCACTGTCACCATGAATCCAACATCCCTTTAGAAAGATACACACGTTTTATAGAAGCGGAGGCTGTGGTCGAGCAATTTAACTTACTCCGCTAAAGGTCCCATACCTAGTAAGCAGCAGACTGAGAATCTGAACCCAGGTCAAATCATATCCTAACTACGCTTGTCTCCCTCCTTCCGAGTGAAAGTAAGTGTTCAGCGGAGGCTGCGTGGTGTGAAGATAGCAGACGGACCACGTACCTAACGCGCAGAGCATCGTTTGGGCACCAAATGGACAGCGCCATTCGAAACACTGTCGGGAGGGATTTTAGTAACAGTCGTCCTCGTAAGAGAGAGAGCCTTAGGGAAGGCTGAGGATGAAGCTTGGCGTCTGCGAGCTGCTGTGGGGGGAGCAGAGGGTAAAGGGAGGGGGTCTGTGTGGAACCCAGCAGAGGCAGAGAACGAGAGGAGAAAAGGACGATAGTGGATTTCCGCAAATAGGGACGAGAGAGCCACAGAAAGTGCCTGCTGGTGCTGCGTGGAGGTGAAGGGGACCAGTCGGGGTCACTCTTCAGTGTTCACTCGTGAACTTGACTTCCCCTTGGACCTCGAATCAGTCGACTGTCAGCACAGTGATAAGAAACAGACACGTGCGGGCCAACGGTGTAGATGGATCAGGAACTGAAATTTGGAGCTTGGATTTAGTCTTTTGATTTCCTCCCCCCTTTCCAATCACGCTTTTTATCAATCGGATATTTTCGTAGCAAGCAGGGTCTGACATTTGTCAGCTTAATTAGAGCTCCAGTCGCAGAACTCTGCTCCCGATGTATCTGTGGCGCTTCTCGGCAGCTCTGAGCTGCCGTCGATACGCTGCCACGGAATGACAAACGATGTGTAGTGTTAGCTGGAAAAGCTCCCTGTTCGTGCAGTGATTTATTTTATTCATACTAATTTTTCTCATTTTTTTCTGTATTCATTGTGTCTGTTCTCTCCACAATTAAAAACTTGTGAGCTGACTTGAGTATAACCGGAGAGCAACAGACTATGACCTCTGGCATTGAACTTGTCTGATGTCTGTGCAGGCTCGACGGGGGCTGGAACTTTGTCCACGCGATGTGAGCCCTTTGCCTAGTGTCGTGGGTCCTTAATGAACCTGCGTTAAACGAGGATGGGAGGAACTCTCCACGATAGGAGTTACAAATAATTTATCTGACACTCTGTAATGATGCGCGTGCTTAGTGTATCATTTCAGACTTAACCAGAAATAGGAAACAGACTAAGTAACTCGCCATTAAATATAGTTTCTATAACAAAGCCAGGCTTTTCTGCAGTCGCGATGGTCTGCGTGCATGTGTGTGGGTCATTGGTGCGAAGGTTGTGGAGCCAAATTCAGCACCCTGGACAGTGCGCGGACGGTGGAAGCCAGACGCGCCGGTGACCCCGCCTGGCCCAGCCTCCGGCGTTCCTTACCTGGGACCTCACGTAGCCTGTGGTAGGGTGGCCCCCACCCTTTTCAGTAAGAATGATGTCCCTCTTACTAACAGGTGAAGAGTAGATATGAGTCAGAATGCTCTCAGGCTGAAGTTCCCCACGGACCCCCACTGATGAGACGCCTCGTGTCCATAAGACTGAGGCAGGAACATAGATTGAAGACCTACTAGATATACACCATGTTTTGGGGGACACAAAGATGCGTAAGGCATAGTCCTATCCTGGGGAAGTTTATAGGTTAGAACTTTTTTTGAGATGTACTTTATGTATCATAAAATTCACCATTGTAAGGTGTACGGTTCAGTAATCTTTAGCATACTCTCGGGGTTATGCAGACTCACCACCGATTCAGAACACTTTCATCACTTCAGGAAGAAATCCCATACTGGTTAGAAGCGACTCCCCATTCTCCCCCAGCCAGCCTGTGGCAACCACTACTCTGCTTTTTGTCTTCATGAATTTTCCCATTCTAGATAGTTCTATAAATTGAATCACTCATGTGTGACGTTTTGTGACTGGCTCTTTTCCCTTATTGTAAAGTTTTCAAGCTTTATTCGTGTAGCAGTGGGTGCCGGCACTCTTCCTTTTTATGGCTGCATAGTATTCCATCGCATGGACATACCACATGTTATTCACCCATTGGTAGAAATTTGAGTTGCTTCTGCTTTTTGGTGATTGTGAATAATACTGCTGGGAAAACCATGCACAGTGCACGGACATGTTTCCACTTCTCTTGGTTATATATGTAGGAGTGACATTGCTGGATCATATGGTAATCTCTGTTTAAATTTTTGAGGTTATGTAGAACTTTACTATTTAGAAAGTACTTTATATCCTTTATATTATTTATTCATCACATAACTGAGGAAGGTAACTGAAGATGCGGAAGGTTAGATGGACTAGAGAAAAACTCGCATTCGTCACAAAAATACATTTAAAGTGAGGTTCATTGATGCATTGGCTGGTATAGAGCAGAACTGAAACCTACATACATATTGGTCAGGAATGGTAAATGGAACACGTGACATTCGTATAGAGGAAGACGGCATTGCAGGTGTGTGTGTTTAGCGATCAGAGAGAGAGAGAGCGGGCGTGTATGTCTCAGTCCCAGCTGGATAGAGTTAAGCCGGAAAGCATGATGGCGAGTGAAAGGCTGAGCTGCAGGATGCTAGACACGACATACGTCATTTACGCAATTAAAACCGTAGGTAATGGACGTGTAGGACGTTAACAGTCTGTGTGTGTAGGGGTTGCTTTACATCTCACTCTTGAGCTTGAAAACCGTGTCCTTTCCCTTCGCTGTATGTTTGACAGATCTGTATTACAAGACTGTCAGTTTCGTTAGAATAAGGCCCATCTTTTCTTCACTGTTTTATCCGTATTGTTTAGCACAATGCGCCTAGCTCATAAGTGTGAAAACCTGTTTCTGAATGGCTAAGCCATTGAATACTAAGCCACTTAAATGGTTTGGGGAACAAGATAGATCAAGAATAAACAAATTAGCCATCCTCTCCCTCTCTGTGTGTGCCTCTCCCATACCTTCGTATTCTGCTGGCGCTATCATAATGTGAGGTTTGCAATTACGAGAGTGGATCCGTGTGACATGACAGGCTAATATAGCAGATGGCGTGTGCCAATAAGCGGGGTAAGCGAGATTATGGCTGCAAGAGTCATCGCCGTCTCCTCTAAAGTACAGAGTATTTTATGATGTCTCAGTAGATTTTATCTTTATTGTCAAGGTAATGATTATGGATCTCATAAATTTTATGGCTTTGTTGTATCAAATGTCAAATTACGTAGCTTAGGTAGTTGCGGAAAGATAAAATTAGAAGTACTGTTACTAAAACTTTGGCTCTTCGGGAAAGTGTGGGTCTCACTTCCTGTGTTGACGTAGAGGAGAAGAACTTTGGTCCTACTTTGGGTCTCTCCCTCCTTCCTTTTGATTAGCTTCTGCCCATGGGAAAGAGGATGGCGGATTGTCAAGTTCAGAGCTCAGCCGTGACATGGGCACTGTGTCTCCACATAGTCCCTGTTCCTCCTCCTCCTCCTGCCGGCCGCCCCGGGTGGTGAGTGGGGCCCCAGCCTTGTCTGTGCTGCTCCTGGCCTGGGACCTCAGCCTTTCCCTGGCAGGGTGACTCCAGTAAGTCCTCCTCAGGCCAGGAGGAAGGCCAGAGGAACCCCGTTTGGACCTTCGTGCTCAGTTGCATCTTCTAGTACAGTTTGTGGGCATCGTCACTGCCAGGCTTCTGCTGGCGCTCGTGTTTGAACCCCCGTCTGCCTGTCAGAGGTTTGGGTTATGCTCAGAACCAAGAAGGGTGGCAGAAGTGAGCCGTCTGCTTCCTACGTGCTCCTCCCCCGGCCCGCAGTGACGGCGTGCCTGATTTCACCGTTCTTGACGATTGCTGGAAGTTTTCTCTTTATAGTTACGTCCTGCAGAACATCTTCAGCCAGCATCTTGTCATTTCAGGAATGTTCCCAGCTTTTTAGAAGAAGTTTGGCTTAGCCCATAAACCAGTTCCATCCTAAGGGATGCTGTGAGAGCACGCTGTAGGTAGTCGCTTTATAGGTGGGGAAGCCTTTTATCTTTATTCTTGAAGTACCCCTATGGCCTGTTTTTAAACAAATACCTACTCAGTATAGGGAAATTTTACTTAAAAAAAAAATCATCTGTCGTGTTTAATTGAATCTAAGATGCCATTGATTAAAAAGGTGCACCGTTACTTTCTGCCTCACTGAAAAAAAGATCTGCCAGTTAACCCTAAGGTGGCACGCGTGGCCGTGACCCCTCCGCGCCCCCAGACTGCATTCGGTTGCTTCAGGACATGAAGGCGGACGTACCATGAGCACATAGAGTCCCCACCCCTTCTGTCTTCTCTTCAGTCACATTCGTCACAGTGGCCATCAGACATTTCCTGTGCGGTCAGTACTGGTTGCCTCTCGGCCTTTTGTGGCGGGCTCGCTCGTGCTGCACCCGTGGTGTCACGCATTCCGTGCCTGCGAGTGTCACGGGTGGGTGAAACAGCAGTGTCACCTGACTGCTGACGTGGCGAGTCAGAGTTGGAAAGGTGTCCGTCGGATCTGGCAGGTTAAGTCCTGGCTGTTTCAGGAGGCACAGCTTTCACAGGTCGGTGGGGACGGAGGTGGGATTGCAGAGTGCGTTCCGATGAACAGTGAGACTGAGTTGCTCCCTGGAACACACTGGAACGCTCGCAAATGATTCCTCTACCGATAGCACCTTCTCTTGAGTTTTATTCATTCGGTGGACGTTGTCAGAATCATCCCAATTACAATAGGATAAAGAGTAAATCCCGAGGCCTTGCTATGCTGCTTTTCTCGGTGGGTAGTGAATCGATGGAATATTGACCTCGGTTCAGACACGCACAGGCGGGCAGCTCAGAGTATTGTACTCCCGACAGAGCCGACGGTGACCAGATGTTTCTGATCCCTCTGCTTGTCACTGAGTCCAGAGCACGGTCATGCTTTAGAGATACCAGTGGCATCAGAAAAATGTGTACTCTTTCATCTCTGTGCTCAGCGGGGTTGGAGACAGAACCTTGAAAGGCCACTCTTCACTAAGCAGGACATAATTGGCGAGTCCGCGTGTGATGGAGGTGGCCTCGCGGACACGTGTCACGCAGACCGTCCAGAGGGCTGCGTGCTCCTGGCTTGCTGCACCTGTGAAAAGTCAGACAGGAGCACATGTGCTTGACCCTTGGGCATGTTGGCGGTCCTGCGCATATATCAACTCATCAAATCCTTACAGCAAACGCGTGAGGACGCGGCCCGTAGTCTGCCGATCAGGAACCGGAAGCTCCGAGAGCTCAGGTTACTGGCCGGGGTGGCACAATGGGCACTTGAGCCCAGGTCCTCTGGCTCAGAGCCCACGCTCTTGCGTCCCACTTCTCCGTGGGCATTTAATCGTAAGGTGGGTGCCTGGGATGGACCGCCCTGCCCTCTTCTGCCTCTGCGGTTCTACCTGTGTCCTCCCCCCGACGCCAGAGCACCTGTCCCCTCTCACCTTAGTGCGAGTGTCTAGGGAAGCGTCAGGGCGGGGGCCTCCGCCGTCCCCCGCCGGGGCCCGTGCAGGGAGGCTCTGTCCGGACACATCAGCCCTCCGGACACCGTCATCGGCTCCGAGGGTCCTTTAGTAACCGCAGCTTCGTCGTGCATTCACTTGACTTTGGAATGCTGCTCAGGAGCCCCCGACCCCCTTCGCAGTGTCAGGCGTCGGGAAAATACGTCCCTAGTTCCGCCAGCCGACTCACACGGGCACTCTGGGCACAGACTCTGTTTTAAGTTGGTAGATGCCTGCGTCCGCATGAAGTGCTGAGTTCCCGTGCTCCAGGAGTGCACTGCGCCATTAAAAGAGAATTAACAGCTTTCTCTAAAGAACAAAGCTAAGCTCGGTGTGGCCGGCATTAATCCCTGCCGAGGAGTTCCACAGTCTAAAGGGCAAAACGTGGAAAAGCAAAGATAAATAAGTAGAACTGGAAAATATGCAAAGCCGTTAGAACGGTACCAGTGACTCAGAAGGAGACAATAATGAGAGTTGCATCCACCCCACGTGCTCGTGCACGCGCCGCCGAAGCTCGGGGTTCTTGGGGTCTTTCTCTGGCGCTCAGACCTTGCTGTCAGGGGTGAACTGGAGAGCCGTCCATGGTCATGGCAAAGAGAAGAACGCCCTAGAGTGAAACAAAATAAAAATGCTGCTTAATATTCAGTTTGATCTCCTTGACTTTGGAAGTGTTAGTAATAATAGTATAACAGGATTAACAGTACTATTAGCATTAAAATCTTCCCACTTTTTGGGGGATCGTTGAATCTGAAAGTATTGTTTAACTTAGAAGATTTTTAAAGGTTAGATGAAATGGTGTTTATTTTGCACAGTTTGATGGATTGCCAGCGGCAAGGAAGACTTTACAGCTGAGACGCTTTCAAAACCCTTCTG
Organism: Macroglossus sobrinus; assembly: GCA_004027375.1. Lineage (NCBI taxonomy): Eukaryota > Metazoa > Chordata > Mammalia > Chiroptera > Pteropodidae > Macroglossus > Macroglossus sobrinus. The sequence continues at coordinate 119,804 of PVKZ01002615.1, read as the reverse complement.
ATCTTCTTGCATTTTTTCCTTTCTCATTAATGTCCTTTCAGAGCAGTAATCATTTGACTGTATGCAGAAGAGACGCCTAAGTGGTTAGGTGTTAATGAACTTGGGCGCGTTTTGTCTGTCTGTCTGTCTGTCTGTCTGCTTCATCATAGCTCTCGGTAGCCTGCTAATCTTTCGGGTAGCAGTTAGGGGAGGTTTCACTTAATTTCATGATATACTTTGTCTTCCGCAGAGCTTAGTATGTGGCTCCATAGGCAGTAAGATTATGTTGCTTTTAGAGAAACCGAATGTTTTCTCATTGTAGTCATTTTCACATAAAGCGAATCCTTACGGAAGAATTTATTGCATCTCAGAAACAATTCTCTTTGAAGCACAGTGTTGGACTGTTTCGTTGCATGGATGCTGAAGCGGTAGTCTTTTATCTGTGATGTTTTCTGCGACAGATTCCCGTGTCTACACTTTCACCTCTAGTCATTTCAGTGTTAAATGTCCTGTTTGTCACTAACTAATCGTGGTGGTCACAATTACCAAAGAATTTAAATCTGCATTTTTATACATTTTTTTACTTTCTGATTGAAAACCCTTTGACCTAAATAGTTTATGAATACTTTTTAAATGATAAGTTATTGATGTCGATACTTAGATGTGTAAAGTTTAATTAATTTTCACGATTAAGCTGTCATACATAGACTGATTATATTGTGAAATGAAGTCAATAGAGAATGGACATTTTCGATATTGCGTGAGTGTTTAAAACTAAAGAACACACCTGGACAGGGAGGCGGCTTTCCCTTAGTTCTTCGTTGGGGCTGCACACTTGTGGGCAGTGAATGTTTTACCAAGAGGCATAACTCTCCTTCCCTAATTTAAAGGAGACATTTAGAGTACTAAGGGTTTATGAGAATGTGCTCTCAATTGCAAATAATAGAGCTGTTCCAGGGGCCGTGTCTGTCCTTCCTGATTTCTGGATTCCCAAGACTCTCTTGGAAACTGAGCAAAGTTTTTGAGATGAGCTATCAATTCATTCAACTTAAGATCCCTAGGGCGACCGAGCCTCTCCGTGAAATCTAAGTACTACTTACCTACTTCCACAAAGCTTCCCGAGTTTGTTTATGTCTAGCCTGAACGAAAACTAGATAGCCTCTGTTTTAGTTTGGGTCCACCTTGGGTATTGCAGGAATGACATTTAAGCTGAGACCTGATAATTAAGTTTTTAATGAAATTTGCAATGTGCTAAATCTTTCAGAAGAGTCTGATAATAAAAGGAAATAATCGTAGTGTGGGAAAGAATTCTGGGAGTTGTGAAGCATAGTTGCCAAATGGGGGAGACGGGGTGGCGCTCAGAATCCAACAGTGAGGCCGAAGACAGAGGCCTGATTAACAGCAACAGCAGGTGTATGATGAGCTAGTCAACACGCGCCTATAAGGAGATTTACGAATTTCAGAATGAAGAGGAACTTCTAGAAGTATCTTGCCGGAATAAAGCATGCTGTCTTCAAGTGGAAGAAAACCAGACAGACTCGAGAATTCTATACCCAGCCAAATTACTACACTTTGGTGGTTAAAGGATTAATATTTCCAGATATGCCATTGTTATGATGTGAATCATTTCAGAAAAAAATTAATATCTTGAAGGCAGCAGTGAAATCAAGGCTGAAAAACCCATACACTATAATAGAAAAAGGAACTTGTATGCAACCAATGAAAATTGAATGTAAGTAATTGTTAATAGGTTATGAAACTAAATGGATCCATTGCACAAAAATACTGCAGAACATAACCAATTTTTTTTTTCACACTGGTGTTTCTTTATGAAAGTCAAACAAGTTCTTTGTTTCTGTAGCTCGGAATTCACTTGCTTATAATTAATTGATTGAAAAATCTACTCTGGCAAGATCTGGGGCCAGGATGAAAGGTGGGGGTAAAGTGAGGACATTTAGGGTGTGGGAGATGATACAGATGTGATAGACCATTAGTTCCAGGGGAAAATGCCAGAAAAAGTTCACCTGATTTAAAAGAGTAATCATAAAAATAGATGGTAGTTGTTAAATGCTTCAGTTTCCTGTGCTAAGTACTTTATTTTTGTTACCTCATTTTATCCTGCATATCATCAGGGATATTTATGGTTAGGCAAATTTTCTATACCTGCAAAAGTGTAATAAGCGTTCATTAATATTAGTTACATTAATTTTAAAGTCTTTTTTTAAGTAACAATTTCTCTCGACTCTTAAATTGAAAAGTCTAGGGAGCGATCATAATCAATAAGGAGGAAATTATTGTAGATCCAGCATGTAACGAGGAAAGAATAAATCAGTTGGTGAGAGCCTTCAGCTTTCCCTAAGAAAATTGAAGCACAAATGATTCCAATCATTTACCTGTTTCATCATGGCCAGTAGGGTTGACTTGGTTCCTATCAGACGGTAGAGAAGAGTCACATTTTTTATTGAGAATCAGAACCTGAGTTTTCTTTCTTTGGAAGAGGAAAATAGTTAATTTTCATGATTCCTGTCAAAAGAACAAAGAACTGAGCAGACTGGCTGAGCAAAAGGAGTACAGAGCAGGTCTACCTGAATCTTCAACAGAGAGAATTTCTTAAAATAAGCTGGTTTCTGTGTTTTCTTAAGATGGATTTTTTTTGGGCAGTGAAACATAAAAATAATAAATTCAGGAACAGAAAGTGAATTGATAAAGAGCCTGAATTGCTTTTTAATTATAGAGTCAGTTGCTTTTTATAATTGTTTATTTCCCATACAGAGAATCCTAAACATAAAGGAAGTATATTTCTAGGTACTATTATATTATAGAACTTATAATTTAAACTGAATATAGTTTCGCTTTTGATATCCAAACGGAATTGAAAAATTTTGTTGGGCAACCATGGACCGGAAGATCAGACAGACATCGTATCCGTTTCTTGGCTATGAAAATTATAATTCAATCTTGTAGCATTTTTCTAATGTTATATTCTCCGTAAATGATATAGAGGGTAAAAATAAGTAAAACATTACTCTGTTTTTCTCCCTATTCATTCTGAACAATAAACAAATGCTTCTTGGCAAATGCACATTAATTTAATTTCAGGAATGTTATTTTGTAGTTCATTTTGAACACAATTGTAAAAAGATGCATTATTTCATGCTCAGTGTTCTCTAACCAAGTAGGTTGCTGTAGATATTTGGTACCTTTTTATAGTACCTGTGGTTAGGTTTTCTCTGAAATCATGTTCTTAAACATTTAACCTAATTTCACCGGTCTCTAGTACAAGGAGTTTAGGAATATGTGGGATGTTTCAGAAAATCTTTTCATTCCGGTGTAAGTGGGAGACTCTAGCATTATTGTGGAAAGAAAAAAAATGGGAAATGGATGAGGTATGTCTCTTTTATGAATTTTACTGCATCCAGATTTAATCATTTTCTTTTTTCTGATAGTCTGGCTGATATTTGGTTTAGTTCAAAAACAAAGTACATTTATATATAACACGTTTCAGTCTTAGAAAAATAACACCTAAAATATTTAAGATGGACCTTAGAGTGTTTTTCATTTTTTGCAGTAGCTGTGGCGGACTAAAGCTATTTCTAGCTAAATTCAGTCTTTATTAATTAATGCAGTTATCACATCCCCTATATGGAAAAAGTATTCCCATTCTTGACACTTAACAATGGTCGGCTTCTTTGCAAGTGGAGGAAAAGCTGTGGGAACGACTCAACGTTCTTCCTCTCTTCCCCGTTTTCTGCTCTCAGCCGCGTGGCCTCGCGAGGCGGGCCTGTGCCACCTCCCGTGGCCGTGAGTTACACTTGCACAGAGAGCAAATCCCTGGCCCTTAGCTGCTGGAGACTTCTCTGAATGACCGGTATAGATCAAGAACTGAATGCCCACGTTCCCCTCTGAGCATCAGTCTGTGTGACCGGGAGATGGATTTCTGAGTGACTCATTGGGAACCTATTTAAATCGTCCTCTCTTCCCACTCTTCTGTATTTTGGCATGAACTGAGAACCTGAAGCATAACATCACACCAGCATGACCGATCTGTTTTTCTTCTGTTAGGTGGTTCTGGAATTCACCCGGGTCCCTCAAGGAACTCGGTAAAGAACTCAGATGACGATCAGAGTAGACACGAAGGTGTGCAGCAGGAACTACCTAGGGGCAGGACCGAAGCAACCATGTCTCCTTTTTGGGCAGGAGAGGGAACGATGAAATGCGATATATCTCTAATTTTAAAGGTGCTTATGATAGTGTCATATTAGGGAAAATAAGTAGATAGAAAAAGTTATTTTTAGGATATTCGCAGGATAGCCTTTTAAGAAAGTGCGTTCCAAATATCCTGGGCATCTTAAAGACGCTTTTCCCATCTGGAAGGCCACAGCCTCAGTTAGAGACTCCTAATCCCTCATTAATTCATCCAGTTGCTGCTCTTAGTAACATTTTTCCAGGGTCCATCCTGCTGAAGATGACCAGTTAATTTTGTAAAATGCAGCTCTCGCTCTGCCGCTCTCCTGAAATTGATAATTAATCTTCAGAATTAAAGGCATGCGAGGTTCTTCAGAATGTAGCCCTCGCCTTTCTCCCTGCCTCATCCTCCAGCGGACACCTTATGGGCATCGTACTATGTAACCCTGAGGACAGGCTTCCCAGGGCCGGGCGGGACGGTCCCGGTGACAGTGGAAGCCAGGTGGCGACCTTAACAACCTTTGGGAAACATCACAGTCGTCCCGGGACTTTAACATTTTTTGTTAAAACATTAAAAACTCTTCTACGGTCATGATAAGTGTGTAGGCAAGTGGGAAAGCGGTAAAACTAACATTTAGCACACCCTAAGACGTTGACAACGTCGAGAATTAACGACTTGTCAAGAGCTGCGTAAACAGTTTCTCCCTCGTCTTGTTGTGTAAAATGCATGTCATGATTATGAAGTACGATGTGAGCCCCAGCTTGGGAACACTGGGGACCCCTCCCGTCGGCACACCGCTGACACACGGGAGCGCGGCAGGGTGTCGGATGTCTTCGTCTGGGTGGGGACGGCACCCAGCTTCATCTCTGCCATTGCAGGAGAAGCAGCCTCACCCCTTAATCGCTCTCAGGCCCTGGATGTTCTCAGATTGAGAGGCCGTGTCCTGCTGCACTCTGCGTGCCATTTCTGACCATGTAAATATACTTAGTAAGTCGTTTTATCCCTACACGTTCTGGGTTTTCAAGTGAGAAGTTCACATCCCAAGTATTCCCGGCCGTAAAGGGCTCCCAACGATCAGTGGTGCGAAGATGGACCAGGGCACAGTTACTCTGAGCACTGGGGGCAGCTTAGAGCAGGTGACTGTTCCCTCGCTCAGAATCCTGACCCTTCGGAAGAGTGAGCCGAGGACACAGACACGGGTACGGTCCGTGCTGCGTCCCCGCAGTGAACACTGTCGAGATGCGCGCCACGTCGGTTTCGGGGGACTGTGCTGGCAAAGGCAGCTCACAAAGTGGTGACGGGTGGAGTCACGCTTCGTGGTAGTGTTTGCTGTGATCCGTTTCAGTTCCGCGGGGGCAGCAGCGTGGCCCGGTGGGCTGCGGGGAGGGCGGGGGACGAGGCCTTGACATATAATCTGTTTGGCAGCTGACTGGCTTTGTGACCTTGAGAAAGCATCTTGACCTCTGTCTACCTCCCCATATGCAAAGTGGGTCCTGACTGATAAAAATATAGGTACCTGCTGCTTTGAACAACTGAATAATAAGATTTTTGTACAAATCAGAAATGATTTTTTTTGTGCTTTTTGTGCTTTAAAAAAACTTGTGCTTTAAAAAAACGATTCTCCCTAGAGTTCCTTTGAGATCCAGTTTCTCAGTCTTTTAAACTGTGATTAAATTGATGAAAGTTACATTTATACATACCAGTTTAAAAATGCACCCATTGGATAGAGTAAGAAAAAATCCGCTTTTAGAATTAGGACAATTACCCTGTAATTCCACGTGAAATACTGCAAACCCGGTCTCGCGGGCTGCAGTAAACAAAACCGCTCGTGTCGTGGATTCCAGGGCAAATCGTCTCCAGAGTGGGGAAGAGCTCGGTGCCGTTTGCGCCATGTTCTCGGTATCACGCTGACCTGGGCCGCATCAGATGGCTCTAGCAGTGTGACACCGGCACCGTGTCACCTCGCCCCAGTCCAGGGTGGCTGAACGCAGTTTACCTGCTTCAGTTAATGCTGCTGCTGTGAGAATTTTGTTGCAGCCGTGCTGAAGATTTGTGCTATGGCGTGACTACTTGTGAATTAATTCTCCGGGGGACAAAATATCCTAAAAACTAATGAGTAAACAAGCCCAGAGGATTCAAGTAGAGGGAGAAAATAGCGGTTTGTAATATATTTACGCTGGATTTATGTAACAGTCTTAGTCATTTATGAGTATATTACTGGAGTTAGGAAACGTATAAGCCCCCGAAGCACAGAGATGAAGTGGCTGGAGACACATCAGTCCCCCGGTCTCGGCGCGCCCTGGCGCTGTTCCCGGGTGGCTGCGTGGAGGCTGCTGGCTGGCTGCCTCCCGGAGCAGACTGGTGCACACCGTGGAGTTGCCTTTGCAGGAGTCGGTTTCTCCCCCAAACCATTTGCTTATAACCCCCAAACAAAATTGTTTCCTCCGTCCAAAAGAGCCTCTCCCAAAGCAGTCTGAAGATCACTACTGTGCCTTTTCCGGGAAGAATCCGTGATTCATAGCAAGTGATTACTAACTCGTAAACACTCTCTTACAGAAAACGGTGACCAGCATCTTTAAGAGGGCTTTCATAGTGGTGTTGAAATTTCTATCCGAGTTAGGCTGGTTTCCCATTCATTTTAGAGGAAGGTTTAGCCAAAGTTCTGTGTTGATTGCACAACCTATCCCCAGAGATTCCGGTCAGCATCACTTATGCTGACCGCCATATTTTGGATGCGACAGTGTTCGGCAAGGCCGAGTGAGACCAGGTGGAGGCCGGAGCGTGTGCCCGCTTTGGCCTGAATGATCTGGCGAGCTGCTCCAAGCCTCGATTGCAGCTGGCATCGAAAGAATGTGGAACCAGAGATAAATTTTGCAGCGCTTTGTCATGCTACAAATGTTTTGCCGTTGCCATTCTTGGTTTATAGTCACACTTCGAAAGGTGTGTGCAAGTCGACCCTTGGTATAATCATTTCAGTCCTGGGGCAGGGGGGTCGGTTGGATTAGATTTTTCTTTCTTTTCTCTGGGAAAGACAGACGAGTTCTCAGATCACTGAGTGCAGTGAATAAGCTTCCCTCTCTCCCTCCCTCCCATCACCATCTCTGCCCCTGCCTTGGTCTCTGTGTCCTCTTTTTCTCTCTCCTTCCATTATTTCCTCTCCCTCTTCTAAAAGTTTATATTCCATAGAAAAAAAAAATTTCCAGCACAATGACGGAGAAAATTGCAACATTACAGGCTGTTCGGCCAAAAAATGATGTTTTTTTGTACGGCAGCCTTTAGGGGCCAGCAGCAGAGACAGACATGTTAGGAATGCTTTTGCCATTCCCACTCAGCTGACTCAGGGAAGTTTGGAGAGCAGTAGTCAGTGCTGCGCAGAACAGATTCTTGTAAATCTGAGAAACTCATTTTAACATGGCTCTTACCTGTGACACGCTCGACAGCCTTCCGGAGTCACGTGCACTTCCTCGTTGAATCCTCACAACTACATAGCATCATCTCCGTTTCACAGATGAGGGCAGCTCCGGCTCAGAGGCGTTGCGTAGCCTATCCGAGGTCCAGCTAAGCGGCCGAGCTAGTACTTCGGCCTGTCAGCGGGAGCGCCTGACACAGAGGGTCGTCTCTGCTTTTCCACCTTGCTCCTGCAAGGACGTGAGTTGTTGCCGTGACCAGCCCAGTCTGTCTTTCAGAGTTTGACGCGTAGCACTGCTGGGCGGCGGTGCTGGCCGCAGAACGGGTCAGGATCAGAGGGAGCCGTGCGTACCCCGGCGGAGTCTCCGCTCGCTTCCTGTTGACCTGCAGCAAACGCAGACGCAGTGTAGACGTGACCGATGTTACCGTGGTGTTTATTTTAGATTCTCTCATTTCACGGGGTTTTTGTTCTGTTCTGTTTTGTTTTTTTAATGGAGGGAAGACGACGGGCTAAATTCCTAGATCAGTGTTTGAAGACTTCTTCTAATTGTCAAGTCTCCATCTGGATCCCACCAGTACGACGCAAAGTTAAATACCAAAGAGTAAAGTACCAAATCATGTAATTCCTGTTCTGATCCGTTAATTGCAATCTGTTCGGCGTCTGATGAATTAAAGATGTCTAACTTGAAGTCAGTTCATCTTTGTGCCTCTCGATACTTTTCCAAAAACTGCTTCGTATTTTATTGCTATAAATAAGTGTTTTCTTTTTCGCACCATGTTATGGAAGATAGTGAATGACCGGGAGAAAAAGCAAACTACCATTTGGCGCGTAAAGCCGGATTATACTAGAGAGCTTTTCCCGTGTGCTTTCTGAACCCACATACTTTGAGGCGTGACTTACTAGGCGGCCGCTGTGTATGGGGGTGGGGAGGCTGGATGGATAACCGATCTCTGTGCCGTCAGAGGCCCCCACTCCACCCTTCCCCTTCGCCCATCTTCTGTGGGCGTCCTGGCTCGTAATCTGTCCCCCCACACCCCGCATCCCTCCCTCTCCTCCGTCCCCATTCCCTTTCCGTGACCTCACCCTTTCTCGTGGATTTGTGACGAACCCTCCCACACTCATCTTTCCAGCCCTGTCCTGTCCCCTATGCCTTGTTAACCCGGATTGGAAAATGGAACCAACGTAAGTGTTTCTTTCCAGTGGAAGTATTGAAAAAGGCAGGCCTGTCGCTCTTGGTGGAATGTTAGCTCTGGAAATGAGTCCCAAGTTATGTTTAAGGTCGTAAACGAGCTTAGTGTCGTGTGACTCGCATGGCAAGTTATTCTAAGGAGTTAAAACCCATAATGGTTCCAAATAATTATGTCATTTTATTTTGCATCTAATATGGATTTTAATTGCATGCTAATAAGCTCTGAGGACACTCTTTGCGTTCACTCATGTAAAGTGATTTAATGAGTTGAGGTAAGGTGACATTTGATGAATTTAATGGAGTTTCGATTCAATTTGCATTTCAGTGAGATTTTATGGCTGACTTTAGAAAACTTTTGGATAGGATTTCTTGGTAAATTAAAGGATTTAGGGCGATGACTATGAAATAATTGATGAAAAGGTGTGTAATATTTTCATTGAACTTTAACTTGTATGGGTTCAATTTAAAACCTAATACAATATATTGTAGATTTCACATTTCCCAGAACTCTCCTGGTGTATTAATTTTGTCATGCTTGTCATTCTAATCTAATGATGATTTAATGTTTGCAAACCTGAATCAATTTGTATGCAAGGAGCTCTGCTGTGTCTTTAATCAATGAAGATTGAAATTTGGCAACTGAGATGATAAAAAAATGAAGAATTTTAAATAGAAAATGAAAATAACGATTATACTTTAGAAAGTACTTTCATTCATGTTCTTGGCCAGGAACCACCTGATATTTTTCGCTTTTTTTATCGTGCATTATTTACAAGGAGATGGAACCTTAAAAGGAATAATTACCTCTACATCGTGAGGAATACTTAAATTAGAACAGAATCTCTGTGCTCACTCTTTTCCCTCTTTCCCCGAATCCCGTGGAGTTGTAAATAAAAGCCAGGAAGACGCCAGACTGCTTCGTAAAAACTCCTCCACCCTCCCCAGGAACCTGCATGGACAGTAGAGTGTTCTCTGAGGAAAGTGTATCTTTGCTTCATTATTATTTATTGATGAAAAGGCAGAACTTGGAGTATCTCAGAGAGAGGTCACACCGGGCTGGATGTGTCCGGGTACCGGCCCCTCCTCTGGTGATCCAGGAGAGCCCAGGCTGCTTGAACTCGGTTTTCCTTTCCCAAAGATCTCATCCCAAAGGTACTAAATACTGTCCTTAAAAGTCAGCCCAGCACCTGTCATTGCAGTCCTTCATCTCTCCGCTCTTGCCCTTCGTGGGTGAAAGGAGGTATCCACTGCTGAAAATGTCAGAAACCTGACTGAGTGGTAAGTAATAAAGGATGCTTAAAAGGAAATCTTGTAACATAGTTATTTCCCAGAATCAAGGAGTGTGTGTGTGTGTGTGTGTGTGTGGCGGAGGTGTGAGGCGCAGTAAAGGATGAATGCGCTTATTTTTAAGGCTGAAATTTGACTTTTAAAGAAGAATGAGTTAGCATAATATCACAAATGTTTTATAGCATATGAAAAGCAAAACTTTTTTTAATGATGTGCACATTTTTGGAACCTGTGATCCCTTGTTAGATGTCAGTGTTGAAATGAGATATGATTAAGGAGAACAAAAAATCATTCAGAGAGCTTTGTGGACGCTCTGGCTGAATAGAAGCCTCATCTTTTGTAGTACCGGGACTTACCCGTGAGGCGACCACGGAGCTGACACATCCGAAACAGACAATGCGGCGACGATGAGAATACCCCCTTAGCCCGTGCGGCAGAAATGTGACAGTTTCTTTCCCGTTGTATCATTTGATCCTCTCCATCCTGAGACATTGTTAGGGAGCGAAATTATTTCGCAGATAAAGAACGGGGCTTGGAATAATTAAGCTATCCAAGTCTTCATGGTTAATATTGACAATTGACACCTCAATCTTTTGAAACCATCTGTCCCCTCGCGGTGCTTTGAAGGTGCTGCATAGTGTGGTCTTCTGACGCATGCGTTATCGTTAACACTGAGCCAAAAAACGTATGGCATCATTATTTCACATTCCCAGTGGACGCAACTTCTGCCAAAAACCCGTAACGAGGGTTATCATGTTATAGTTACGTCATCTGTCTCACAGCTAAATTTGCACCTTCATTTAAAGACAGAGAGAGAAGTTAGTATATGACGGTATTCAAAATTATTTTGCTTCGCTTTAGCGTGTTCTAGGTCTGAGTCTCCATTTGAGAGAAGCCCCCTGAATACTCATGTTTCCTGTTCAGCTGAGTGTCCCTGTGTCGTCCGCACACTGTGGACGGCTGCAGAGACAATTCAGGCCCTAGGACATGTCTGTGGGAAGGCCTCTAGCCCGTGTCAGCGCCACGGATGGCAGAGGGAGAGCCAGGCTAGAGTGGTGGCTGGGACTCCGGCTCTGGAGCTGGGTGGTTTCCTTTGTTGAATTTGAGTTCTTTATTTAAAAGCAGGGTATCAGGTATGCACTCTGTCCCACATTTTCCTCAACAGTGTCTTTTGAATAGTAGAGATATTTATGTAATGAAGTCCAGTTTTCCAATTTCTCTTCCATAAATTGTGCTTTGGTATCCAATCTAAGAAATCTTCGTCTAACCCATGATCACAAATATTTTCTCATGAGATGTTTCTAGAAGTTTTATAGTTTTAGGTTTTACATTTAGGCCTGTGATCCATTTTGAATTAATTTCTGTGTATGGTATGAGGTATGGATTTTTTTTTTTTTATTTACTGTGTGTGGATCTTTAATTGTTCCAGCACCATTTGTTGGAAAGACTCTCTGTTATTCACTGAACTGCCTTTTCATTTTCTTGGAAATCGTTGCCCGTGAATGTATGGGTCTATTTTTGGCCTCTTTATTTTGTTCTGTTGGTCTATTTGTCTCTTTTTTACAGTAGCTTTATAATAATTCTTGAAATCTGGTGGCATTAGTCATCCAACTTTGTTTGACTTTTTCAAAGTAGTTTCGGCTATTCTGTATGAATTTTAGAACCAGCTTCTTAACTTATATCAGGAGGCCTGCTGGGATTTTGATTGGGATTACATTGAATTTATTGATGAATTTGGGGAAAATTGACATCTTACCAATATCAAGTCTCTCAAACCATGAACAGGGGCTGTGGGTCTCTGAAACGTAAAACCATATCTGGGTTTAAAATATACACCACTCAGGGTCATGGATCAGGAAAGAAGCAAAAGGAATATTTAATCTCATGGTTAGATTAAGTAAAATGCTGGGAATTGGTCTTTATGCCGGATCTGCTTGACCAGTTCTCCAAATTCTCATTTACTGCGAGATGTCGAAATATTAGATGCGCTACTGAAGACAGGAACCTTCTCCACGGGCAGCCGTGTCACCCAGACGCAGGTGACCGTGTGCATGAATATTCACGTCGCCTGCGGACGCCGCACCAGATGGTGGGCATTCCGGTGAGGTCAGGCCGGATCAGGCCAGCGGGCCCAGAATATCCAGATCATTCTCTGACCGCTGCCCCTGGGGTGTTCGGCGCGGGGACGCGGAGGGACACGGAGGGACGTGCGCAGGGCAGAGTGCGTGCCGCCCGGGGCGCAGCGCAGCGCCCGTGGAGAAAGCGGGTTATGGCCCCGCGGCTTTCGGAGCCCCGTCGTGTCGCCTGTCGCCCCCCACGGTGGGGCGTCCAGGTTCTCCGAAGGAGCCGGTTACGGGAATGGGGCCCAGCTCTGACTCGGGTACCGGGACCAGTGCTACCATCGCTGCTGGTGTCCACAGTGCTGTTGGGTCAGTTACGTAAGGACGACAGACGGGGTGGCTGCTGGGTCATCACGCTTCACCAGCAGTTATTCAACGACAGGCCAGTACGCACCGGTCCGCGAGAGCGGCCGAGACCGCCCCGCTGTGGAGGACACGTCTCTGCCACCTCGGGTGTGCAGTGCCTGGGGACCCTGCTCCACGCTCACTCCGCCTTGCGCGTCTGGGACCCACTGAATTGCTCTAAGGACACAGGAGATTGTAATAGCAGCATGGAATGGAGAGAGTAAAAGCAGACACTCGGTTTAGGGCACTTGCCGCGTGCTGTGTTTTTAGCGTAGTGTAATTCTCCTCTTTTTGTCTCTCACTCCACGTGTTCTCACTGCCCCGGCCGCCCGTGGGCATGGGGCCGCCGCCGCCAGCACTGTCGCTTTGCTCTGCGCGCTGTGAGTTATCCGTGCTCCTCACCCGCCTCACCTCTCGGTTCCCTCTTCCTTTCTGATGTTCTCCCTGCACCCAGCCGGCCTTCTCTTTCATTGCAGAACTAAGTTCTCCCGAGAAGCCTGCCCTCCCTGGCCACAGACGCCTTACAGATCAGAGCGGAGATGGAAAGTATGTTTACTGACACAGCCACACAAACAGCCTTTCCCTATCTCACCTATCAAAACAAAAAGCCAAATGCCTTTTCTCCTCTGAAGTAGAGAGAAAAGGTTTAGGGTTATATTCTCAACATATAATTTCGAGAGTTCAAAATATTTTAGGTCCTATATAGCAATGCTGAGAGTACTTAAGCAGTACTGACAGAAAAACTTTAACCGTGTGGTAGATAGTATTCTGCCAATTAATTTATTTTATTTCGCTGCAGAATGAACTGTGTCAGTACGAGAGCTACCAGTGCTCACGGCTGACAATTTTAGAGTAGGAATAAGACACAAATGCTCAACAGAGATAATGGAGGCTTGAAAACCATTTATGTCAAATATATTAAAATTTGAAATACTTGAAGGCTAGAATCCAAATTCAGGAGTAATTAACCCAAATAGTTGACAGATGTCAGCATTGCTAATAAAATTTGTATACCCTGAATATTTTCCAGCTTGTAATTAACTGCACAGATGATGCGATCTGATTTTGTCACTAACTGCTTATTAATGAAGGAGATGATGACTAGTTACACAACCCGCAGCGCTAGCTGAATACCAAGCTCAGCTCTCCTGGTGCAGCTGGCGTGCCGGGAGGCGCACGGCCTGGGTGCGGGTTCGGCTCGAGCTTGCTTCATCGGTGGTTGCCGAGGGGAACCGGGCTCGTGAAGTTCAGCTCCCAGTGACCTTGAAGGTGGTAAATCTGTTTTTATTTGGTGGGCAGCAAGCAGAACAGCCTTTATTTTTAGATTGTTTATTATGAATTTATTGTTGTCAGGCCAGTGACATCACCATTCAAAGTTCCACAATAAAGTGATGAGTTGAGGCTAAGCAGAACGCGGGCGGCCGATGTGACTTGAAGACGTAAACGCAGAATCCGTAACACTGGTTTACTGAGGAAAGGGCATCACGTACCATCACCATACAATGGGGCGATGAGTGTGAGGAGTAATAGTGTGCATGAGACTGAGTTTCCAAGTGTAAACGAGAGGTTTCATCAGGCGTTGGTGACTTCTGAGCATGCGCTCACCAGGGACCATCACCCTCGTTCTTGGGGCCCACAGCCCCTCCTGTCCCGTGCCGGTTCGCGCCCCGAGCCGCTGACACTCCAGGGGGAGGCGGGCATGCAGTCACACCGACAAGTATCCGCGGTGGGCGTCTCGAAGGCTGCTGGAGGTCACAGGCTTCCTTGAGGACGCAAGGCTGCACTTGTGACCTGCGGTCTACCGGCTGGAAAGGGGGGTCGAGTGTGCAGGTGGAGGGCAGGGTGGGAAGGGGGGCCGAGTGTGCAGGTGCAGGGCCCGGCCACTTGGGAGGCCGGTGGGGCAGAGCAGAGGGAGCAGCAGGCAGGTTAGATGGTTCTGGAGAGTCAGGGAAGAGCCAGAGCGTGTGGCCCCCAGAGTCAGTGTCAGGAGAGCCGTCCCCGCTGTGAGGCAGGGGTCCACTGGAGTCCACTGCAGGGCTTGGGGACGGGAGACGACACGAGCACATGTCAGTGTGAGAATAGCCCCTGTGCCCGCAGTTAGAAAATGGGTTGAAACGAGCCGAGGGGCTGTGGGCTGGATGGAGCACAGCTGTGTCGGCAGCGAGTGTGGACGCCTGACGGGAAGCGGGCGAGTCGAGGCACCGTGTGCCGCCTTCCCCGCCACGTGCTCTCGGAGCTGAGCTCGCCGGGGGCTCTTCCCTCCGCGAACCCCTGCCCTGCTCCACGGGGCTCCCGCCACGTCGGGCGTTCAGTTCTCGTTCATAAGGCAGAGATGCTCGAGCCCTCCGGCCCGGGCCCGGCTCTGGGCTTCCTCCCCGGGCCTCACTCGCCCCCTGACATCTCCCGTGCGTGTATCAGGCCCCACCCCCCATGCGCCCGCAGTGTCGCTTGATTTTCTTTCCTCCAGACTGATCTCTGCACCTCCTGCCCCCTCCCCTCCTACTCGTGTTTGTGTCCCAGCGTCGAGGATGACGTCTGTCTGTGGAATGGGTGGGTGGGCTCAAGATCCAATCACAGTCGCAGGCGGTTGGGAGAAGAGGCAAGACACGGAGCTTACGCCACCCAAGAACAAGGAAACTCCATCCCCGTCACAAGAAAACCATCGTTCTTCAGTTTTTCCAAAAACGCCAGCCACCCAGAACCGGACACGCTCTTCTGCTGCCCTCTGCCAGCTCACCCGAGATGGTCCTCCTTCAGCGCTCCCTTCCCTCTGTGTGGATTTGCACTCCACGTCACAGTCAAGGTCGCTGTCCTCGATGAACATTCCATTGTTGGTAGCCAGTGTCCAGCGCGATCCGAGGGAGGGACCTTCGTCTAAAGCAGTGACCGTCATTTGCGCGATGACTCATGGGGGCAGGGGCTGGACCTCGTTACTGCCGTGGTGACGAGAGTCCTTCATTTCTCTGAGAGCATCCCAGCGGGACCTCATCCAGCTGGCAGCGTGGCAGTCTGGGCTGCCCACTCGGCTCCGGCTTATGAGGATGAGCTGCTGGTTTGTCCTGTGGTGTTTGGCTGGGATAGAGCAGGTACCATCGTGAAGCGTGCACTCTTCCAGGCCTTCAGTTAGAGCCGCTTTCCGTGGAGAGATTTTCACCTGCCCCCATTGCTTTTTCTAAATTGCCATTTTCTCCAGCATCCTATCTGGGATGAGGCAGAAAGAAGACCCAGGGATCGTACTGCTCTGTCATTCTTGGGGTTCCAACAACCCTAGCCACTGGCTTCTCTCCACTTTTCAGGGCCTGTTAATGACCGTTTTATACGTAATGCCCAGACGTCTCGGCCGCACTTAGCAGGGGAAAGAGAAGTGTCTCTCCTCCATCTTGACTTGGAGCTGGAAGTCAGGGAGTTCTCCTCACTGATTACATTTCTTTTCAATGAAATATGCTCATTAAATTAAATCAGAATACACTTTTCCTAGGAGATGATAATGTTCAGCCAGTTGAATTTATACTTGTTTTATGTATATTTGCCTGTATTTTGGTTTCTTTGAATTTTTAATAGCCTTGGCATGCATCTTAAATCCAGCTAATGAGCACAGTCTTGATTGCTGTAATTTATTGTGTGCCTGCTGCGTACTTCACACGTATGCTATCTCGAATCTTCCTCGGCTCTCCATGTGTTAGGTTATGTTATCCCAATTTTGTGGATGAAAAATCTGAGCTCATGGAAGTAAATTAACTTAGCCAAGGTCACAGAATGAAGAAATGTTTGAATTAGGGAACGGACCGAGGTTTATCTAATTCGAAAATTTTTATCCTTTACCTTTATCATATAGTTGCAGAAAATTAGATAAAATCTTAATTTTGACAAAATTTCCACCAGCCAAAATTTCCGCACAACAAAATTAAAATTTGTCGGTACTTCATTAGACTCGTAGTCAAAGTAGTACCTTAAAAAGAGTGTGTGAGCAAGAGCAAGCAACTTTCAGAAACTTTTTCAAGTTAAATATTTTGGATCCATTCAACGTTATCTATCAAATCTCTGCTTTTAATTTTCCCCGTATATTCTTTAGAGTGTATTGTAAAATAGCATTTGTAGAGCAAGTCAACAGTGATGTAAGCAATACCTGTTTTCAAACAAGATTGGACTGTATTTGAGTGAAATCCCTAAGAAGTAACTAATATCGAATCAGCAGCTCTGCACAGAGCCACGTTACCATCCCAGAATGCTGCTTTATCCACAGTGCTGGTGGGTGTTCAACTCTCCCGTCGAGTGGGTTTGCTCAAGAGATGATGGCTTTTCCACGAATTTATTCTCTTCGGAATCTTTTTTCAGACTTTGCAGTTATGTGGTTTATCTTTTTAGACATCCTGTAATCAACTGAACAGCTTTCAAGAAAAAAGTTGACAAATGACAGATGAATTCTATGAAGGGAAAGCTAATGAAGCTTTGTGAAATATGAATGAATCCGGGCAGGCAACGGGCTTTAGGTTCCTTTTTTTTGGTGTGTGCAAGTGACAGGTTCCGGAGCTCTGAACTTGAAATCTTGTTAGAATCTTTGAAGATGCAGATAGAATAAATCTCAGCTAAAAAGTGTTCTCTACTTCACAGGCTTATAATTCAGTATTACTTGTTTTAACATGTTAAACGTACATGAAACTACATTATAGGAGACAATTTTCTGTGTTTAATATTTTCATTTAATTACAAAGGTAAAATAACTTAATTGTAACAATTGCAGCATTTAACACATCGTGAAGGAAAAGTCAATTTCAGGATTTCCTCCCCAACTGTGTTCCATAATTCCTCGTCTTACAAGTATCGCGTGAGAGTGCTCATGTTCTGGCATTCTTAACAGCACTGGATGTGACTGTTGTTTTTAAGTTTTGCTACTTTGATGGGTAAAAAAATGTCATCTTTTTTTTTTGCTTTAAATGGCATTATCTGACTGCTGGTGAAGTTGAACATCTTTTCATGTTTATTGGCCGCTTCAATTTGGTTTTCTGTGAACTTTTGTTATGTTGTTTGCCTATTTTTCCATTGAGTTGCCTTTTTCTTATCGGTTTGGGAGGGCTTTCTATATCAAAGATATTAACTCATTATTATTTTGGAAATATTTCTTACCAATCTATAAATTTTTGGAGTGGTTTATGGTATTTTTTGCTACAGAATAAATAAAAAATATATCTTATCACAATTATCTATTTTTATATCATTTTCTGTCTTTCTAGTTCTGCAAATATTCACCTAAATTCTCTTATCCTGAATGTTACTGTCTTATTTTTACATGGAAATCTCCATTCGGAATTTATTTTTATAGATGGTGAAATACAGGGGCCAAGTTTTGCCTTCTTTCTTGATAGCTAGCCATTTATTATGCTAATGACATTTAGTAAATAAACCAGCCCTTCTCCTCTGAATTCAATGCCATCAACATTCTTGTAAAATATTTAAATGATTACATTTCTTCTTCGGCTTCACCCCTTTTCAGTAAGGTAATGACTTTTTAAAAGCAGGATTTAGTTCATTGGAAAGGTTGTTGCTCTGAGCTCAGAAGTCAAATGCTGCCTGATAGTCTTCCTTGCTGCGGACCGAAATCGCAAGCACGAGAAGGATTATTGCCGCGAACAAGCCCACTAATCAGGATGGAACGGAACCATTTGAAGACGGGGTGAAAGAAAAATTCGGGATGTTCATTCGATGCTCGGATAAAAGCAGTACACGCAAGTACCGCGAATCGAGTCATTTTACCTTTTTTTCGAACATTCAGAGACGTTAGGTTCACCGAGGCCTTCCTCCATGGCATGCTACGAGGGGAAGGCCGTGCTATGGGGTCGGGAACCTCAGAGTCGTTCCCACAGAGGGACCCGAGGGCAGACTGCCGACCTCACAGCTCTGTTTCGGGTTCTCCTCCAAGGAAGCCCTGCTCAGGAGATCAGATCCAAGCGGCTTTCCCCTCCATCCGTCGTGGAGACGATTCTTGGGCTTGGTGATGCAGCATGCTCCCTCAGTCCTTTTGCTAAGGAATGCCGATTGGATTAATCCAGTCGGACAAGTGATGCCAGAGAGCCAGAGGCGCCTTCAGCATCTCTACCCCGGGGGTGGTGGCGGAGTGGTCTCGGCTTTGGTTATGCATTGCATTACGTAATGACCGATCGTCTCTGATTAGAAGTAGCTCTTGGAGTACAAAGAACCCTTCATGGACCAGCTTAAACATCTTAGAGTAAGGACACACTCACTAGAATTTGCTGTATTCTTAGGACAGAGTAGAATGTAGCTGTAAAATATTACGTTTTTGATGACTGTTCGTAGTAGGTGAATATTCTCACAATATTATGTTTTGTAATAAAGTAGTATCGACCGTGGATATTTAGCATTTAAACTCAAAAGACAACAAGCGACAAAGAGACCCATCTAACTCGTTCATTCAGTCACTGGGTGTCAGAGCTCCAGCTGTGCTTTCGGTGTCCACAAGGCTCCGGGGAGCATAGGCTCGTCTCCCCAGGAGCTGGCAGGCTAGTGGACAGGCGAGGCGTGTCACCGCAGTGCTGTGCCGTAGTGGCTGCGTGAATGCTCAGTGTGCCGTGAGAGGCTAGAGGAAGTGCACAGGTTGCATGGTGTGTGGAAATCCATGGCGCTTCCTGGAGGTGGTGGCATATTGGGTGTGTGCAGGCATATACAGGTATGTGCAGGCGTGTGCGTGTCTGTCGACGCAAGAGATGATACGTGGACTTTGGTCACAGCGAGGGCATGCAAGACCTCTCATCCAGACCTAGAGAGAATTGTAACGTGGCAGAGCGAGGCTTTTGGACGTAGCAGTGCCGGGATTTGGGATGCAGATTTGGGAAGAGGCCGTGGACGGTCCCGCGGTTTCTGGGTGCAGCACGTGGCTATGTGGAGATTCGCTCTGTGAAAGCTAGTGGGGGATACATCTGGGAATGGGAAGGTCCTGCGTTCAGTTTTGAGCTTAAACATTTTGAGGTCACTGGGGAGAAATGAAGATGCGTATCGGGCCGCTGAGTAGACGTGGTCTCGGCACACGAGAGGGTGGAAGGAGTGGACATTACCAGCGTGGAGGAGGTGGTTTTACTCGGGGAAGTTCGTGGAGTTGCATCGTGGAAATAATAGGCGGAGCTGCAGGAGGAGTGAAGACAGCGGAAGACGGAGAGGGGGGCCCGAGCATCTGAGGGATGGGCCCAGGATCCTGAGCGGGGCCCTGGCATGGGAAGGTGGGAAGCAGGAGGAGCGTGGATTGTGGAAAGCGAAGGAGAGACGTCCCCGGGGACGCAGCAGTCACCGTTGTCAGGGGGCGCAGAGGCTCACAGCAGCTCAGTCCTTGCAGGTGTCTGTGGATTATTCGGCAGCAAAGAGGCTGTCAGTGACGTGGGCCAGGCACGTCCTGCGGTGGCCCCGGCAGGCGGTGGCTCACGGGGACTCACTAGGGGTGCGAGCTGGAGTGAGACAGGTTATGTCATTCTTCAGCAGGCCGGCTGTTAAGGTAGATGGTGTAGCAGCTCGAAGGAGATGCTGTAGGACCGATGTGTGTGTGCGTGTGCGTGCATGCATGCACGTGTGTGTTCACATGTGCGCGCGTATAAGATGAACAAGACTTGAACAGTGTCCTAGGTTTGGAGAGAGGGTAAAGTGTAGGTGATGAGGGAGGTAATTGCTACGAGGTCCCTAAAGATACGAGGGAGAGGGGCCCTATACAAAGGAGGGACCCGTTTCCCACGGGGTCTGGAGAAAGGAGGAGATTAGGGAGTAAGGTGCAGGTGAGCTCGGCTCAGGGGCGAGGTAGGGGGGTACAAATGACACAGCAAGGGCGCCTTCTGCGGAAAGAGGAGGTGCAGTGAGACCCCGGGACGGGGGCAGCCTGGGGAGCAGGCCTCTGCCCCTGATCGCTGGCCCTGGTTCCGCTCTGACACCAACACGGCTGCAGAAGAAAGTGGATTTCATTCCGTTTCCATTATCTGTCACAGTGTGAGATGTTTTGATACTGAGGATTTATATTTAACATATGACTGAGTAATTTCCTGGAATACAAGCTAAAGCAAATTTTCATTGCACGACACAGGTATACAATTAAATCGTTCCATCGGTTTCCAGGAGTCCTGCTGTCCCGTTTTGCCCGGCTTCAAAATGTCAATGTTTGTTTTTCTGCCAACTACGAACATTTAAAAACCAACCGTGTCCGGCCAGTCCCAGTGCAGCTGGGAGAGACTTGGAGAAGTAGGTGTCGCTTTGGGCAGTTGTTATTGTGTTTAGATTTAATTCAAGTTTCCCAGATTTGCCTGTATCCGCGTGTGCACGCACGCACGCGCGTGTGTTTGTGGGAGGTTTTCTGTGTGGCTTTATCACACATGCAGGTTTGTATTTCCAGTCTGATACAGACGGGCTCCGTCACCATCAGCGTCCCTGATGCTCAGCCCCCATCACCACTCCCTCCCTGTCCCTGATCCACGGCAATGGCACACGTGTTTTCCGTTTCTAGACTTTGTCACTTCAAACGTGTTATAACGTGTCATCTGTTAGCATGTGCTTAATTCCCTTGGAAACCGTCCAGGTCGTATTAGTTCTTCTCTCTGCTGCTGGGGAGGATTCTGTAATATTGATTTTCGTGTTTTTGTTTAACTGGTTGCCCATTGGAGGACATGGGTTATTTCCAGTTCTTGGCTATTGACAAACAGGTTACTCTGAACATTTATGTGCAGGTTTCTGTGTGGCCGTAACTTTTCATCCCTCTGGGATAAATGCCCAAGAGTGCACTCGCGAGGTTGTACATAACGGCATGTTGAGTTTTAGAAATACTTTTAAGAAAGTATCGAACTGTTTTTCAGCGTGGCTGTACCTACCATTTTAGTATCTCACCAGCAGTATGTAAATGACATAGTTTCTCTGCATCCTTGCCAGTGTTTGTTATTATCGTTAGTTTGTAATTCAGACATTATAGTGATATCTCACTGTGGTTTTGCATTGCTCTAAGCCGTTGATATTGAACATATTTTGATGATCGTTCAAGCTGTTTGCCCATTTTATAATTGGATTTTTTAACTTTTGAGTTTTGAGAATTCTTTATATATGCAGATACTTGTTCTTTTTTGGGTATGGGGGTTGAAAGTGTTTTCTCCCAGTCTACTTAACAGGCTCTTCACAGAGCAAATGTTGTTAATTTTGATGAAGTCCAAGTTATCCATTTCTCCTGCCTAGACTGTGCATTTAGAATCGAGTCTAAGAATTCCTTACCTATGTGAAGACTTTCTCTCATTTTTTCCTACAAATTTAGAGTTTTAATCTCTACATTGAAGTCTGTGATCCATTTTGAGTTCATTTTTGTATAAGATGTAAGACTTGGCTGAAGGTTGTTTATTATTTTTTTTTAAACCATGGATATCCAATTGCTCTGTGTTGATTAGACTTTCTTTCTGCTGAATTGATTTTGCACCCACGTCAAAATAAGCTGGGTGCGTTTGTGTGTGCTGTGGGTCTGTCTTCCGTCCAGCTGTCTGTCTGTCCCTCTCCCTCACGGTCCTGACTCGGGTAGTTGTGCGGAAGGCCTTACGATGGGGCGGACCGGTTTCCTTCCCCTTCCTCCTTCTCTATCACGATTGTTGTAGCTGTCTGGGTTCCCTGCCTTTCTGTATGGATGTTCCAACAATCTGTGTCAGTCTCCGATCTGTGTACTGGGATTTTGATAGAAAATGTATTAAACTAATAATAGATCAATTTAGGGGGAGAACCGACATTCTTTAAGAAGAATTTCGCTAGTCACAAATTCTTGTAGTTTTTCTTTATTTCAGAATGTTTTATTTCTTTGTCATTCCTCAAGGATAATTTCCTTGATGCAGAAGTTATGGCTGACAGTTTTTTTTTTTCCAGCACTAGAAAAATATGTCACTTTTCTGGCCACCGTGGTTTCTGCTGAGAAATCTGCTGTCATTTGAATTGTTATTCTTCTATTAGTAAGGTGGCGTTTCTGTGAAGGATTTCAAATGTTTTTTTCCCCTTGATTTTTCACTGATTTGTTGTGGTGTGGACATTTTGGGGTTTATCATGTTTGGGATTCATTCAGCTTCTTGAAACTTCTGGTTTATGTCTTTTGCTAAATTTGGGGAATATTTAGCCATTACTTTAAAAAGCATTATTTTAGTCCTACTGCTTTCTCCTCTCCTTCTGGGACTCCAGTGATACAAATTTTGGATCTTTCGTTATTGCACTACAAGTCCAGAGGCTCTGTCATTTTTTCCACCAGTGTATTTTCTCTGTTCTGACTGGTAAATTCTGTTGCTCTGTCTTCAAGTTCACCAATTCTGTCCTGTTATCTACACTCTCCTATGGAGTGCTTCTAGCAAGTTTCTTTATTATTTCTGTTGTTGTTTTTTTCAATTCTCTCACTTTCATTCAGTCTTTTTTATAACTTTTTTATTTGTTGGCCGAGATTATCTTTTCTTTCATTTGTTCGAAGATAGTTTATAATTGCTTGTCGATGCGTTTTATGATGTCTGCTTTCAATTTCTTGTCAGACAATCCTAACATACATGTCATCGTAGCGTTAGCATCAGTTGACAGTCATGCAAGGTGTGATTTTCCCGTGTTTCGGTGTGATGTACGATTTTTAATTGCATCTTGGACATTTGGGCTACCACGTTAGGAGATCGTTGGTCCTACTTAAACCTTTTATTTTATTTTGGCTGATGGTCATTTTGTTTAGGTTCAGCACTCAGGTCTTGGTCTATTCTTATTAGTGATTCCAATGACGCCTGAATTTTTAGAGACTCGGTCCTGCTGTTTTGGTTTGTTTGCCTGATTTTTAATCTGGTTCCTACTGATTTCTGCTGGTGTCCCCTGAGGTGCAGAGGAGCTTCTCCAGTCTGGGCCGCCTGGTGACTTTGGATGGGGAGGGGGTCTCAGACCTGACGGACAAGAGCAGAGCTGCTTCTGGCCATTTATTCTTTGTGGGGTTCTTAATTGGACCCCCTTTCTGGCACTGTCATGTTTCCTGATGTCATTGCTGGGATTGCTATTGATTAAAGAGAGGGACGAGCCTGCCTTAGCGCCGGTTTTGCTAGTTTGGAGGTGGGGACGCACCAGGCCTGGTCTGCTTGCTCCCCTTAGGTGGGGATTCATGAGATGCCCTGCCCGTTTGTCGTTCCTCCAATCCCGGTGCCCCTGACCAGTCCACTTCCCCTTCCCACCGGTCAGAGGTCTTGCAGGATGAGGATTCATCTCTTCATGGATTCCTGTGTCTTTCCCCAACCTGTTCCCACACACAATAGAAATAGTGTCCCCCACTTCCCTTTATTCTCCCGATGTCACAACTTTTGGTTGAATCAGAACTTAGTGCTTACATTTTTATGACTTTTAACTACTTTTCATAGCTGGCCCACACAGTTCACTGTGTCGATATTTCTTTTCTTCATAGGTTTCTGGTTTGCTTGGTTTTCTATCTAACTATTATTAGTTTATCCCTAAACACTGTGAAATTCAGCTTACTATGGTCGCACAGATCAGCTGGCTTATTATTCCCTTTCCGTCCCCCCCGGAGACGCTCCCCAGAGAGCCGGGCTCCCGTCTGAGCTGGCCGTCCCGGGCCCCGTGCGCGGCTGCTGTCTTGGACCGTCACGTCCACACCGCCCTGCCTGCTTCCTTCACCAGTGCCTCTGCTGTCTCTCTGACTCCTTGGATGCCACACGTCTCCTGTTTCTTATTTCACTTCTTGTTCGTTGGAGCACATCCTCTGGGGGTTTCCTGAGAATGCACACGGGAGACGTAAATTTTGAGACACTTTGATCTTTAAAAATATTTTTATTTTATTTCACACTTGTCTGTGTTGAAAATCATCTTCCTTCAGAAATCACATGGCATTTCGATTCTTGTAAATGACATACAAAGACATGAATACTTAGATATTCTCTCTGTCTTTGATGTTGTGAAATTTTGCATCGATATGCCTTGATGTGGCATTGTGTCATCGGGCTGGATCGCGGAGGGCTACTTTAATCTAGAAACTGTTTTGCTTTCCTGGGAAGATGTCTAGTGTGATCTCTTTGGTAATGCCTTTCCTCTTTTCTCTCTCCTTGCTTTATGGATTCTGATAGATGTAAGCTCTAAAACTAGAGAGATTTTTTTGTTCATTGTTTCAGCCTAGAACGCCGTCTTTACATAGTTAAGTACTCTGTACAATAAATATTTGGTGAATGAATGAGTAATTGAACTTCTTCTATTTGGCAGTTAAATCTCCTGGGGTTATCTTCTCCTTGTCTCTCCCCTGTTATTATGAAACTCTCTTTTTTCTTTTTTTTCTATCTATACACAGGGAGATTTCCTCAATTAATCTTCCTTCTTTCTTGTTCTTTTGTCTGCTAATATATTATTTCCAAAAGCCCCTTTTCCCTTTATTTTCTCTCTCTTCCCCTCCCTCCCTCCCTCCCTTTCTCTTTCTTTAAAGCGCCTTTATGGTCAGAGTCCTAGCGAGAAACAGAATTGTCTACAGGTGTACGATCCATCTTCAGTTGGTTTTTATAAATAATATGAGATAGAGGTCACAGTTTATCTTTTCCATGTGTATGTCCCTTTGACACAGTGTTATTAACAGTGTCACCCTTGCTCCACGCACGGCGGGGTCGCCGTGTGTGTGTACGACTCTTTCTGTTTGCTCAGGCAAATTGCGATTCCATACTTTGTTCTCTTTCGTCTCTCCTTGCACCATTACACTATTTTAATTGCTTGGTTTGATAAAGAGAATTTATAGTTGGTAATGAAAGTCTCTAAATTTGTTCTTATTCAAGATTGTCTCGATCAGTGACCTTTTTGTATCTCCATGTAATTTTACAGAATCCGTGTGTCAAATCACACACACACAAACACAAAAAATACTCTGAGGTTTTGAAAGGGATTATAGGTCAACTTGGGGGAAATGGATCTCTTTACAGGACTGTATCTTTTAATCCATGACTTTTGTGTATTATTCATTCTAGTAGTTTTTCCATTTTTTAGAACACGTTGCATGAGAATTTTGTCTGTTCCCTGCAGCGTCGTGTTCATTTAGCAGGGAGCTGGCGTTCTATTTGTAGTAAATTGTTACACGCCTTTTTGCATTAGATATGCTTTTACTTACCATGCTTTTTATATGCTTTATTACTTGAAATGTTTTTGGTTCCAAATGGTTTGAAACTCGTGGGTCTTTCACGTGTTTGTTTTGTTTTTTTAAACTTCATCTGAAGTTGACAGTCAGCCCCGGGCTGGAGACAGTCGCTCCCCACTGCCACCAACCACCCAGCCCCTTCCTGCCTCTCTGCTTCTCCTTCCTTAACGTGTTGGTTTTTGTCTTCATGCTCATTGCCTCGGAGTTGAGGCATTGCCTTGCTGTTCTAGGCAGGAAGTCGAGTAAAGGGCCGAGAGAGAGAGAGACCGAGACCCCGAGACCCCTAGACCCCTACGGAATATATCTGTTCTCTCTCTCTTCAAAATCAGGGACACAAATGCTTTCCCGAGTCTCCACCCTGCAGACCGCTGCTGGTCTGGACCAGTCAGAACTCGGAGCCTTGGCGTGGGGCAAGGCCTCCCTCCCTCTCTGCTGCCCTTTGAACTGATGAGGGCGCTTTAGTGGAAAGACAGAAGGTTGTATAGGTAAGGGACGGTGTCCATCACATGTATTGAGGTTTCTCCATATCTAATTTATTTTTTGTTAATTTTTAGAAACTTGTCTGCTTCTTAGATAGCAGGGAATGTGATTTTAATTCTTAGTATTTTTCTTCTTTGTCCAACATTTTAAAATTAAGTGATCTGGGGATAAGTATTTATTTCGAATTCTGCTTTTTTGTCTGTTAAGATACGATGATGTTTTAAGATAGTAAATGGCATTCCTATTTCCACACACCTTTGCTTCCTGAGGTTTCAATGGGAAAATGCTTTCCAAATTTTCCTCAGCCACATAATAAGATGGGGCCGCAGTGCACGTGAGCCATGTCCTATTGCTTGCTTGCCATAGTTATATTTGGGATGATTAAGTTATGGCTTTCTTAAAAGTAGTTTGAGGAAGATGGAGACTATTAGATCTGAGAAGACTTAGTTAGTGAATTAATAATTTTTATGAACTCTACTTTAGAATCTGAGTCAGTAAATATCCTTTTTTATAGACTATAGTTTTCGTCACTGAATAACTGTGAAATTATTTTACATATATCCTTTGTTAGTTGATGACAGTTCAGATTTTGTAAGTGATTTTTAAATCAGGACTCAGAATGGAAGAATTTGGAAATGTGCTTTTTAGGGAAGAGCAGGAGTTCTGATGGTTTATAACGTGTCAGTGTGTCACAGATATATACAAAACCTCATTCCCACCATTTCCAAATTTAAGTGCCTGAATCTTGCCATTTCCCCTGTTGTCCTTACTTTGTAGGTTATATTATCTTGCCCAATACCCCAGTTTGAAAAGAATTAGAAATAGGTTCATGGGAATGGTGTCAGGTGACTTTGTTTAGTTGTTGTGAGTGAACCAGTTAAAAAGCACTTATTCAAGGACCCAGAACAGCCCAACTGTTATAAATCGGAGAATGAATGAATCGTATTCAAGCCACTGACCCATGAGACTTATTAACGTATTAACCCATGAAAATTATTTAACTCGCTCATAGAAACCAGTTCTGGTTATTTATATTTCTTCATTGTTCTGTTCTCTATGATTTGCTATTTTTAAAATAAAAAGTTTAGACTAGATTCTTGACTAAAGTGCAACCTTTTTATCTTCAACACAGAATTTTTTTCACTTTCTAAATAATATATAAACACTCAGGAAAAAGACACAGCCAGTTTGAGAAACGTACGTACCAGAAGTGGCAATTTTATAGGATATTACATACTTATGTAGCATTTAACTGGAATGTACACATTTTAAATGGGATTTAACTGGATTTGACACATTTTTGTGTTTTTGACGGCTTCTAAAGTTTTCAGTTTAATTCTCATGCATGATGGCCGGAGCGCTGTACACGCCGGCTTGGGGAGCGGTCTCGTTACGTAACGTGCAGACCCTGTGACACAGAGCGTGCCCTCCTTAGCCGTCCTGTTGTCGGATCTTGGTTCTGTCCAGCTTCCCTTGATCTTGCCCTGTCGTAGCATCAGCCAGCTGGATCCAGTGTAGATGACCGGTGCTTTGGACGTCGCTGGCCATAGTCAAGAGCTGGTCAAGCCCTGGCCTTCTCCTCTCCATCAGGCCTGAGCAGGGTGCTGACCTTGGCCACGCCAGTGGCGTAGAGCTTTGCAGCCTGTTCGGTCCAGGGTGTTGACCTTGACCTCCACCGTGAACGCAGTGTTGTCTTCTGGCTTCCCCGCTCTGGCTTGGGCTCTGGGAGGGGCCGGAACTGCTTCTCCACTTTTCGGGCCATCTTTATGCAAAACGTTTATATTCTTGCCCGTTTTTGAAGCCTCGTTTTGCAGTCGTCGTGGCCGTTCTGAGAGCAACATGATCTTCCCACAAATCCCTGTCTACTTGGTATAGCTAAAGTTGAGTTATTTAAAACAATTACCATGAGTGCTATAACAAGCACATCGAATTTTCCAGAGCGCCCACAGCTCCCCGAGAAATCCTGCGATTTCACTAGCCAGGATGTCTCGTGCAAGGCTCAGAGTGGGGGAGAAGGTGTGCAGAAAAAAGCAAAAGGGCAGAGGACAGATCAGCAGCCCCGTGGGTGGCAAGAGGGCTGAATTCAAGCTTTACACCCGGGCGAGAGCCCGCCCGGCACTCACCGGCCGTGTGGCTTTGGTCATCATCAAACTGTTCTGAGGTTTCCTTTTTGCCTCAAAACGTCTCGCCTGTCCTCCTTCCTTCCCCATCTTTCCAGCAGAGGACTCACTTGAAATGGATGCGAAACAAGCCATTAGACAGAAACTCCCTCAATGTCCTGCTTCCCACCATCGCCGACTGACACACCTCTTCAGCTTTTCCTCCTTCCGGCAAATATTTAAGGTCAGTTATCGCTACTTGAGTGTTGAATTCCATCCTTTTGCCTTCCTAAGAAATAGGTACTATCTATTTATCTTTTCTCTCCTCAAACTCAGCTTGTTGCTCTAACTAAGCCCCATCAGCATTTAAACACGCTCGAGACGCTTCCAGATTAAAAAAGAGCCGTTCTCCTCCCCAGCCCACATCTGCCCAGCTGTTGCCCTCTCTCTCCCCTTTCCAGTTACAGAAAACCTTGTAGAAAGAGTTGTCTGTACTCGCTGCCTCGGCTGTGATCTTTCCAACTTGCTTTCTGCTTCCATGGTTCGCTTAAAGTTGCCCTCGGTAAGGTGAACAGCGATGAGGTCCGTCAGTGCACTTGACCTTGCGGGAACATTCTTCACTAATGATTTGTCAGTCCTTCTGAGATACCGTAACAAGCCCAGTCTCGGTTTTTTCCCTAAGTGACCTCTGCTTTCTCTCGCTCTCTCTCTTTCCGGCTGAGTGTCATTACCCGCCTGTCATTATACGCCGGACTTCCTCGAACTAGCCTCGTTCTGTCCTGTTCTCGGTCCGTGTGCTTGTCCTCAGCAGTTTGATGCGTGAACGGGGTCCAGACTGCATTCTGCATGTGTTACATCTTAATGGCTCGAATATTTATCTGAACTTTCTCCTTCCCACTCTGCCATTTCCTTGATAGGCACCCCTGGATGTTTCCAGGGCACCTCACAGTCAGCGTGTAGTAAACCAGACACATCTGTGCTGTCACACACTCCGTCATCCAGGAGCCACCCTCGACGCCGCGTCCACATCCTCCGCAAATGTCACCACTTTTCCTCCCAGGCATCTCCTTAGTCTGTCCCTTTCTCTCTCTTTCTGCTGTTCCGCCCCCCCCCCCATCCCACCCCTCGTCATCTCTTTTCCAATTGATCTAGTCTCATCTTCTGGTCCCCTCCAGTCTGTTTGTTGACCATTGCCAAAGAGAATTTCGAAAAACAAAAATAATATCACGTCACCCCACCTGCCTTCAGGTTACTGTTGTGGTGACCAGAGCCCTCAGCGTGGCCTGTGTGGTCTGGCTTCGTCCCGCCTGCGCGCCACGCCCCCGTCTCCTCCTGTGCGTGAGGCAGTGCGTGAGCGATGCCCGTGGCGGGGCTTGGCCCTCCCCCTACCTGCATTCGCCTGCTTCACCGTCCGGACACTAGCGCGGCTTCCGTGTCCTCAGGGAGCCCTCTCTGACCCCACGGGGACCGGGCGAGGGCCTGTAGGCGTCTGGTTCGTCAGTCCTTTACGCGCGTGTGACCTTGCACTTAACTTTGTCATCATCGGACTGACGCCTCTTTCCCCATGACAGCAAGACCCGTGTCCTTTTATAAAAAATCTAGTTAACCTTGGCGCGCTACAGCGCTTCTCGTGTACTTGGGACTGACGGGAACGAGCGAACGAATGACATCACATCACGTAGACTGGGTCTGAGTTTCAGCACTTGCACTTGTTGTGGGACCTAGACCAGCGGTCCCCACGCTTCCTGGGACCGGGGCCCGGGGCTCCTCTAGCGTCCAGCGCCTGAGGCTCAGAGGCGGAGCCGAGGCGGGGATGCTGGCGCTGGGGGCGGCTGCGGATACGGATGGAGCTGCATCGCTCCCCTGCCACTCACCTGCTGTGCGGCCCGGGTCCTCACAGGCCAGGGACCGGTACTGGTCTGCGGCCTGGTGGTCGGGGCCCCCTGACCTGGAGCGAGCTTCGACAGAGGCCGATGTCTGCAAAAGCTCTTCTCCCTCCCTCGCTCAGGAGGGAGGACAGCTGCACGTGACGTGATGACGTGGAAGCGCAGGAACTCGTCACATGGCCTGACTGTCACCGCGGGAGGGCGTGCAGCGCCTGGTTTCCTAGAATGAGTGAGTTTCTGTACGTGTAAACCCTCTGTCCTCAAGGAAGACATGACGAGGACCCGGCTGAGGCACTGCGAGGGGCCCTTTGGCCTGGCTCAGAGCCCCGCTCCCTGCGCGCGTCTCCCGCGATGCTGGCCTTTCCGTGCGGTTCTGCAGAGGCTGCCGTCTTGCAGATTCGATTCAACTGTGAATAAAACTGAGTCGGAATTGAAGTCGGGAGGTGGGGTGGGTGTGCAAACCGTGGTAAGAAACCTCGGCGCAGTCTGAGTCTGGACCGCTGAAGGCGGAGCCGGGGACAGGCGTTCGTCCTGAGTGCCAATCCTCCGGCATCTCTGCCCGTGACCGGAGCTCGTCCCTTAACGCCTGCGGAGTGTCCCTTCCCTCTGCAATGGCTCTGCGTCCCCCTGGTTGCTGAGGATTGTGTCACGCTGGGTTCTCGGTGGGGTCAAGTGCCCCGTGCACTGCAGACACTCTCCTGTTGGTGCGTGTCCCCATGCCATCTGCATGTCCCCACGCTGTCAGCTCGTCCGGTGTCCAGGCGTGTGCCCTGCCGGGCAGGCGGGAGAGCAGTGCGTGGCCAGCGGCGGAAGTGCGCGCAGCCTACGCCGGAGCGTTTTGGGGGCTCAGCGCTGCGTCCCCGCGGTCTGAAGTCCCAGCCAGCCCTGGGACATGGGCCACAAACCGGCCAGAGGCGTGAGCACGTGACGTGGGGGTGCTTCCCCGTCACTGTGTTTCTGGACTGGACCCCTTTGGACGCTGCTCCAGGAGGTGGCGCGTCTCTCCCCAAACGGACGACCCTTAGGGGGCTTGGCCTGCGCCTCAGAGGATGCGGCTGCGTCCTCGAGCGGACTCCCGGCTGCGGTGCCGGCCCCGGGAGCTGGGTGCTGCGGGGCGTCGGGCCACCGTGGAGGCTGGAGCATCAAAGCCTGCTCTCCTGGTGCTGGAGAGATGCCCGGTGCCCACGCCGAGAGCCCAGTGAGCGCGGTTCTGCCCCAGCGGGGCCCCGCCTCGCGTGTGCCCCAGCCCCGGGGACTGGCGGGGTGTCGGATGGGCCCTTCGCTCGGGCTGCGAGCCCAGCCTCGCGCGGTTTCTGGCAGGCTCCCCCGTCTGCGCTCTGATCGCACATCGAGTGTCTGTTTTCGGAGCCATGTTTCATCTCCACAGTTCACATGAAATTGCTTATCGTTTAAAATAATAACTGGCTTCTTTCTACTGCAGCGTGTGCTAATAATGGCTGAACGAGCCAAACGGTTCCGATAATCTGCGAAGAGGATCACACACCCGCCTCCGCAAAGCGCGGTTGAACCGAACAACGCACGGGGAGTTTTCATCGCTGAGGACTCTGACCAGTGATTTCATGTGTGTTTAATGGATGCCGGGGGACCAGAGGCCTTGGGCTTTTAAAGTTGAAAATATTTATAAGGTATCATGGTGAACACTACATGCCACGGAATTCTCTATCTTTAATATCTTCTCTCCAGCGCTTTTGATAAATACTGTCTGCTTTACAAGTATTTAAGTTCTCTCTCTGTCTTATTTACTAACCACAGACACACACACACACACACACACATACACACACACATACATGTGGTCACTTAAATAAGACTAAGGAAAGGCCAGAATGCTGATGGATGAGGTCATAGCTGGTGGTTGAACTTAGAGTATGTTTTACTTCATACTTGCTCTAAGCTTCATGGGAACAGGGATTATTTTTATCTATAAAAATATTCCTTCTATAATTAGTCCATATTCTTTTACAATAGAAAAAATGTTTTTGAAATTTGCCAGTAGTTAAAGACATAGTAAAATTTGTATATCAAGCAACATTGGAATTGGAGCCAAATACCACTCGCATTTTTCCAAAAAAAGGAACTATATTCTTCCTCACGTAATTCAGAGCCACACTCGTGGGCATTTAAGAATTGTTGTCCCCTGTACTTTTGGAACATGTGAAAACTACACCTGGCAGAATAACAGTCTATTAGACTTTGGGAAAATGGACCACGAATTCCATCAGCAGAACGGATTTGCTTTGGGTTAATTCTCTGTCGCAGTCCGATGCCGAACCGCAGTGGAAGTCATCGTGCATCTTTGCAACTGTCGAGGTGCAGATAAGAACAAAGCTTGTTCAAACCTGTAAGGATTTGTCTTATAACCGTTTCTTCATTAGTGATTTCTTTCTACTTTTTATTTTCTACTTATAATAATTGAGGTAGGATTAAAGATACATTTTATGGTCAGATGTTTTAAACTGGATGGTATTGAATGGAAACTTGTTCTCCCAATGAAAATTTGGTTTCTCTTCCATCGCATTCGACTTTACTTATTAGCTTGTCCACTGGAACGATGCTCGGAGAACTCTTCAGTGCGTTACCAGTTGATTAGAGATCTTCTTATAATTTTTAGGCTTTCTGAGTTTCCCATTGTGGTAGCTGACGTAATTATACTGTTACTATATTTCTTTAAGGAGGATTTTAAGTACATTTATAATGTACTATATCCAAGAAGTAAAGTCCTCCCACTATTAGGATGGAGGAAATAAAGCACAGAGAAACGATTCGTTTGTTCAAGTGGTGAGAAAGTTCAGACCCACGGTAACCCCCCCTTTCGTCTTACGTGGGGTGCCAGTCACATCATCTGAGACTGCATCTTCTTTTACTACCAGTGCACCGCGGCTCTTCTGTGCCCAGTGGTGCGGGTTCTGGAAGGGTGCATGCGGAAACCGGGCAATGTGATTTGGGGGGCTGCTTACACAGTTCAGGCTTTTCTCTGCGTGAAGTTACGAACTGTTCATTCACGACCTACTGTCAGGGTTCAAAGCTTCCTCTTTCTGAGCACGTGATGGCGTGCAGGCTGATGTTCAGCTTGAAGTTTTGTATGAATCGATTCTGTAGCTCTTCTTTCGCAGAACTTAAAAGACTCGCGGTAAATAGCACGAGGTTATGTACACTCACTTCTTCAGTGGTTTTTGATTTGTATGGAGAGCGCGTCTCCTTAATTGTGACTTAGCTTTGCAGCCAGGGCTTAGTTCTGGGCTGCTTTTCCGAAGAAAGTTTATTTTGGGTTTGAACGCGTCGTTTCCTTCTCCTTGACCTTTCTGAGACTTTGTATTCTCTGTTTCATGCCTCATTGCGCGGCGGTTCTCCTCGCAGTTTGCTTCCAGTCTGCTGGTCCTTCTCAGCCATCGACAGCAAAACCCGTCCGCCCGAGTGAGGCCCCTTTCATCTGCAGAGAGCTCCATCTGAAGGCAGATGAAAAAGAAGTCTGTCAGGCCTTCTCCCAAAGAAATGGAAGACGCTTCCTCAGACTTCAGAGCAGGTGAAGCCTCTCCTCTGAGTTCAGACTCAGGAAAATATCTGTGCTGATCAATGATTTGATCATAGCGTTGAGTTTCCAGAGATCTGCTCGACTGGATATGAGGGACTATTTTTCATTTTGCCATGGGTGCAAATTTATGCGGTAATATTGGCGGCCAGAAGCAACTCCTTTCCATGAACCCTACCGTACTTTACACGACTGGTGTCTGTGGGAGGAGAGACGGGAGGTGCCGGCCTCACGGGGCCTAGTGTCACAGCAAGAGTATTCAACTGGTCTTTTCTGAGTCTTGTGTTTAAACATGTCAAAGAGGCATGTGCCAATCCCCTTCCCTCCCTCCTTTTAAACACTCACAGACACACACACACCCACCCTCCCTCTTCCCTCTCTCCTTTCCCCTCATTTTGTGCCAGACCCTGGGTTTGTACTGTTTTCTGGGGGTGAACCTAGGAGGTGCGATGGGCTTCAGAGAGACTCAGTACTGTCCCTAAGACCCTGTGTATACCCACGTAAAGCTCTCCTAAGGGCCTCGTTTGAGTAAAGAAACCACATTTAATTTCTGATTTCCTATTAATCCAGCCTTTTAAAAGTTGGCGCTGAGAACA
Organism: Macroglossus sobrinus; assembly: GCA_004027375.1. Lineage (NCBI taxonomy): Eukaryota > Metazoa > Chordata > Mammalia > Chiroptera > Pteropodidae > Macroglossus > Macroglossus sobrinus. The sequence goes on along the minus strand of PVKZ01002615.1, from coordinate 85,537 downwards.
GCTGGTGAAGTATTCATTTATAACATGAACATGTCTGTAAAATGTCTGTTTGGGGCTGTCTGTCATTCAGCCAGGGAGAGAACCCGGGGAGGAAGTCTAACTGGGCACAGCGGAGAAACTCTTTCTGGAATTTGGGGTCTGGAAGAGGAAACGGCAGCGAAGTCTAGCGAAGGGTTACAGTCTGAATTCAGAAATGAATGGTTGAATGGACACAGAAAATAAGGAACTGACAGGAGAATCAAGCTTTCCAAATTCCTTTTTAGAAATTTCAGGCTTTTTATAAAATTTTGAGAAAATGGCTTCGCTTTATGTCCTTCCATTTTAAGCTGCTCGGAGGAAAATATCATATAAATGCAAATTTCTGCTATAATCATTTATTCACTTTGTATTATGTGCTTAAAGAGTCGAGAATCCGGAGGCTGTTTCACACACAAGGCATCGCCTCTAAAATATGCCTTTATCACATAAACAGTTTGCTTTATTTGATAAGCAACGACCTCCCCCTTCTCCTCCTCACTGACACTCCAGATTAGTCTCTGAGTTGACCAAGAAGCCCCTGTCAACATCTGGCAATTATGCTCCCTCTTTGAGAGCTATTGGTCTATGGGACTCGAGTTGCTATTAGTTGATAACATTTTGATGTCCTTCATTGTATTAATTGGTTTAGGAAAACTATTTGGACGTCATAGACAAATGCTTGTTAATTACTCGAGTCCTGAGGAGCCTGAGAGAGGTCCAAGTGTCCTGTTAATTCCTTTGAGTTAGAAAATTCTCTCATAATTGGTTTGGCAAGGAGAATAAGTGAGATTAGTTGCTAATGAGGAGATAAGTGTGTAATTTTAGCATAATATAAAACTGATTGTCAGTAGAGGTATGAGGAATCTAGATTATTTTTTATTAGACCTTGTTTCTTTCTGCAAAATCGTTATCATCTCCCGATGTTGTAAATTGGGTTATTTCACACCGTTATTTTTAATACGTGTTAATCCTCCAACTACAGTTACTTAAAACCTTGCTAATTAAGGATTCATTAATAAAGTTAGCAACGTGAGCAGTCAGATACTTCAGCTAACTCGGATGAAGTTCGGTTTTGCATATTTGCACTGTGTTTGCAGTTTGGCTGAGATGTTTGCGGTAAGTCAGGAGTGAGAAATGTCAGTTGACCTACGTGGGCCAGGGTGGCTCGTGCTCAAGCGAGGGACAGATGACTGTGAAGAAGCAGATAAGACGCGACTCTCAGTAGCCAAGCACAAAACGAGCCTGGCACGGTTTTGTGTTGTATAGTCCGTTTGGCACTTGTTTTCTGTATCAAACTTTTCTGGTTATATCGGTTGAAATAGTCTCTGAGACTTTAAAACTTCCATGTAATGTGATGCTCCTCCGAATATCATTTGCAGCTTTTTTTGCGTTCGATCTGGGAAAGACTTATTGTCCTCTTTCACATAATCACACTCCTCAAAGTGCTCATAAACACAGTTTACTCGAAGCATGCCTCGTCGTCGTGAGCATTTTTTCCGTTTTCCACTTTTGTAGTCTTTATGCGTCTTTTGTATTTCTGCTTATGTTCCAGTCTCTGTGAGGGCTTTTGTATTCTTCACCCACGTCTCCTTTTCCACTGTGTTTTGGGTTAAAAAATTCGCATTTCCCTCCATTACTTTCTGTTAGCAAAAAGGATTGCCAATAGCATTTTTTTCTTATTTTTTTTAGATATTCACAATATTCTATTTAAGCCATAACTTTTTAATTATTTTGAAACACCTCTTTTTGGAGGGGGGAGGGATTATAAAGAACAGTTTAATTTTTACGTGGAATACATTTTGTGCAAATTTTATTGAGCTTCTAAGCATGAGACCAGTATGTAGCTAGGTACTGTGAAAGACATGAAAACAAATGAGTATTTTTTTCTGCCTGAAGAGATTTATGAACTAATTAGAGGGGAAAAGGCTAATAAGAAGACAATACGGGAGAAAGACAATATGTAAATATGTTTTAAAAGAACAAATACATAAGTTATTATCATCGTATCTTAGCAGAATCATCGTAACTGATAATGGCTGGTTCTGTACTTAGTTAAAAATGGTTACACCCCCATTGTAAGGCCTTAAAATAAATAGGATACTTTTGAATTTTCAAGAAAATGAACTGCTATCTTATTGAAATTTGTGGAGTACCAGAAAGCTTGGAACTTTACCCAAAATTACTGAACTTACATTTGAAGACACTGCGGCCAGTGACTTGCTGAAGCCACACAGCTGGTTAATACTAGTTTGGGCCGTCACTGGGACACGGGCTGACAGGCACGCGCCTTCGAGCGGTTGGCAGGATGTGGGGAAGAATGCGCGTGACCATGTATTACTGGCTGATGCCATCGAAGGCCCTTGGACTCGGCCTTCCCTCCCTCCTCTCTCCTGTTTTCCTCCCTATCCTTCTTTCTCCACCATCATCACCTTCATCAGCATCATTATCCCTTATTTTGCATGGCTCCTTGCGGTTGAAAACATATCTTCCTGTACCCTATGTCAAGTCACCTGAGCATCGCAGCAACCGTTAGAGGAAGGTCAGGATCGGCGCTGATCGGAGACCAGCCAACACACCTGCGAATCAGTGCAGTCATTTGCTAAATTAGGTGAAGCGAGACGGCAGGCCCAGATTCCTGCTCCAGGCCGGTAGCACGGCCTGTCAGGAAGCCGGTTCCACCCCAGATCCTGTCCCTGAGCAGGGGCTCAGAAGACCGTGTGGAAAACGAGGAGGGAAACTGCTTAGCGTGTGCTGTAATTACGTGGCTGGTGCCTCTCTGAATGCTGTGTGAGTTTCCCCTCAGTGACCCTCGGGGATTTGTGCCACGAGCATCTCTGGTCGTGATGCAGCACACGTGAAAGCGCGGGCTGGCTTGGAGGACAGCTTAGTGGTGTTTTTCAGCCCCGAGGGCCGGCCCGCCTCAGACCGGACACCCGTGACCCGGTGTCGTGACCGCTGTCCACGGTCCTGAACGGCCCCTCCGGGAAGCCTTTGGGTCCTGCATCCGCGGGCGTGGTCACCGCTGCGTCTCCCTCCCCTGCTGACATCTCGAATGATCGCTTTTATTTTATTCTTTTTCTAGTTACCTTCGTTCTGCTCTCTAGCTTCTTCTTCCTAAACCCAGAGCCCTAGCTCTCGGAATAAGTCGTCCGCATGTATGATCACGTTCAGTGTGATGAAATCAGGCGATCACTTTGGACGATTGTCTTATTTTTACCCTTAGGCTGTTTCCCCAAGTTTGCACATATTCTTAGCGGCCACAGCACGAGGGGCAGTGGGAGGGACCTGGGCCTTCGCGTGGGGACAGCTGGGGAAAGACGCCCGGCCCCGTGTCCGGCTGCATGGGTGGCAGCAGGCTCCTTGGCGACTTCGGGCCTGGAGTGTTTCACCTGAGCTGGGTGGATGCTTGCCCTGCAGGGTCGTGGGAGGGTCGTCCACCTGGCCACGCGGGAGTGCCACGAGTGTGTTAGAGACACCTCATGTCATCCATCCAGAACCAACCACAGTCTCTTGTGCCGTCCAGCCCATTTTGTGCATGGCACAAGTTCATGTTGGGAGAATTGGACTAAAAATAAAGAAATACACTAAGCTTCGATGATATGTGAATTTTAAAGAATAAAGTCTATTATATTTGTACGTGATGGTTTTCTTGTACAAATCGACGATTTCATAGTGAATGCAGTATGTTGCCCTTGGTTGGGTCCTGATTTGAACAAACCAGCTGTAATTTTTAAGACATTTATAGAAATTTGAGTATGGACTGGGAATAATGAAATTAAGGAATTATTCCTAATTTCGTTAGCTGTGACAATGGTGTGATTATGTAGGAAAATACCTTTGTTTTTGTGTGATGCATGCTGGAGTATGTATGAGGCTATATCACGATATCTGGTGTTTATTTGAAAATAATTCAGCAAAATATTGATAAGACAAACATGGCCTCATGTCGATGTTAAACCCGGATGGTGGATGCATAGGTATTCGTTATCTCATGCAGCTTCTTGCAAATAAAGTTTTATTGGAACCTCGCCGTCCTCATTCGTTCACATGGTGTCTGTGGCCGCCTTCGTGCTGGGTCGCAGAGTGGAGTGGTTTGGACCGAGGCTGTGTGGCCTGCACAGCCTAAAACACCTACTCTCCGGCCTTCTCCGGGAGGGTTGGCAGAACCCTGCTCTGCACCCGTGCCCTGATTTATCTTTCTTTGTAGCCCTAACTCCGCTCTTCCCTCTTTCCTTAACAGATACTCACTTCTTTATTGTTCGGCTCTGGGCACTAGAATATACGCTTCAAAACACAGTGTGTTGTTGTCACTAGAATAACAAAGGCACATGTGAGGGCTCAGTCCACACCTGCCGAATAGTGAGCGGTTCCCCACATCCCTTCGAGGGGCGACGTTGTGAGGTTTTCAAATCTTGCTCATAAAGCGGGTGAAACGGTGTTGCATTTCACCCACTTTATGGCGTTCTTGTCTTTTGCGTGTCTCTGGTTACCGTGGGCGGGATTGTGCTTCTTTTTCTGGTTCTCCGTTTATTGATTATGTGTATTTTATTGCGTGTGAATTGCTTGCTAATCCTATACCTGGCTCTGTATTTACTTTTGCCAGCTGCGCGGGGGCACGGCTACCTGAGGCTTCCTTTAAAAATCGTTTGCTTACAGTGATTTTGGACTTGCTGTGAGTGTGGCCCGGAGCTGGGCCGCAGAGCTGTGTGCGGCCCCCTGCTGGCCATACATTCTGGGGGACCCGCTTTCCATCTTCTCCGCAGTAGCCTTGTCTCCTGCCCTCCCCCTCAGCGCAGGGATTTGCCTCTCCCTCACCTTCACTCTGCGGTCAGAGAATTGGGGGTTTCACCTCCATTCATTCTCTCCTGAGCTTCCCGGTTAGCAGAGACCGTCGGCTTTACTGCCTGTCCCCGAGGCCTCGGGCAGTCATCAGGCTGCAGCCCCCGGCCCGCCGCAGTGCAGAGAGAGGCTGCGCGCTCTCTGCCTCCTGGAGTCCAGCTCTCCGCTTCCCTGCCAGGTCCTGACCCCCTCGCCCCATCAGAAATACTTTTGAGAATACCCTTTTACCAAAGATCTCATCTAACATTTTCAGTTGTTGCCAGTAGGTACATATCTGATCATAAAACTCTAAAATGAAACCTCTATCTTTTTTATACGCCAATGCTATCCATTTTACTACTAGAGCTTTACAGAATGTCTGGCAGAATCGGGACTTTACTATTGTGTGGCTTATCTTTTGTAGATTTCTTGGACATTTTTTCCGTACTTAAATTATTCATCCTTTCTTATTCATCCTTTCTTATATTACAAGTTTTGCTGGCTAAATCCGTTGCCTTTTCTTTTTGTCACACCCAATTTAAATTTTGACATCAATTTCATGAAGTTTTTTTCTTGACGCGTTTTAAGTTTATGTCTTTTTAAAGAAGGGATCCTCACCAAGGTTATAAAACACTTTCCTCTGTCTTCTGCGAGGATTTATGTAGTTTTGTTTGGAATGTGTAGGTCTTTATCGAGAACATTCCTTGTGACGAACATGAGGTAGAGCTTTAACCATCCATTTCCCCCACAGGTGCTGATCTGATTAACTGCTCCTTCCTCAGCGCGTCAGTCAGGGGCCTGGCGGCAAATGGGTCGTGCACGCAAACGGGTAACTCGAGAAGAGCTTAGTAAAGGGACTCTGACACAGGTGTGCAGCTGAGAGACGCCCGGAGGAATTCTGCCGACGCTGGGGCAGGTGACAGCTGCCCTTCCCACTGCGAGCCCTTCGGGGGCAGAGGCGGCAAGTGGAAAGCAGATGTCGCGAGAGGGCGTGGAGGGCGCCACCTGACAGGAGCTGTGACATTGTGTGGAGGTGATATCGTGAGCCTCGTGACACTCTGTAGAAAGGAGACAGTTGTGTGTGTGTGTGGGGGGGGCAGCCAGGGTTCAGGGCCCAGAATGAGTACCTTGACCTAGGTCTTTACCCTTCCTCCCATTGGCTGAAGCCACCTGGAGGTGACAGAGCCCACTCATGGAATCCCAAGAGGCCAGCCTGTGGGGGCGCAGAGCGGAGCGCAGGAGGGGCGTCTAAAGAGCTATCTGGAAGATATTCTGCATGCCCGTTGGTCGGAAACTTTACCCTTTCTACTTCTCAGATTCCGTAAACTATATACGGCACTGTGCCAGGATAAGACGGCGGTTGCTATGGGCAGATGTGCTGGGTTTGAGTCCAGGTGTCGCCCAGCGCCAGTCACTCAGACTCTGTCGTTGTTTTCCCAACTGTGGAGAGGGAATAATTAAAATACGCACTTTAATGGGTCATTATGAGAATTAAATGAGCTTATCTGTAATAAACCTAGAACCGCTCTTGGCACAGAAGAGCCAAGTAAATGTTAGCTGTGGTGGCGATGAGGCTGCAGTGATGCTGGTGTTGACTTCAAGTTTTCTTCATTCTCTTCTGTTAATTGGTTTCTCTCTTCCTTATTCATATCGTACTATTTTAATTAATGTAATACCTTATTGTTTCTTTAGTGTTTTTATAGATCAAGCTTTTCCATTGTTCTTTAAAAATCTTTTCTTACATATTTTTTTTTATTTTATGTAAGTTTTAAAATGAGCTTGTCAAGTTCCCGAAAAATTATGTTTGAATTTTGATAGGGATAGAGATTACATTTATCCATGAATTTGTTAAAAACTGACATCTTTACAATACGGAGTCTCACCATTCTTGAACAGAGTATATCTTTTCATTTATTCAGACTACTTTGGAGTCCTTTACTAAAGTTTTATAGTTGACTTCGTAAAGATCTTGCACATTTCTTTTAGTTCTATACCCGCTTTACTGTTTATGTTGCTTTTTTCTATTAGATTCTTAAATTGGCTATTTTAAAGGTGTAGAGAGCTATTGATTTTTATGGTGACCTTGTGTGTGGGCCACTCGACAAAATTTCTTATTATTTTTCTGTTGATTGCCTTTGATTTTCTAGGTGAATAGTCACATTGTTCGTAAATTATGATAATCTTGTCTTTTCCTTTTTAGTATTTATAGTTCTAAATTTTTGTTGATCTTATTGCAATACCTAAATCGGTACAAAGTGGGGTTATGGCAAGTAGCACAGATCTCATTTTAGTCTTCCTTTTAAAGGATGCATTTAATATTTATCATTAAATATAACATCTTCTCTAAATTTCTGGTGTATGGTCTTTATCTAGATTTGCTCAGCATTTTTTGGTAGGAACCGGAGTTGAATATTATCAAATGATATGTTAGCCTCTATTTGACAATCCTATGATTTTCTCCTTTAATATGTTAATGTCATAAATTCATTTGCACTTTTCCTTCTTTTCCCTTTTTATCATTGAAGTATATTTGTATACCTTGGGCAAACCCCACAAGGTCACAACACTTGGCTAACTCTTGCACTTTAGCATAATATTTTATTTAAAAATGTTACATCTGTATTCGTAAGTGCTATTTTCATCCAGGTTTCTGTAATCCAGTTATGCGTGTTAGGTAGCTTTTTAATTTTTTAATCTTTTTCTTTGCCCTAAGTTTTTTATAACATGGGAATGATCTGTTCCTCGAAGATTTAGAAAACGCTTCCCCAAACCACCTGAGCTTAGTGCTTCTTAAAGTCATTATCATTTTAGTTTTTCCTGTCTCATTTGGTCTGTTCATGGTGCTTTTTATTTTTATGAAAACTTTAGTACATTTTTCTAATATTTCATTCATTCTGTCTCGGTTTTAAAATTAAAGTTATATGGAGAGAAGTAAAAAAATCTCTTTCAAATCTGAAGATTTCATTTTCCACTTCTAGCATGGTTTATTTGGACTCACTTTTTCCTTCTCAGACTCACCAGACCTTTGCCATTGTTAATCATTTCAAAGAACCTGGGTTTCAGATGTCTTGATATTATTGTTTTGTTTCCCAATTCATTTCTTCTTTTATCCCCAATAATTTATTCTACTTTCCTCTTTAGATTCATTTGTGAAGGCTTTTTTTTTCTCATTTTCTGAATTAACAACTAAGTTTAATTATTTTCCGTCTCTTATGTTTTCTAATGAATGCCTCTTACGCTCTGATTTTCTCCTGACCTTGCTTTGGCAGTTCCTTAGTCTTTATTCTGTAAGCTGTAATTGTCATTTATGTGTAAAGGAAATGAAAAAAAAAATTTGTCTTTATCCCAAAACACATGTTTCACTCTGTTTTTTACAGTTCAATTGATAGGTAGATAGAGAATGTCTTTTGTAACCATGCTTTAATTTTATCACATTATATTGATTTATCAAGGTTTGTATGATTTCTATTTTTTGAATTTGTAAATGTGTTCTTTTGCTCTAATATTTGGTCTACATTTATGCTCTGCTTCTCTTTACTGTCTTATTCTCTATCCATTTCTCCTTGTTTTTATCTTATACACATATTGAAACTGTCATACTAAGTGCATAAAGATTGTATTTGTTTCCCAAATACTGTATTGGCTGTCTTTTTATGGTCCAGAGCAGGGGTTTGTCATTTTTTCTTGTAAAGAGCTGCATACTAAATAATTTAGGCTTTGCGAGCCAGATGGTTTTTGTCACAATTGCTTAGCTTTTCTGTTATAGCGTGAAAACAGATTTAGATGGTATGGAAAGGAGGGTATGGCTGTGTGCCAATAAAACTTTATTTATAAAATCATGTGGCAGGCCAACATTGGCCTCCTTGTCTTAGTTTGCCAACTGCTGGTCTAACATGAGGATTACGAGACTCTGAACTGTAGATACTATCTGTCCGTAATATCACCTGTGTGCGTGAACCTTTTTGGTAGTAATTTGCTGACAGTTTGTGCAACTTCACCCATTGGTTTGGATATCTTCAGTATTCTTCCAGTATGGAAACCCCTTATTTTTCTAAAACATTATACTTAGTATTAATGTATTCATTCTCAACAAGGACGATATTGTAAAAATTGGCGGATTGGGGAGAGGCAAGAAGGAAAATCTTAGAAATTATAATGGTTCGTGGCCCCCTAAAGCTCAATCCTACCAAATTCGTATGCTTTAGTATTTAATCTCAAAGGCAGCATGTGGATGAGAAAGGTTCCTCAGGGGCGTGCTAATGAAAGAGGGGTAAGGTATGCGGATTTGGGCTGTTTTCTGGTTGTAATGGTCTTTAGAATTTCTGCAGGATCTGTTTCTGAGGTTAGCGTTTTGCTTACTCCTACTGCTGTGTGTTATGTTTTCTCTAATTGTTCTTTATTGCTCTAGCTGAGGCTGCCTTCCCTGCCTTCTTCAAGGACACTCTGGGATTAGTTTCCCAATTCAGCTCTTTTCCAGATTCATCTATTTTCATCTTTCATCTATCTTTATTTTGCTTATTGCTCTTTGCTTTCTCATATCTTTAATTAAACTGCTAATTCGTTTCCCTCCCCACAGTTTTATGCTGTATCTTCTCTTCTCATTACAGATCAGGCTCTATTTCCTTTCCTTTTTCTTCTCCTATTTTGTCTTTCTCTTTTGGTATGGAATGTTCTCACTGTCATTATTTTCTAAAGATTTTGTAATCGCTTCTTTAGCTTCTTTGAGGAATGATTTAGTATTTGAGGAGAACTAACCTTTTTAAACCTTAGTTAGCTATTTTGGGTTTATATTCATTACACATTTTTTTATTACATTATCTTCAGAGGATATGATCTCTGTCTATAACTTATGTTCTTTTGAATTAAGGCTTGCTTAGTGGCATGCTACGTAATCAAGTTTTGTGAGCGTTCTAGGATCACAGAATAATTTTCGCAGTCCAGTCCAGCCGTCGTCAGCTAGGAAGCTCTCAGGGGCAGGAGGTGGCAAAGCGACTGCGGTGGCCTAAGCGGGGAGGGAACGTACTACTCACACACTCAGAAGCCCTGGAAGGGGAACGCTCGGGATTCTTTACTGGGGGCCTCGGAAGCATCATCAGAACCCCAGGTTTCTTCTGTTCTCCCATCGTCCTTATCTCAGCTTGGGCTTGTCCTTCAAGGCTGACTCCCAGGGTGTCAGGACGGTTCTCTCAGATGACGGCCAGAAACTGAAAAGGGTAACCGTCCCCATTTTAGACTGTGTGTGTGTGTGTGTGTGTGTGTGTGTGTGTGTGTATGTATGTAAGGCCTTTGCAGAAACTTCCTCGAGATCTGACAAGCTCTTTCCATGGCCTGAATTGTGTTACAGGCTCATTGCTTACCAGTGACTGGGAGCGAGACCACCACAGGTGGTAAGTGCAGGAATGATGCGTGGCTTCAGGGTGAGTCAGGGCTGGGGTGCAGAAGGGACAGTAGCTTCTCCTGGTGACATGAACGTAGACCCTGGGCCAGGGAACACAATCAGGGTTCTCAGAGTGCATTCAGAGGCTGGGCAGGGTGGCCGTGCGAGACGGTGCCTGGGCGGGAAACCCATATTACTGTCCCCGAAGTAGATTCCTTTATCAGCGACGGCATCGCACAGACAAGCACACTCTTCATTCCGAGTGTTTATTCCTTTAGGCGTAACTAGAGAAGCATCTTTTTGGGTATAAATAATTGACTTTATCATGGCAAGTTCGGTATAATTTTTGTCTTAATAAATAATTACTGTCGCACTGAAAAATAATTACTATAAGATTCTTTTTCTTACTTTGAGTATATCACATATATATATATTTTGCTATATTTATAATTCAGAATCTTAGGATTTTGAGCAGACACTGTATCTTCTTTATTGTTCGTCCAGCATGAGCGCTGGATTTCCAGAAGCTAATTATTAGTAGTACTAAAGGTGCATATCTGCAGAATGAAGTGTAACTCCAGATGTGATCAGCGACCTGGTTTATTTTTATTAAAATGTTATTTTTTCCTGCATATTTGTAATCCAGGGAAAGCGTCTCGTATAAAAAATAAAGTGGATTTATTTTAAGGCAACATACAAAAATAATTGGTTTCACAGCCCGGTGAGAATACAGATGCAATGGTCCTATTAAAATCTGGTCGCAAAGTCTATGATAATGCAGAAGATTCACGCCACCTAATGACTAGTTTGCGTTGGCTGTAAAATGCTGGATTAATGGGGAGTTGCCGTGTCCCTAAATGAGCCCTGTCACGGAGAAACGATGCTGCCAATTACACGTAAAGTCAAGGGCGAGCGTATGTGGGTGCCCGATTGTCATGAGCGTTTTTGTCCCCCGTGTGCTTACTGGCCACGTGTTTATTTTTATTTTTATTGAGAGACTATACACCAGTGATACACTGTCACCTGCCTTCAAACTGGAGTTCTTTGTCTTGATGTTTCCACGAATGACTGATTATTAGAGTCTTTTCATAAAAATAAGCATATTTTAAGCTAGTAGTCTTCAACACCGATGCCCATTAGCAGGAGAGAAATGATACCTGGGATCGATATTTCTCACCCGCTCTTGCAGGACTGTTTTGTCCCCTTGGGGAGGGCACGTGAACCTTGGCCAGGTAATCACACCTGGCACAGAAGAGTCACCAATTCAGCAAGTGCTCGTTCAGTCTGCGACTGCCAGCGACTCGTGCCTTCTGTACGTCATGGGAGAGAATGCTGTTTCTTTTCTTTGGCTGTTTCCTTCGAGGCCTCGTTTCATGTTAAGAATTTGCCACGTGGAATGCTGTGCTTCCTGTCACCTCAGTTTGCCACCGTGAGGGACAGAACTCAGTGTGCCCACGTGAATGAAGACGGTGCCCAGACACCGGCCAGTGAGTGGCAAACGCCGCCGAGCCTGCCCCCGGCCGGGTGGACTGCGAGACCCCGTCCTGTCCAGTAGCTCCACCGGGGGGGACGTTCGCGGGGCCCCCGCTCCCACACCTGGGCAGCCTCCAGCTTCTCCAAGGGGGAGCTCCTCAGGTCTTCACGAAGCGTGCTCTCTCCCATTCCTCGGCACGCCCGTGGACGTCCAGGAGACCAGGAGGGTGGTGGGCTCTCCCTGTCCCTGATCCCGCTTCTGTTTGGCACTCGGGGCCATGTAGCGTTCATCCTGGGGCCCCAAATTGCCAGTGTGAAACGGCCACCACCCTCAGGTCAGTCCCCTCCCCCTCGTTACGGATCGCAGGCGACAGAGGACAAGGCTCTCGTCTGGGGTGCCCGGTGGAGGTTCGGACACCACTCACGGAACTTCAGCACGGTGCCCGTGGCCTGGCTGGGCCGCTCGTCCCCGTCTGGTCACCCAGGAGCCACTTCGGCCTCGTTCAGATGATTCTCACGCTGGCCCCGTGCAGCGAGCGTCAGCAGCCGGCTCGGTGCACCTTCATGTCGTGACGGCACAGCGTGGCGTGCTGCGGGCTGAGGCCCGTGTGGTGTCGGAGGGGCCTGGGCCTTCGGAGGGGGGACCAGGCCTGCTGCGGAGCCTGTCTCTGGCCAAGGGCAGCCGGGCCCTCTGGGTCCTGAAGTCCCCGGGAGCATTAAGACTGCTGGTACCCCTGCTGCCTCGTCCAGCCGATCACATGATCCTCTGCGGCGGACCCCACCTCAGTCTCCTGTCAGGTTCCCCAGCCGCTCCTGTCGGCAGCCAGACGTGGGAACCACTGGTTTAGGGCTTCGAACCTTGCAGGCGTGGCTGTTGTATGATAGGTGTTGGAGAAAAATGTCGAATCGCCTCTACAACGAATTACAGATGAAAATATTTCTTTCTCCGCAGTCATACCGCTGTGACGGCAGTCTTAACTACGATAGAATTAGCCCATTTACCTGACAAGATTTACTTAGAGAAAGAAAGAAGCATCAGCTACCCCTCTGCGGAGGCCTTTTCGCAGCTGCTAATGAAGGCAGGGCACGTGTTCTCAGTTGAGGCAGAACTTTAAATGTCGCCTCTTGGCCCCACTGCGCGTGACCTGAGTGTCTGGCTTTCGAAAGGAACCAGAGCAATAAACCCGACTCGCCCTGTGAGCCAGGGACCTTTTCTCATGTGGCAACCATTACGTACATACTCATTTCGAGATTCCTCTCTCTCGAACAGGATTTAAGAGTTAGAAATAGTGATTAGCGTAGGTAGAAGTGTCCGCTGACCACCGTTCAGTCGATGCGGTGGACGCAGGAGCACTCATGGAACTCATTCCAGGCGATCAAACCCTCTGTCCATATGGGACACATTACCCTTCGTCCCCATTTACACCGACTTCCTGTTGCTTTCTGGATACAGCTCCAGGTGTTGATTTAATTCTCAAAGCCAGATGTGCTTTGGACATTGGGCAGGACATAACTGCAGTCGCCTATAATAGATCCTTCTTAGGGGCTTAACATGTGAGGACACAGTGACAACGGCTTCCATCCAGAGCGTTTCTAAAAGTCTATTCTTTTCATCTCAGACTTCCCTCCCTGCTAAACTTGTTGGTTATGTGTGCGAGGGCGGATTTGTGAGTTCGAGAGTAATGTCTCCAATTAAAAAGCTGCTGCCTGACAGATGCGGCTGTGACATCGGGTGACCTTGCCAGCAGGCTGCGTGGACAGCGGGCTGAGCGACGAGGAGCCCTTCATCCGGGGTCCTCCCCCGGACCCGGCAGCCCCGATCCCGCATCCGTGGTTCGCTTCGCACAAGTGCCCTGGTTGCTTTCTGCCTGACTGATGCTCTGTTGTCACACAACACCCTGACACCCGGTTAAGACTGTAATTATAAAACGAAGTCCCCGCTCATTGACAATCACGGCAGACGGAACGTGTCGCTGTGCAGCTCGCTCTTCTTCATTAAACGGACGATGTAATTCGGCCCCTCGTTGACTTATGACTGGAATTTTTGTATTTAAAGCTGAGCTGAGGAGACACTGGGAATTTAAATGAGATTCACATAATAAGTAGCTTATGCTTGTCCTGTGTTCCAAGGGGAGGTTACAATGTGTGTGTCTGTCTCTCTGCCTACCCATCCCCTACCTGTGATTTATTTACCCTTTCTTGGCCTTACTTGAGAGCTCAAACTCTACCTGAGTTTTTAATCTTTAAGTCCAGAGCTCAGACCGTTCAGTTATTGTATTCATCAGATTTTAATGATGCTCCTAGATTTTCTCAAAAATTAAAAATATTACTTTGGGTGTAGTGGTACCGTTTCTTACTACTGAGGATTCTTTCTTTTCTTCCTAATTTCCACACATTTACAAGTGCCCACACTAACAGTCACAATCGATCCATCTTATTTTCTCGGACAATTCTTTAAAGAAAAGGGGAATGATAGAAAGAATTGATGAATCCTGTCTTCATGAGTCAGGGCTTTTGCAATGCCAGGACTTTTCAGCTTCAATTTCTGTCTTGCAAGGTTAGAAGAATTATTCTCCTGTTAGCTCACAAATACCGCGTTTGATCACCCGTTCTCGCTTATGACATAGACTCTGTGACTTAGAGAACATTGGATTTGCTCTGGTAGATCAGTCCGAATCTGTCTCTACAGGGAACGGCGGCATTTCTTTGGCACCTAAGTCCATTACACATCCTTCACCCAGCCTTCCGGTTTGAATTGGAAATAGCCACGCAGGCAGCTCACAAGTCATCAGATGCTTCCGGGAGGCCACAGTCTGGGCAGGCATAAGAGGTTCTGGTGTAGACAGTTCACTGGAAGAGTTCACTTCCAATTATGTGTAGTTGAGTTTTGAAAAGTAACATGTTTTAGTAAATTTTCATTCCATTTATTTAGAAGTCAAATATGTTCCAAGAACCTAGGAGAAAACAACCAAACACTTTTTCCTCCCTCAAGCATTTAAAACAGCTGTTTTAAAATCCTTTTTTCTTATTGATTAGGGAATAGGTTTTTGCTTTTTTATCTCAAATCAGTTTTTTTTTTTTTACTTTACTTATAATTTTAATGAGCTTTGTCCAGTTTAAAGATGGGGTTATGAGTAGTGCTACATGGAGCAATGAGAAGTGATAAGGGGCATCATAGCTGGAAGAGGGGGACGGAATTATAATAGTCTGGGGAGATTTAGGGTGGTGGTGAATAATTTTGAGTCCGTAGAACTACTAAAGGTATCATACGTTATGTCATAGTACAAAAATCGGTGTTAGAAGTTATAAACTTATGAAAAAGGGTTATGTTTTCTATACTTCATTAAAGAAGAAATGACATATTGGGAGAACCAGCAAAGCTGTTATAATTGTGATCTGGAGTTAAATGGTAAGGGCAAACACCTGTAAGGTTCACCTGTTCGGATCCCCTCATTCCCTGGTCACCAGCTGCAGAGTCTAGAGATGACTGCGTGCACTTATCGTGTGCAAGGAGTGATATGGAGACTTCTCCTTGGTCACATGGTGTCACGCGTGTCTCTGTCTGTCTGCCAGTTAACCCCTTGCCTGGGTTCCAAACCATCGTTTCTTTCTTTAATGTCCTGTCTGTCTACCTATCGATCTGTCAATTACAGATGACAGTATTGTATTAGTTTCGGGTGTATAGCATCCTGGTTGGACGTTTGTATAATTTTTGAAGCGATTCTCCTTTAAGTAGCCCCCACCTGGCACCGCCGATGGTTATTACAATAGCATTGTGCTGGACTCTGTGTCCCCCAGACTGTTCTGAAACTGCCAGTCTGTACCTCTTTCTCATGGGTTAATGCTCATAGCACGAGCCTCCTCCTAAAGTGACTTTAACACATCAGTGCAAAACCAGATGGAGAATGACAGTTACACACGTGGGGAAACATCCTGGGGCCAGCGGGCAGAAATCGTCCGCATTATCTCACGTGGAGAACTCGGGGGCCTGTACGGGAGTGTCTTTGGGGGATCATCTTCTCCATCGGACCCCATAAGTGTTACCCTTGCCTGCTAAGGGCACAGATCCAGCCCTGCATTCGGGAAGGCGAGGTCCCCTTCCCGCCCTTGGCGCTGTGATGGCACATCGCGTCCCCCAGCTGTGGACCCATCCGTGGAGATGAAGACCTGGCCCCACTGCCTACGTGGGACTCTCGGGATGGCAACAGGAACTTCCCGGGATTTAACTCCGTGCTGCGAGCGTGTGCACCTCCCGTCCCCGTCTGCCACCGGTGTGGCATCATAGTTCGTGAGGTCGGTGCCACTGCCGTCGGGGAGAAGCTTTCTGGGGTCTCAGCCCCCCAGCGTTGGCTCTGGGGGAGCTCCCCGCCTGCTGGTGCCGGGCCCACCACCGCCACTTCCTCCAGGACGCCGGCGAGGCGGCCCCCTCCGGCAGCCATGCGACGGGGCCCCGCTCTGCAGCGCAGGGGCCCTGCACGCCGAGGGCGCGGCCTGGACGCTCCTGCCCTTCGGGGGCCGGGGACACGGGGGGCTGCGGTGCCCCTGAGGTTCCCACGTGCGCCTGGTCACCTACACGTGAGAAACCTCAGTGCGTCGGTTTCGGAAACATTTCGTACGTCACTGGAATATAGTTATCACATTTTCCCAGTGGCCTGGCACGGTATATTAAATAAGTTTTTAATATGAAAACGAAATTATTCATAAGCTGACCCCAAGGAACAGGGACGGTACAGCACCGGTGGAGAGCGCGGCTCGCCGGTCCGCTCCAGTGAGAGGCCTCCGGGCCCGACCCCTCTGCCGGCTCCAGGGGCGCCCGGCATGGGGCAGCAGTGCCAGGCGTGGGGCAGCGGCGCCCCCCGCGTTCTTGCTGCGGGAGCCGGGGTTGCATGTTCGATCCCTGAGGACGGGGCCTGCGGTGGAAGCGGGTCTGCGTGCTTCAGCTGTTGTCGTCGTTGTCACAACCATCATCTTTGAGCACGTTTGTGGTGGTGTTTGTCGTTCCCATAGTTAATTAAGGGATTATGAATAAAACTGTTCCGCTGTTTTGTGTGCGTATGTGTGCGTATGCGCGTAGACGTGTATTTTGAAGTTTCTATACCTTGTCAGAGTATCGAGCCCCATTGTTAACATTACGTCTTCAGCGTTGTAGAAAGAGGTTGTCTGTACCCACGTGATCTTGTTTTGCTTCCTAATTATAAAATATAGGGAAAAGCGTATCATGTTGCTTTAACAAATGAGTTCATCGGAACAGCTTGCAGGATGAAGGGGAAAATTCAAAGCAGGAATCTGTCAAGTATAATACATTGGCTTATGCTTAAAACATTTCAGATCGATGAATTTTACATGTTGAATTTCTGTTTTATGAAGATCGTCTGTATTAGAAATATCTTGTTTCTGAGCTCAGTTTCAGAATATGTCACGTCCTGAAAAAATAAAGAAGGGCCCATTGCTTACTTCAGTGATGGAGTACCCGTTCAAGCCGGTGTGTCCGATTCCTTCTGTGGGCTGGGGTAAGGAATCCGTCTCCCTCCCACAGCCGGGCTAGTCGTGAGACCCAGACTCCCCCTCAGAGCTCCTCTGATTTAACTGTGGTTACGAAGCAGCCTGACGACCTGGGTCCCCATATTTGTGCTTCTATCCCTTACGTTCTCAGCATGAAGTAACTGATCATTGTTGCCTGGTCATGTCACTTGTCCATCGACAGATGTCCACAACAAACACGCGAGAGCTGAACTCCCCCTGGCAGGAATGCTCGTTCACGGGCCGGACGGCGCTCATCCCTGAGGCCGCGTTTTAGTCTGGGACCGACTGAACTAGAAAGGGAGACAAGGACAGTGCCTGCAGGTCAGCGCGGTGGCTGCTCTGCTGCCTCTCAGGTCGCTGCGCTCTGACGGCAGGCCCCGCGCGGAGACCGCGACGGGCGTGGGCACGGGGAGCCCGCGCGCGTCCGTCTGCGTGAATGGACGGTGTTTGGGCGAGAGGGCAGCTGCCTCCTCTCCTTCGCATCCTGTTTCTTCTTTTTTGATAGCCGATGATTATCGGTCTTCCTGTAGCTCTCCGTGGAGCCCGCTGCACCTTCATTAGCGGGGGACCGCCTGTGCAGTCGTTGGTATTCCGGGGGGAGCCGCTGGAGCAGCAGGAGTGAGATGATTTTGCAAATTGGAATATCATACCATATACGATCTTGTCTCAACCTGTAACACGCACGTCCTCCCAGCGATAACGGTTAATTATGGTAATATCCTTTCTGATATCAGACGCAGTGTGGCGCCTGTTAAGATTATATTGTTTATAGTAAGATGGAGTAAAAAGTGGTTTAAAGAGGAAGGAATAAAATCACATACCTCGATAAACCCCTAGATGCTATCTCGACCGTGGAGAGCTTTCAATTTGGTTTTCTTTTTTTACTCCCCCAAATAAAAATGCAAACACAATTTGACAGACAGACACTGTCAAACTCTGTAACGCCATCTAATCCCCTCGCTGCACATCTTAATCCCCGACGGGCTTCTCTCAGATCTATGGGCTCTGAGGTTAGGGAGTTTCTGGATGTGACACTGTTTCCAGAGTCTCCCAGTGACAGATGCAGTGACCTTATCATGCAGACAGCTCTATCCACTTTTACAGTCCAGCCATCTGGCTTATATCGATCATAATTGATTTAAAGAAACCCGCTCTACAGAAGTTGGTCATTAAAAACCCTTCGGCTAAATTGGCCTCCATTTAATGTGAAGTTTTAAACCTTTCATTTGAAACTCGTTTTGGACTGATTTGTAAAATTAGGCCCAGTTTCTTGTATGTGTGAGGTTTGGGGGGTGAAGAAACTTGTGGCCTGCCTTGAAAAACAACTTTTGTGGAGAATATTGGATACTTTGAGGACTAGATATGAACGTGCGCTCATACTGAATCTGTGTCTCTCTTTAGATTTTGCAAGAGTTGAAAATCTAGCGAGCTTGGGGGTTGGGACTGCTGTCCTTGTTGACCAGCTTTCTGGATTTGAGCTCATGACGTAATCTCCGTGCGTCTCCAGCCTGTATGATGAGGCGGTGATAGTAGTCTTCTCACTGTGTTGTGGAGAGAATTATGCGAACTAGTGCATGTCAAGTGCTTAGCGTGTGGCCTCGCACATTGTGTGTGAGAGTAAAGGTTTATTTTACTACCGATTCCTATTTCTCATTCCAGCTGCTGTTTAGAGCAGTTACTTCTTCCTCTCTTACTTCGCGCTCCGTGGATAATCTCATCCACAGGCAAGACGTCAGCTCCCACCTGTGTGCCGATGGCTGCCGCATGGTTAGTTATCTCCTCGCCGGATCTCTCCTGGGCTCCTCTGAAAGACACTTCTGTCCTGCCCTGTGACAGATGAGGGGAGCCAGGGGCACTAGGGCAGGGAGAGCTCAATTTGGGGATGAAGACCCTTGATCTGGAGACAACTCTTATTGGTAAATTGATAAGGATATGTACAAGCCCGAAGTTTAATTACCACGCAGGTGTTTTATACTGTCTGTTGTTAAGACCCCGATGTTGCCCACCCAGCACACTGTCACGCAGATGGATTTAGTCAGGTGTCCCCTGTCCAGCTCCTGGTTCGATGACGCCTCTGGAATGATCGGTCTTGGAATAGCTCGTTTTGTGAATTGCTGAAGTCGTGCCCAGCGCAGCATTCCGTGGTTTCTTTGCACATCTTTCCACATTTATTTTATCCCTTGATTTACTCAACAGTGAACAGTCATAGGTGCAGCTCAGGCTGGCATCCATGTCTCGTCACGCTCCCTACTCTCCTGGTGGGACACGTCCCCCGAGCTCGGGCTGCACGGAGATGGGTTTTTCTGAGATCTCATATAGCTGAGAATGTCTGTCTTCTCCTCCCATCTTCAGCAGGACAGGATAGAGAATCCTGGGTGGAAACCGTCTTCATCTGTAATCTGAAGGGATCGCTCCGTTGTGGTCTCGGTCCAGTGCTGCTGTTGAGAAGGTGAAGGCCATTCCGAGTCCCAATTCTGTGATGCCATCGTGTGGCTTTCCTCTGGCTGTATCTAAGAACTTCTCTTTTCCTCAATGTTTGGAAGTTTTGCAAAGAGATGCCTGGGGCGGGGGACCAATCTTCTTCGATGGTGCTGGGTACCCAAAGGGTCCTTGGAAACCCAGAAACTCACTTCCTGTAGTTCTAATTTTAATGCTATTCTCTCCGTTTATTCCTGTTTGTTTGTTTTTTTCTTTTTTCTTTCTTTCTGGGATTCCTATATTTGGATGTTGCACCTCCTGCATGGCTCTCTATTTTATTTTTTTTTCATTTTGCGTTTCTTTGATTTTTTTTTTTTTGCTCTACTTTCCGAGAGATTTCTTTAAGTTCATTCTCCAGTTCTTTTTGTTTTTCCTATCATGTTAGTTGTTAAGAGTTCTTTTGTTCTTTCCTTTTCATAGTCTCCTGTTCTCGTTTAGCAGATGCAATATTTTTTTCACATCTCTGAGAATTTCAATGATAGATTTTTTTTCGAAGTTTTCTTCTCTCTGCATAGTCTTTGTTTTCCTCAAGTTGCTTTGATATTTTGATGGTTTTGGTTTCTAACTTCTCTGTCAAAGCCTTTCCTTAGATGACATCGATCCTGAATATGGGTTTATAACACACAGTGGCAGGCCAGAAAGTCGGGGACAGTGCTGAGCTTGTGGGTGGGACAGGTTAACTCTGAGTGTCGCTGCGGGGTGTTCTGCTTGAGCCCTTTTGGGGATCACCTGTGTCCTTAGTGTCTTTAGAGAACTCTCCTGGGACCGACCAGATTCCCCAGGGCCTTCGGTCCCTGGCTTGGCTTTTGGCCTGTTCCTCCCCTCACTTCTCTCCATTTGCCATTTCTGATTTGCTGCAGGCGAGGGCACTGGGAGGAAAACAACCCAATTAGAATTGTTTGAAATGAGAACAGTTAGATTCTGAGCGACAGCCTCAGGGACTGGCTTGTGCATAAAATGCTCTAAATGTGTGGATTTTATGGCATCTATTTTGGTGACATGGAAACATATTTTTGTTTATTTTGCATCTTGGATGTATTCTGGAAACATGATGTATTCGTGCAACTGAATTCTAAATAGATGAGGTCTTAATGCGGAGTGCTCTGGATCAATTTGTTTCCTCTTAGTCATTTTAGGTGAGCCGGTGTGTGTACTTTCCTAGTGGATTGTAAAGTGATTTATTCATTATTTGTTCCCTAATCTTCCTGGTTGCTGAAGTAAATACTACTGATCCACTGTTATAATAATTTTTTTCTTATTTTTTTTGTAGAAGTAGAGCAGTCATTTGGATTTTTTCCAAATATTATAGACTATCCACAAGTTCATAAAAGTAATGGAAGGCTGTGTTTGAGAAATATTTCTTAATTTTGATGTTTTCCAAGGTTCCTATTATGAGTTTCTGTTGATGTAAACACATTCTGAAATTTAAAGGATTTTGCAACAATTTTAACTTCTTATTTTTGCTTCTTGTTTTGCCTCGCTGACCAGAGGTGTTTATCCTTTATACCTATATTTGTTTTTTATAACAGTTGAATTTCTAGAGACAGGTAAACCTTTAACAAAATTCCATTTTTACATAAGCTCACTGTCATTTGGTTACTATGATTAAACACGTTAATGCCATCATTAGGGTTTCTGTAGTCCTTGCCATGAAAACAAACCTATCAGATAAAAATTCAGATGTACACAAGGATGGTTAATTGGAGACTGCTTCTTTAGAGAATTTTTTTAAAGTTTTTGTTTCAAAGCTGTTTCCTAAGATGATTTACTTTTAATAGCACCTCGAATACATTGAAAGCGTGATCACATACACAAAATTTGGGTCCACTACATCTCAGAACTACCTGTTTTGCATACGCCTGCACCTATATTTCTTGACAAATGAGAGGGCCTTTTATCAGAAATGAGCTCCAGCCTCTGAATTTCCGAATGACCTTGAGCAAATTGTTTGCTTGTTCTGTGCCACGGCTTCCCAGGCTGTGGAGCTGAGATGAAGCCGTTAATCCTGATCCCACCAAGCCATCGCGGTGTTGTCGGGATTCATGAACTAACGTTCCGACAATACTTTGTTCCCCTGAGAACTGGAATTACCGAGCAGATGATGTTATCACCGGGGCTGTGTGCCCTGCTCGGCACCTCGGACTTGATAATGCTGCCACTGTGTCAGCTCGTGTTTTGGGTTTCTTTTAATTAAAATGACATGGAGATAGTGGCACGCTCACTGCCATCTCGTCCTTCCCCCCAAATGGCAAGTGAATATTAACATGAAATGTTTAAATTATACATAATTACAAGGTTCTTAAGAATTGATCAGCTTTAGGGAAAAAGAGGGAGTAAGAAAATACTCATTAAGACTTGGGAGTCGCAGCCATTGTATTTCGAAGGATGAGATTACTTGGGTTATGTTATTCATAATATTTCCAAATATTCATTTTCAGCCAGCGGTGATTGAATCTTATCAAGCATAGTACACAGCAGTGAGCATCCACAAATGAAATTAGGGAAACAACTACATTTATAATAGCGTGAAAAAGAGTGACATACTTAAGAGTAAAAATAAAATGCAAGACGAGTACCCTGAAAATTACAGAACATTGTTAAAATAAATTGAAGAACGTCTGAGTAAATGAGAAGGACATGATATGTTTATAGATGGGAAGACTTACATTATTAAAGTGGCATCATTCCTCAGATTGACATACAGATTAGCACAATTCATACACAGATCCCAGCTGAAATGTCCCTCATTGTTGCAGAATTCAGCAAGCTCATCCTAAAGCCACATGGAGACACAAGGGACCCAGAATAACCAGACACTGTTGAAAAATAAAATCAGCGTTGGAGGTGTCACACCTCCCCATTTCAAGCTGTCCAAAGCTTCAGTGGCCAAGACAGGGCAGTGCGGGCATGAAGACGGACATACAGGGGAGGGGATTAGAACTGACACGCCAGGAGTAGACGCTGACGTTTCTAGATCATTTATTTTGAACCAAATTGCCAAGACAATTAATTGGATAGGCATGTGAAAAGAATGTGGGGACCCCTGCTTCTGAGGCCCTGGTTAGCTGATTGGTTCTGAGATATTACACTGAAAGCTGAAAGCACCGGCAGCAGCAGGAAAACACCCTTGCATACACCGCTGGCGGGAACGGACTGTGGTGGGGCCACCTTCCAGAGCAGTTTGGCCGTTCCTCAGAATGTCAAAGATGCAGTTACCGTACGGCCCAGCCATTCAACTCCTCTACATGTGCCCAAGAAAAGTGGGACTAGACATCCATTCAAAAGTATGTGCATGAACGTTCCCAGCAGCACGACTCACAATAGCCCCAGGGTGGAATGGGTTCAGATGTCCATCCGATGATGAACTGGTAAATAAAGGGGGTCTGTCCATTCACGCGAACATCATTCAGCAGTAGAAAGGAATGAAACGCTGATACATTCTGTGACGTGGAAGAACGTTGAAAACATTATTCAGAGTGGCACGAAGACCACGCACTGTATTTCATTTACGTACATCGTCCTGAAGAGGCAACTCTCTATCTAGTTGCATAGAGCGGGGGTGAGGTGAGGAATCGGGATGAGTTGTTTGGAAAACGGATTGTACTACTTTTAAAAATCAAATAACGGGAAATAGATATTCAAAGCATGAACTGCTATTTATAAGGATTTAGTTTATCATGTATATTATTTATTTATATTATTGTATATATTTGTATATATAACCCTAGTTCATTCATTCAACTAATATTTATTCAGCCCCTCTTATGTAACTTGCATAATAAAAATAAATACATAATATAAAACTTCAAGAGCTGATATAAATTTAGCTGTTTTATTTGGCTATTTTTCTATATGGTAAGCCCCTTTGGCTATTATAATAATTTTCCTTTTAAAAGATAGATTGTATGTATTTGAAAATAAAGTAGAAATTTTCCTCTTTTTCTAATTTTCTATGGATCGAATATTTTAAAGTATATGCTGTTATCTTCTGTTTTGTCTTATTAACTAAACCTCTAATTTTCCTGGTTGCTCTGGGATTTACAATGCATATATTTAATGTATTTTAGTCTATTTTAAAATAGTATTATATTTCTTCATGTAAAAGTTAATACACTAAAGCAGTGTTTTTTTATTTCCCCTTCCTGTTCTTTGTGCTGTTCCCACCACATGCTTTGTGAATATAAGCTCCACAATACTTTTTATTTTTTCTTCTAACTCTTGATTATCTTTTAAAGACATTAAAAAATAAGAAAAAATTAGTTATATGTAACCATGTTTATAATGTAGATACAAGTTTTCATCTTATAAAATTTCCTTTGGCCTGAAAACCCTTTTTTTAGTTTTTCTTGCAGTTCAGGTCTTTTGAAAAATTCTCCACACATTCTGTGGTTGAAAACCAATTCTGGTTCTATTTTTAAATGACATTTTTATTGGATATCGAATTCCAAGGTGACAGTCTTATTTTTTCCCTGCGAGATAAGGGTGTTCCTTCCATTGCCTTCTGACTTGTATTGTTTCTAATGAAAAGTCAGTAATCAGTTTTATCTATTTCCTGTCGGGACTTTATCTTTTTTTCCTCTTTGGCTGCTTTGTAAGCATTTCTATTGGTTATTAGTTTTCAGGAATTTCATTATGATGTATCTTGGTGTGTTATCTCGGTTTTTATTCTCTTTGGGGTTTACTGGCCCTTCGAATATATACGTTTATATTTTTAACTAATTTGCTGAACTTTAAACATTGTATCCTCAGATAATTCGCCCTTTTCCAGAACTCCAGTGACACGCAGAGTATATTGGCTCTGCACCCAGCACGTGACTCCCCTTCTAGGTCCCAGGCAGGCTAACGCAGCTGCTGTCAGACAGACACAGACACAGCTGACAGGTGGTCTCTGCCTTGGGCCCCTGTTAGAATCCCTGTGAGTAAAGGAACATGGCAGTCAGGGAGCCCCGAATACCCACGGGAAACGAGCCCTTGGTGTCTGAATTGAGAGAACAGAGCGAACTACATCAGTGTGGCTCAGCTGAGGCTGCACACGGAGGTCAGGGCCTCCTGCGGGCAGGGCCGGTGCTTTGGAAGCCCCTGCATGCTCTGAGCTGCAGCCGAGGCTGAGAAGGGCCGCTGGTGTCCAGCTGGCCGGAGCTCCGTTGTTACCTCGTTCCTCCAGGTTCTCGAAGGGACAGCCCTGTCCAAAGCAGGTCGCACCATGTCTTCCCGGTGCTCAGACCTGGGGATTTTTTTCCCTTTTTTTTAGTGCATCTTGAACTCAACTTTCTAAACCACTGTGTGCTGCTGGTCGCCGTGGCGAGGGAAGAGCTGTGTGCGAGGGGATGAGAAGGCCAGTGCGTCCCAGGGACTTGAAAGCTTCCTAGGGAAGCCGTGTCTGGGTACTCGGATTGTAATTGATTTGCACAGAAGATGCTGTTGCCAGCAGGCGTTACTGATAACGTCTGGGCTTCTCGAAGTGTTTACTTTACCTGTGTTTGCTGGCCTTGCAGCATTCAGTTTTCTTGTCATGTGACAGCATTTTAACTGGCTAGAGATCCTCTGATTTTGTTTTTCAAGGAAAAAAGGAGACTTAGCATGGCAGATGGAGGAGTAGATGAAGAACTGAAGGAAAATGCGAGGCTAGCTTTGGAGAAGGAAAGTCTTTATCTTTGTTTTCAGGCCTCTTCTCAGGGACCCGGGCCCGTCTCTCTCCACAGTGAGGATGGTCCTTGATGCGTGATCATCGTCGCCTTCGGCAGTGCCGATGAAATGCCGCGGGTCTAGAAAGAGAGATGCGTGACGTTGTATGTGTATTTATTTGTAGGCTGCATTCCCGCGGAAGGCTTGTGTGCCATGGTAAACGTACCACTTTCTCTATGCATTGAACAGATTTACTGAGGTTGTGCTAAATAAATGCTGAACTCTGGATGCCTGGGAGACATCCGCGAAGCAAACAGATGCAAGCCGCTGTCGCCCTCGAGCTGTCCTTCAGCGGCAGCGTCCCGTATGGAGGCTGCGCGATTAGGGAGTGAACTGTGTGGTCCATTATCAGGGATGAGTGGTCCAGGGACGTGTCATGGGGACATGACACTCGAGCAAAGTGAGTGCAAATTCAGAAGGGGGAGCGGTCCACGGGGCCACGAGCGGCCGGGCGGGCTGGGGTGGCGACGGCAGGGGTCCGCGGGAGAAAGGGGGCTGGCAAGGAGACGAATGGGCTTCGCCACCAGTGCCAGCGTGAGCGTCCTGGTTTTCGCTCCGTGCAAGATGGAAGGCCACCTGGACGAGAAGCGACAGGATCCGGCAGACAAGGTCCCTCTGGCTGCTGTGCTGAAGGGTGTGAGGATGAGGGCGGCAGCGGGCAGACCAGCCCGGGCCGTTGCAGGAACCCAGGCAAACGGCGGCTGGGGCCAGGGTGGCAGGGATGTCTTTGGGGGTGGAGCCCAGGGGGTCCCACGGTGGACAGGACGTGTGTGAGGAGGAGGAGTCGGGTGTGTCACCGCAGGCTGCACCGTGAAGTTAATCGGGCGATTCTGTGGTTTATCCCTCCTTGTTGGGCACGTGTGACATGATGCAGTGTATCCGAGAACGACACTTAGGTCATCATTCTCACGTGCAGAATGACATAAATACCCTCACCTAGTTACGTGCTCTGAGATGTCACATTCACTCTCCAGGCTGAAGACTTTAAGTACAGCTCTCGTTCAAAACTAACTTCAATTCTTTGAAGTTTAAATTATTTGAAGTTCAGTAAGTAGATTATTTAGGTCATTTGACTTACAGTAGTGCTTTCCACTTAAATTTTCCCGTTTAATGAACATTTAACGAATAAGTAAAACTTGCTAATCGAGTTGTCAGACGGGGAAGTGGCTGGTCAGCGTGTTTATTTAGCGGTCATCCCTGTCCTCTGCGTGTTGTGGAATCCCCTCCAATTCCGTTTTCCTGGTAATTGTGATAAATGGCAGTAGTGAGCAATTCTTTTAAAAATCTTTATTCTAAAAATAAACTCGTAGAAAACAAGCAAAGCATAAAAGTTCAAAGGAGCAAAAATAAAGACAAAAAATCAATCATAATTTTACGATTTTGAGTCAACCACTATAAGTGGTACTATTTTCTTCCAGTGTTTTTATTTGTGACTAGTTGAGATCTGCGGTAAATACAATTTCAGGACTTTTTCCCACTTAACATCACAGTGAAAGCTTTTTCTCCTGTTGTGTTAAAATCCATCCTGTCCTCCTAAGAGCTGCGTGATTGTACCGAGAATTAACATCACCTAGTCTTAGGAATTTTGGTGTTCACCTTTTAAAAGTTACAAATAGCATTGCTATTAAAATAATTTTGCATTATCACCTTTCCTTTATTTTGAATTATTGTCTTGCATTCCCAGAAGTTAAATGATTAGTTTGGAGAGTAGAAACCTTTTCGAGGGTCTTTTATACACAAGAGGGGGTTGCTTGCCAGTAATGATACTAGTACAAATAATAGCAGTAACCGTGATTCAATTCTTGCTCTGTGCCAAGCACTCTTCCTGGTCCTTCTGATGCTCTGACCCCCTGCAAGCCCGCGCGGTGGGCCGTGTGACTGCCTTGTGTGACTGAGGTGGAGAAACTGACACTCAGATGGTAAGAGCCGAGCGGGGTTCACACGCTGGGCCGTGCTGCTGTCTGTGGCCAGAGCACTGCACCCCTGTTCCAGCCTCGGCAACTACTGTTGCAGAGTTTAAAATACCTCACTAAGTTTGCGACACGCTTTCCTGTTGTGGTTTACTTATCTTTGAAACTCAGTGAAAAGTTATTTAAAGAAGTGTTAGCTGTTTGTATTTCTTGTTTGGTGCATTGCCTTGTCTTGGCCTTAAATTGTTTTTAACTAGCTGTGGGCTCTTTATTCATAAGGAGATGAACCTATCTGTCTTGTGTCTCATTGGTTACAAATATTTGGTCCAGGTTTGTGGTTTGATTTTTAATTTTAAGTTTTTAAAGTTTGATTACAAACTTTGAGTTTTAAATATGGACTGAGTAGATTCATTTGTTTCTCTTATTTCTTTTATTGCTTTGAAACTTAGAAATATCACCCAGAAAGTTGATCTTTACATCTGCATTTTCTCTTAATTACGGATTTTGTTTGAAACTGCGTTAACCTTATAAATCAATTTAGGAATAATTGACATTTAAAAAAATAGTCTTCCTATGTATTGCAAATCTCTTTATCTTTATTCAAATCTTTGTCAGTTTTAGTGTCTCTTAATGAAGACTTAAGGCTCATAGGGCTAAAAAAGCTATGGCGATCAATACGAAGAAAACATTAGTGTTCCAGAAATAAGGAAAGAATGGAAGGATACGATAGGTTGTCAGTGTTTCAGAGCAAATGTCTGCACACTCACTGTCTTGTAGAGTTTGTGTGTTTTTTGTCTAAATCTCAACTGATGCGTGTGTGTGTGTGTGTGTGTGTGTGTGTGTGTGTGTGTGTCTGGCTGTAAGACAGGGGTCCCCAACCCCCGGGAGGTGGACCGGTACCGGTCGTGGCCTGTTAGGAACCAGGCCGCACAGCTGGGTGAGCTGCAGGTGAGCAAACGAAGCCTCATCTGTATCCGCAGCCGCCCCCAGCGCCGGCATCACTGCCTCAGCTCCGCCTCAGGTCCTCAGGCGTTAGATGCTCATCAGAGCGCCGGTCCCTGGTGTCACAAAGGCTGGGGACCGCTGCTGCAAGAGAGTCACAGTCGGCATTTCATAAATATGTAGTATAGACTTCTGTTTCTCTTAATAAAACAAAGAAAAAATATGTAGTTAAATGCACAAAAGTCTTTGTAGATAATTACATAGTGGTTTAGCTTTTGACAGAAATGCGCGGGGCTGAAACGAGAGAGGTTTATTTCGCCCTGAGCAGAGAGCTGGGGAGTCCAGGGCTGGCGTGGCGGGTCCGCAGGCATCGGGCCCGGCTCTGTGCGACCGCTGCTCTGTCCCCCGTGGCGCGTCTCCCCCTCGTCCTAGACGCCTGCTCCTGTCCCCGACATGCACGTTCGCGCGCAGGGCGGACAGTTGTGCTTAGCTTCCCGTTAGGGCGGCATTGGGAAGCTGTGTCGTGGCTGTCACGCTCCACCGCGTGGCCCGGAACTAGCAGTCAGGAGCTGCGTCACCGCGGAGAGATGCGGGGACGGGCACCGGATCGGGCGCGCTTCGCTTACACTCCTCTCTGCACGCACACGCGCATCTGTTTCAGGCGTAGTGAGTGATCATAAGAGCAAAGGAAACATTTCTAACATTAATTAGAAAAATAATCCCTTAGGCCCCTTTTGTCACTGAATATGAAATTTTCACAGTGAGGCGAAACCAGGCTCGGCAGGGCCTTTGGCAGTGGTGTTCCCTCGGCGTCCCCCGTCGAGCTCTGCGGGCGGCGGGCGGGTGAGAAGGGGGGACCCGGCCAGGAGGTGCGCGGACCCTGCTGCTGCTGCGGGCAGGCGTGCGTGTCAGACGACAGCCGACCCTTAACCACTTGGGACCGTCCTTACAAACAGGCCCATAGGAGGGAAGGGATTTGTATTTCAGGAAGAGAATAAAATTTATTTTTGTGTGTCGCAATTGAATTCAGAAAGAGAGGTCCCTCTGACCGGCAAAATTGGAGAAGGCAAAATGCGTCCTTGTGAGTTAACTTAGCACAGGTGCGTGTGTAAGGCCCTTCGTGAAAGATGATGCGGAGTGTGTGTGCATGTGTGTGTGTGTGTGTGTACATACATACGTGATGGGATATTACATATGCAATGAATATTCCTCAGCCACAAGAAGAGATGAAATACTGCCATTTGCGACGGAGTGGGTGGACCTCGAGATAATCATGCGGAGTGAAATAAGTCCCACAGAACATGTTGAAAACCACATGATATCACTCATTTTTGGGATATAAAACTGAAAGCAACACACGTGACAAACAAATGGAGACTCAGGGACAGGGACAGTGGATTAGAGGTGACCGGGGGGAAGTGGGGTGGGGAGAGGTAGATAGGGGTGAAAGGTCAAATCTTTGGTGACGGAAGGACATGAACTCTGGGTGGTGGACACACAATGCACTATATATACAACTTTCTGTCGAATGATAACGCTCAAAACATTTGATTTTGTTAATACCACTCCAATAATTTTCAATAAAACAACGTTTTTAATGGCAGTGACACAATATGTAGTTCTAAAACTACATATGACTCATAACTTTAAACTCTACTTATATCTCCGCAAATGATTTTAAGAACATCGCTGCACAGTTAGTGTTCAGTAATTTATGCTCAGAGTAGTATTTTGACAATATTTCAAGTGTCCTCTGTAACAGAGAACGTATCTTAAAAGCAGAGACTTTTATTGACCTCCACGATTTAGAGCTGACAGAACCAGCGTCTTTCTTATTTCAGTATTTGGAGGTCATTTCAGACTTAGCCAAAGAGAAATATTGATGTAGATTTTGCTTTGTGCATGTTGCTCTGTTTCTCAGCTCACTTGATTTAACAAATGACTTGAAATTACAAATACATTATTAAAAGATCCCTGCAGTCGTCTCAAAGATATAAATCACCTGATTTTAATCAAGTTTTGAAGACCGAAACGTAACTCATGAAAAATTCTCTTTACTATGTCTAAGAGACTTAGCCCAAGTTTTTCATTTTGACCTTTGAAAATGTTCATGTGGTATAATTAGACAGGCTTTCTGCACATGTAATTATTCCATTGTTATTTTATATGTATAATCCATCAGATGAGAGCAAGTTAAAGTGTCCTACGTCCTTAATGCGTGAAGTTGAAAAAATGTAAGAAATTTTAGAACTCTCCTTTGTTCTTATACTTTAACTCAGACATTTTTTTGGTTTTTGGTCTTTCAAAATAGGCATATGTGTGTGTATAATATAAAAGCTATCTCTTCAAACTAATATATTTTATGTACCTACATGACATATAATTATGTAGATTATATATTCTATATACACGAGTGTATACTACATATAATGTATTATGCATATATACTATGTTTATACATACATGCAGCTGTATGTAACTTATCATACGTGTGCGTGCGTATGTGCGCGCACACACACACACACACACACACACACATCTCTGATTGGAAGTTACTTACGTCACACAGCCCTGCTGGATGATACTTATTTCATATTCTCTTAATCAAAATCTAATTTTTATGTTTTGAATTTATTTGCCACAGGCTAATCATTGAAAAGTGCAGTAAGAAAAATTTAAGTATTTTATTTAAAAGGTGTGTTTTATATTTTATGGAATTATTGAAGTCATTCGCAAGCCTTTTATGAAAACGTTCCCTTGGTTTCTAAATGAAGTATTTTTAGAGCTTCCATGACCTCTTAAGAAGTTCATTTTCTGGGGTCCTACTAACAACAGTTTTGCAAAGTGTTCTAAAACTATATTAATTGGGGTGTAATAGCGTTCGAATGAGTTACCGTGGGTTTGTATAAACGATGATTTGGAAAAGTTCATGGCCGTCTAGTGTGAAGAACTCTGGTTCTTGTCTAACAATTTACGAATTGAAATATATCCAGTATGATACATTTTTACTTTAAAAGAGATTGATACCAAAGCATTCAAAAACAAGCACCTCCTTGAGAAATCATTAACTATAATAGACTTCATTACGCATAATTCGGGGACAGTAAAGCACTCTCTTGAAGAGCTGAGAAGTTCCATGCCGGGCCAGGTCAGGCTGCTTAGGGCCAGACACCGCTCTCGCGTGGGGGACGCGTCTGCTCTGACTGTGTCATTCGGGGCTGGTTCGGGTCATCAGCAGCGGCCCTGGTTTTTCTCTCTGACTCTGTCTCGTCCACCATCCATAAAAGCATGGGCACGCTTCCCGGCCTCCTTAGGGTTCAGTCTGGACCGTTTCTAGAAGGAGCTTCTTCCTGAGCCTTCAGAAGGCGCGGCAGCCCTTGCTCGGATGGGCAGGAAGCCACGCGGTCCGGTTCCTGGGGGCGTGGCACCCACCCCGCATGTCCATCACGTGGAACCTCGGCCGTGCCCCGCGGGTGCAGCCACTCCGAGGCGCCCCGATGTGTCTGGTCCCACAGCCTCTTACTTATTTCAGCTCCTTCCTGTGTGAGTTGCTCCGTCTGCCCCTGAGTCGCACCTGTGCAGCGCGGTGGCAGAGCCGGCTGCAGCGCCCTGGGCCCCCCGTGCTCCCCCGTGTGCTCCCTGTGGGGCCTCTCGGAACCTGCGTCCTTAGGGAGAGGCCCAGGACAGCTGCGGGAGCCACGGATGCACCACCTTTCGTGACGCGGAGCCCGGGGCCGGTCACCCTGGAGCGGGCTGACGTCCTCCCAGCGCGCGTGGCCGCCCAGCTGTGGGTGTCGGCGCCCTCGCACTTCTGAGACGGCTCCTAGCTTTTTGACATCGCACGGGCACCTCGCCCTGGGTTCCACCAGGACCCCGTACTTTCTCGTCCCAGCACGTCTAGAGAATTCCCGGTCCCCTCTTTTTCCAGGCCGGACACTACATGACACCTGACGCTGAAGACGAAATTACTCTTCTCAGAACCCAAACTCCTTGTCATTGTGCCGTCCTTAGCCAGTGACTGAGTATTTTCTCTTAGTCTCAGGTCATTCATTTTGTGTTTCGTTTGTCATTTGGTTGTCGTGCCCCGTTTCCCTTTGGTGGAGAAGCCTACCGGGGGTATTGAAAGAGCCAAATTAGTTGTGGTTTTAACTGGCGCTTTCTAGTCAAAACATAATTAAGCTTTCACAATGTTTTGGTAAGATATTTATGATATTTGTGTCTGTAGTAATTGTGTCTGCCTAGAAGGTAGGCTGAGTTTATTTCGTAGCCTACCCGGTGTTGATATGAAGCAGGAAAAGACATTTTTTATGAGCGAATAATTTATTTCATACTCTCTTTTATGGAACAATAATTAGTAATACATATAAAAAATCCTTAGCGTGTGAGCCTCTCTACCCAGCAATCACACTTCTTGGAATTTATGGGAAATGACAGCAGTAATGGCTAACGTCGCTGTGTTGCTGCTATGTTGTGGGCACCGTTTTAAGCCTTTCACATAAATTTACTTCTCGAACTTAATCTCATAAGGTAGGTACTGTTGTTATATTCACGTTTGGATTAAAACCTTGAGGTCCAGAAAGTTAAGTGACTCGTCTCGTATCACATAGCTAGTGAATGGGGAAACTGGGATTTTACCTTTTCTCTCTCAACACCCAGATATGTGCATAAAAATATATGTAAAAGATTTAAAAAGTTGAATCCACCAATATTTCTGCAGAAGAGGTGATTATTAAGGGAGGATCGTCTAATAGAACTCTTGGAGGAGATTAAAAATTCAGCTGGTGGAAAAATGCCTTTCATAATATCAGACCTTAAAAGCATGATGGTGTTTTAATAAGAAGAGTATTAACACATATGTTGAAATATAAATATGGTATAAATAGGCCAGGAAGCCATGGAACAGCGTGTTAATAGTATCGGCTACCTCTGGAGGGTAGGATTATGGGTGATTTTATTCGTGCACATATTTTCCTGTGTCTCAGGGTTTTTCCTTTGACTACATTCTGCATCTGGAAAAAAAGTTATTTAAAATTGCTTTAATTAGACTCAAAGCTACTACCTTTAATTATATTTGTGCCAGTTAGTTAACTAAAAGTGCTAGCGAGCAAGTCCTGGAACCTTCTCTGAGCGGTCCCTGTGGGGGTCCCGTCCGCAGCCTGGCAGCCTTTCTGGAACCTTCTCTGAGTGCTCCTTGTGTGGGTCACGTCCGCAGCCTGGCAGCCTTTCTGGAACCTTCTCTGAGCGGTCCCTGTGGGGGTCACGTCTGCATCGCTTCGTGGACGCGATTAGAAGGAGCAGGGGACCGTGCGCACATCGTAGCTTTAGAGTCGTGTGCGGGATTTGGGTGTGCCTCCCTGAGACAGGAAACCACGCAGTTCTGGCCAAGGGAGTACCGAGGAGATGAGCATTCCATCCAGATTAGGCTGGCGGAGAAACACAGGGTGGACTGAAGGCGGAGAAGGGGGGTCAGGACAGGTGAGCGGGTGCTGGTGTCACCCGGGCGTGGGACACGGTGCTGAGTTGTCGTCAAGCACCTTCTCCTGTCATCTTACATACTGATGGCATGAGGCTTGTATGATTGTAAAACAGACTTTAGGTGGCCGCTGCATTATCGCCTTCACTAGTGGCGCTGTCCGTGGGTTTCACCGTGTACAGATCGTCTCTTCCTCTTAGGCTGCCATGGCAGTGACGGTGACCGACTTTTCTGCCGAGTCAGACTCTTCGTGCTTCCCATGCTTCCCCAGAAACCACCGTCTTCAGAACGCATTCCGGAGAGAAAGAACTGCCTTTTCCTGTCTGAATATGAAGAGCTGAGATTCGGAAATCGGAAGTGATCGTATCAGGATCACCCAGCGCGTTAGTGTCATAAGTGGAAACCAGCCTGGGCTTCGGCTCCGACTCGAACCCAGGCCCAGCCCTGCAGCTGTTCTCGGAAGCTGAGCGACTTTTCAGGCACGCGGCGTAGACGGCTCTGAGCAGGTGTGTGTGTAGCAGGTGTGTGTACCTGTGCTGGTCTCAGGAGGGGGCTTACCCGAGGGCACACGGAACATGCTCTGGGCCGCCGGCCGCGGGCCTGGGGTCCTCCTGGGGCCTCAGCCCTTCTTAGGGGCCTGGCTCGTAGGAGATGCTCATGATAAACCCGTGCTGGATGGCTGGCTCACCTGGGCTGCTGCTTCTCCATCCCCTCCCAGACTCCAGAGGCCCGGTGGCCAGGTGACGAACCGAGAATGTTCCAAACCTGAACCCCTGATGGATGGGGCTCCGGCTTTCAGGCTCCCAGCACCCGGGAAGCCATGATCTTGTTTTAAAACAATTTCCGTATCGATCTTTCGCGGAGGAGCGAGAGGCTCACGTTTTCATTATCAGGCGTGCGACAAGCCTTTTCCGAGGAGATCCGATTAGTTTGCCTAATTCAGACTAGCATTTTAGACATGACTTCGTGAAGGTTACAGGCAGTCTCTGGCTCGAAAATTTCATTTCAAAGTAAGAGGTCCCTAAGGGCTAGTTTGACTTATTTAATTACACCGTGCAGGACGCGGGTAATAGTTTTACAAAAACCCTCTGCGAGGCGAGTTTGTAATTTAATACAAAGTGGCGAGTTGGTGTGGCTTTAACATTGACGTCGGGAGGCAGGTGGCGCAGATCAGGATTAAATAAGGGGGAAAATTGGGGGCATCACATTTGAATTAGAAATGACAACATTTGTATATTTTTTAAGAAAACTCGAAGGAGCAAAACCTCCTGAAAAATACCATATGCAATTGACCCAAATGACATCATTGTTAAAAAGCCACCAAACACCGTAAAAGCTTCTGTACCTCATAAAAGAAACAGCGTCTGTTGTCCTCGGTTGAGCGTCACGGAGTCCTCCACAGGCGGGAGACTGCGCTAGGTGCTGCGCCCTGCGGGGGTCGTCTGGCTTCGGGGCGGTGTGACACGCAGACGCCGGGCACACAGAGCCGGGGCAGCTTTCTGCAGGCCCAGGGAGGCGTGCAGTGATGCCGGCACGCAGCGGGTTGGCACGAGTCTTGGGGCGGGGGGTGAAACTGACCCCCCCAGTGCATGGCCGCTCACCTTTCACAGTGTGACCGACACCCGTCAGAGTCCTGCAGACAGTCCTCTGTGACGCTTCATGGTGACCTTTGTCCCCGACAGTGTGCAGCGTGTGCCCCTGCCGCAGTGTCCGTGATCGATCCCCCAAACGTGTACAGGACGGGGGCGCCCGGGGCTCGCCTCCCAGAGCAGGGCGAAGACTCCATCTGCAGCAACGGGCACCATTTTTCTTCGCACCAGCTAGAAAATAAAACAGAATAAAGCTAGAGGCCTTCAGGCCCCAGGCAAGTCAGTTCCCCTGGGACGATGACAAAGGTGCCTGCTCGCCCCGCTGCCCGCCCTCGCCCCGCTGCCCGCCCTCGCCGTGCGCTCTGCTCTCGCTGTGGCCCAGGCCCGTTCGGCACGGCCGCGGGGAGGCGTTCTGGTGCGAAGGGGACTTGTTGTCATCAATTATTGGATTTCTAATGCTTTTGTTTACTTCTTTCCATTCCCTGCAAATGTCCACTTCCGCCCCACCGGCTTTGTCTGACGACAGGCGTGGGGGTTTCTGGTCACATTTGTTGTCTCAGAGACACGGGAGCGAGCTTGGCCATGGGGACGGGGAGGCGAGGCGGGAGGTCCGAAGAAGGGGCGGTAAAGCTGGCTCATCGTGTCCGGGAGAGGGGACAGACCCGGCTGTGGGCTTTGCCGGGCTGCTAGAGGGCCCCTCTGAGGTTTGGGACAGCGATCTGAAAGGAGCCTGGGCAGCATGGCTGTCCGTCTCGCTCCCCACGGCCGCCTGGGAGTGGAGGTGGGTGGGGTCCACGCCCACGGGCCTGGGGTGGTCCACAAATGGGCCTGGGCGTCTCCCCTGCACTCAGGCCACGGGAACCGGGCTCTGGGCCCAGCTCGTCCTCCCCAGCCCCTGCCCTTTCTCTGCTGGGCAGGTCTGTCCAGGGCCGGTCTGTCCAGGGCCGTTTGCACCTGGGGACCAGCCTCTTGGTCCCGAAGGCGGTTTGGACGACGCGCCTCCCTTCCCCACCTCCAGGGAGGATGATGGACAGCGCATTCACTCCGCAGGTGCAGTCCCAGCGGCTGGGGGCTGAGAAAGCAGAACTGTTTCCGTGGGGCCCCCGGTACCAGCACCTGGAGAACGGTTTCGTAGCCGTTACATGCAGCTGTTAACCCGACTGCAAAGTCCTCTACCCTTGTATTGAGTCACGATTAATTCCTGCCACCTCCTTCTTCTCTTAGAGTCCCCTTTCTGGTGGCCGGCCGGCCTCTGGAAGCCGTAGCGGAGTTGGTCTTTCACATGGCTCCCCTCCAGTGCCCTGCTAGTCTCTGTCTCAGAAGATTTCTTCTGCCTGGAATCCCCAAATTCCCTGTTCTCTGACCAATAACCAGCTATCAAATTTAGTGGAATAACTTGTCCTGTGTAATTTTGTTCACTTTGGTAAAATTCAGGTTTTACCAAGGACTTAACATGGGGTTGAGATCGAGATTAACAAGTGAATAATATGTCTCTGCTCGCAAATAATTCGTCGTTTGGCCTTTCTAGGGTTTGTTATTTTTAACCATCCAATTTTACACAGGAAAATTTAGCATGAATTTTTATTATGATCCCTATCACACTGTAAATTGGCAATATTTTTCATATAGTGGAGGAAATTTTTATTTTTATTTTCTGGTTTTATTGAGAAATAATTGACATACGTCACTGTTTAAGGCACACGGCATGATGGTTCGATTTACATAGATTGTGAAATGATTACAATGGATTCAGTTATCATCCATCTTTTCCCACAGATAAAAGGGAAAGAAAAAAAGGAAAAAAAATTTCCTTGTGATGAGAATGGCGAAAAGTTGTGTTTTGCCCTAGATTGAATATAACTTCCATTTAATAATCATTGCTTTTAGATGGAAATTTATCAACCTCCGTTTTATGTCCTATGTTTTCTCGTTCTAATGCAGTGTGAGACTATGCCACATATGCAAGTGCATTTTCTCCGTTTCTGCAGACAGTTATTTGGTGGCGCTTTTATTGTTAGTGACTTTTCCTCTGTCACCTTGCTCGGGAACGCTGCATTAAATGGTCACTTCCATCTCTCTCTCGCCGTGGTGACGGTTTCCTGCGGCCCCATTTACTTTTGCCAGGTTCCCCTGCACGCCGTCAGTCTGTGACCTTTGCAGACCTGTCTGTTTCCTCGTGTCCTTTCGTGGCTGCACAGAGCCAGAGATGGCCTTCCATTTGCTTGCCTTTCATTCTGACGCGTGTCCCCACCCCCGGAGCCGGCGCTTTTGAATCCTATAGCTTGTCTTCCAGATTTAGCGTGATGCCGTTCTGAAGGCATTTGTCATCCGGGCAGCTCCGAAAAGCTTTCTCCTGGAGACTCGCTCGGCTCGCTCTTTGCAAGTTCACGTGGCAGGTTGGCAGTTAACGCGCTGTAAATCTCTCCTCGGTTTCCGTGTTCTGGAATTACATAAATTCCACTATTAACGGCACATCTACGGTTTGGCGGTCTGTTCTTGGTGTTGCTCGTGGTCACTAACCCTTTTATTTTGCCATTTATAGTGGATTTGTGTCCTCAGATGATGGTATTTTCTTTCATAACAGTTGGTTATACGTTTCTGCTAACGTGTCACTCTAGCTAACAGTCGTTCAATGCCCACCACGTATTAACACGTAAGTCATGGGCATGCCACAGCGAATGTGACGTCCCTGTAAGAATGACACTGCAGTGTGGGGGACAGACGGTAAGCAGGCAGATGGGACGCATTGCAGAACTACAGTGGCGTGAAGTGCCGAACCGGATAGGAAGCAGGCCGCGGGGACGGAGCTGGGGACGCGGGGTGAGGTCGGGAGTCTCTCGGGAGAGGTGGCATCCCAGCCAGACCTGACCGAGGGGACGGAGCCGAGGACGCAGGGTGAGGTCGGGAGTCTCCCGGGAGAGGTGGCATCCCAGCCAGACCTGACCGAGGAGATGGGGGGCCGGGGGAGAGCTCCTGGGGCGGGATGAGCTCGGAGCGCCTGAGGGACAGCTCGGGGGTCAGGGGCTGACGGCGGTCAGTTGCGGGGCGAGCGGGAGGGGTGAGGTGGGGAGCCAGCAGGGGCGTCAGGGCCTTAGGACCGTAGTTAGTTCAGGTTTGATTTAAGTGGCGGATTTGTCCTTAAAATGGAGGCTTTTCCGCAGCGAGGGAGGGCTGTGAGCTTGTTTGCATTTGTAAAAAAACATAAAAGCAAGAACAGTCCCCTACATAAGCACAGTATGGCCACCTGAGTCAGGAAGCCACGTCACTGTGATGCTGGCGGTGTGTCCACAGGCCCCGCCCACCTGTCACCTGCCGTCCTAGCGGCTCCGCCTGCTTTTCGCTCCGGGTCCACGTGTCACCGTGTCCCTTTCCTGCCTGCCTCTGCCAGTTCGTCTCTTCCTGTGTGCACGCTCCTAACGAGTTCAGGCCTTTCGTTCTCTCGCTTGTCCCTCAGCCTGGTGACGCGCTCCGTCATTCTGTGTCCTTCCTTCTGACAGAAGGACGTGTTCCAGGCTCGGCTCGTATCGATGCTGGAACGGACTGTTCCTCCAAGCATCCTGTCCCCTTCGGTGGCGGGGTCCCTGGCCTGCTCATTGCACAGAGGAGTCTGGATTGCCAAGGGGGGTTATGGCTGGACACGAATTTAGGATTCACCATCGTAAAGATGCCACTTGAAGTGAGCTCGGTTCTGTGTTTTTCACGAGCCATTTTCAGTCACCTGTGCAGGTGAGGTGGGGGTGGGCATTGCGTTTGGTCGGTCCTGGGGTCTTCCAGGTGTCTGTGACCGGGGGAATAATATAAATGGTTTAAGGCGAATCCCTAAAGTTTGAGGAAGTTCTGAGTGGGGAAGAAGACGTGGAGCCAGCCGTGGCGTACCGTGCTGAGGACAGTGGCACGTGGGCGTGGGGGACAAACAGCTGCCTCCTGCAAGGGCGTCAGGGAACGGCACGGGGACAGGGAAAGGGGACAGGGATGGTGCAGAGGAGAGTTAAGCGCATGGGGTGTCGTAGACGGTGCGTGCAGAAGGCGTGGGGCTGGGGTGTGGACGTCAGGGGGGGGGTCGAGTTTGAATCCATTTACTGTGTGGACAGTTATAAGATAGAGTTAAGAATCTTCATGATGTTGGGCGACCTCGTTGTGGCTGAAGTTGAAAGCCACACGGGCAGCCAGACACAACGCAGAAACCGGAGACATAATGGATTGTCCCAGGAAGGGCGGTGTCAGCTCCCCTTTGGGCCCTTTGTGGGGATGTCTGCGAGGCGGTGCGTGGTGGTGACCACAGAGCCATGGCCTGTGGCGGGCAGCGAGCCCTCCATACAAGCGCTTCCTCTGCTGGGACCTGGGGTGTCTCCTCACGGCCCCGGGGGCACTGCAGCCGGCACACGGGCACGGGGAGACTCTCTCCCGGAGCCGAGTAGAGCGGGTGCGCCTCTCCTCCCCGCAGGTGCCCTGTCACCCCAGAAATGGGGAATAAAGCTCACTCCCTCTCTAACAGCTATCTTCCTTTCCCCCTACTTTAAAAGAAACGCATTCGTTATAGAGATTATAGGGACATACAAAGAGGAAAACCAAAATTACTCACCCAAATTATCAGCATTCCATTCGGGCACACTTCTTTGCTACTTATTTGGTGTAATTTTATGTCGCCGAAATTATGCTATGTATGTAATTTTGTGTCTTGCTTTTTAAAATATATATGCTTCATAACCTTTAAACATACGTACCTCGTAACTATTTCCTTCTTTTTAACATTGTATATAAGTAGCCATTTAATGTCAAAAAATAGTACTCCGTCATAGAAATGTCATAATTCAGCATTGTGTAATTTCAGTTTTCACTCTGATGAGACAGACACTTTGTGGATACAATTCTCACCCTGAAGAGTATTCCTTGGGAGAAAGCTCTAAGAGTGTGATAACTAGATCAAACAGAACAAACTTTTCAAGACTCTTTAGGGGTATTATTAAATGGTGCTCCCCAAAGCTGGCACCAGTTTGTACTCACACTAGCGATACGTGTGTACCCATCGTATTGGCTGAAAAAGGCAATGAGTCTATTTGCGTGCATTTTAAAACGATGATACAGGAAACCATAGAGTCTCAGAAAAGACCCATTTGGCTCACATGAGAGCAGGAATTAGGTATTTCTGGTGTGAGAGCGTGCTGTGTGTGTCTGCACACGATCATCGGTGCCGGCTTAGCGCTCCCGATGAAAGCTCGTGCATTTGTTTCTCTCCGTGGCTGATGTTTATAAACACTGCAGGCCTTTCTAAACTTCTAAGGGAAACTTGTCTTTTAGCACATTATTACCCTATGTGACAACCTATGGCAGACATATACTGATACAATTCTCAGAATGACTTAGAGACTCACAATTTATGAAGGAAAAGTGTACGGATAACATGAATAGAGCGAAACCGGTGTTCTTGGTATTTATATTCTGTATCATTGACACAGTTATATTTATCTTCAAATAGATAGGCACATAAAGTAGAGTATGTATTTCAACATTACCTCAGAGATGAAGTTAGCGCATGTGCACGAATGGGAAATAAGTATGCGAGCCACGGTAGCTAAACGGACACAGGGAGCACCGTCCATTCACCTCACGAGGGTACCGAGGAGCCTGGGAAAGTGGGCCCGTGAAGGCATCTGCGTGATGACGCGTTTTCTGGAAGAATCGCTCCCTCGTTATTTACGTATAAAACCAGAGACAACTATCAGGAAGGTCAAATCTAAATAGTACTGAAATTTGCTTCTCGGAGAAAACTCTTTATTGTATAGTTGATCATCTCTGCTGACGTTTCACTGGTTTGGACATGATATGGCCGGTGTTTGGAATTGTGCTGTTAGAACGTTCTCCCGAAAACAGCCCTGCTTCACGTACCGGGGAATGAAGCATTTATTTGAGAGTCTAACAAGATTGGACTGTTATGAACCCTACTCTGAATATTGGTTCAGTTCCCGTCAGACCAAAGGGCTGACGCTCACCCAGAGTTTTCTGTGGGTCTTAAACGTGGATCTTTTGCTAAACCCACACTTCATCCGCCTAATCCAGGGTGTATTGTGCTTCCACCTTCATTTGCGCCCTGTCTTAGCGCTTCGCCCTTAATCTCCCCTACGCTTCGTACCGAAATGGTAGTGATGACTTCGACTTTACTGAGAAATGTGAGAGAAGTTTAAATTTATTTGAATAATGAGTCTTTGGAAGGCTAAATGAAGGACAAGTCTCACATTTACTTCCTTAAAATTAAAAAAAAAAAACAAACCTGAATTTAAACTACCTGCAAAGTGAGCAGTTGATTTGTCTTTGGGGTTTTTTCACAGAGAGCCAGGTTTTCCTAGCCGTATTCTGAGTCTAGCCACCAGGGAATGTAGGTTAGTTAGAATGTATTTATGTACAAGTATTCGATTTGTGCCGCTATCTAAGTAAGACTCATAGTCCAATCGTGGCTTAAAAATGTTCACTGTGTGATATCACCCATCCTATTCGATCCACCATCAGTGTAGATGATTAAGTTAATTCCGGTATTTCTGTTGCTTCACCCTGGGTAGTGACATTTGTGGAAGTTACACACGGGAGAGTTTACTCTCGGATAAGGAATGATTTTGTGTTACTATTTACGATGCTTATCCGAACATTGTCAAGTGTTACACATTAATATTTGAGATGTACGAGGAATTCATAGGAGATACTTTCAGCTCAGGTAGCTGTCTAGAAATTAAGTAGGTCTTTATTTTAAGCTCGATTCATTTATTTGTACTAAAGCAGCACATTCAGTAACACCCCATTTAGTTGGTCGTTTTTCAGAATAAGATGGAATTTTCCAGGTAACTGATCATAAATTAGTTTTCCAGGTAACTGAATCTTCACCGTCAAGGACTAAAATCTTTTAAATATAACTATTTTTGATGAGAATTTTTCTAAAATATATACTTTTTACCTTCTTATTTTCCTAAATCAGAGACTACTCAGTGTAATTTAATTATTTTTCTGATGACTCAGGACCACCGCTTTTTAACCTGAAGTAGTGGAATGCCGTGCCTACTTTTAAGTTTTTCTTCTTATGGGTCAGATTATTGCTGAGCTCCCAATTCTCCGACAACGCTGCTGTCTCCCGTAGTTTGCTTTTCGTCCTCGGAGGTTTGCGGAAGCAGAGCTGTGAGGGACGAGTTGATGGCGGATGGGGATCAGGAGGATGGGGGAGGCGGAGGTGTGCTGCTCTGCGCCCTTCTCCTGGGTCCGCGTGTCAGGCATCCGCGTTTCCCCAGACTCTCCTGGGTGTGGAACTTTGTTCTGGAAGGTTGCTTGCGGAGAGGTCACTGACTCGTGGTGTGCGTGGACTCACCTGGTACGGTCACCTTCCCCTCACAGGTGACTAGACTGAGCCCGCAGAGAGCACTCTGGGACTCGCCCCAGCTTACGCACATAGTGGCAGAGATTTGGGTTTGGGACTTGGTCCCCTGTCTCTACGCCCAGAGCTTTCCACTGTGACGATGACATCCACGCCAGGTAGCTCTTACGAACACTGTCATCGGCCTTCCTTCTGGGTGGGACTCTCGCCACTCACCCTCCGACCCAGACGGAAGCCAGAGCACGCCCCCGACTCGCCCCCACTGCCCCACTGAGCGGCGGAGCCGTGTCTGGCTCCGGTCCCCGTTCTCTCCATCCCTTATGTGGCCCGGGTTCGAGTCCTTGTCGTCTTTCGCCACCCTCCCCTCCTGCTCTGCTCCCTGCCTCTGGAGTCGTCGCCCTCAAAAGCACCCTCCACTTGGCCAAGATGAGCCCTCAGTACATGGAGGAAATATGGGGGGGAGGAGGGAGAGAGGAGGAGAGACCGTGAGCGAACACGGATGCTCCAGGGCGGAGAATGAGGAGCACTCGTGGCAGAAACTGAAAATCCGAAGTCCCTGCAGAGAGCAATAGAACCGTGCGCACACGGATAAAATGACGTGGGGACGATTCAGATGTTGTCACCGACGAAACCAGGAGATGACGCAGAGGAGGACTTAGAGAAGAGCCTGGCTGCATAGCCTCGGCCTCTGTCGCATCCTGGGAGACTGGGACCGCTGATCAGACTGTGACGGGAACCTCACCGCCAGCACGGGGTGATCGGGGCAGGAAGCGCAGGGCTGGGGACGTGAGCGTTAGGGACCCTGAAAGGGCTGAGTGCGAAGACCCGCGGTTAGACTCCAGGGCCGGCACCGCCACGGCTTCAGAAGGGCAGGGGGAGGGACGATGCACAGGTGACTTAAATACACCGATTTTATTCTGAGGATGAGGCCAGAAGAGTGTGTACTCTCCAGACGGGAAGGGGTCGGAGCATAAGCAGGTTTTACATTAAATGTCTTTATCAGCCTGACACCTGCACTCTATAAGTGACTTAGCGCTGTCATGAAAACTAACAGCGCTGGATACTCTTTATCTTTAAAAGGTAGAAATTCGTGTTCTGGGGGTTTTTTTTTTTTTTTTTGAATGATCACTAGAGTTTTCTTCTTTCTGTCTTTTGTCTCTTCTTAGAACTCTTGCTAGTTTCTCGTTGGCCTTGCTGAGTGATCCGATTTTCATTCTTTTTTCTTTCAAATTGTTTCTCTCTTAGGCTCCCCCCCATTCGTTGTCTCACAGTGCTTTTTCTTAGTATTTTTTCTTCATTATCTTATCTGAGGATATATATTTTTTCTTTTTGTCCCTTCTTATTGTTTTTTTTTTTGGTCTCTGTCCTCCTGTGAAACGCTTTTCCTGGGTATCTACTGGTCGTAAACTCCCATCACATGGATGGGACCCAAATGTTTTCCGTGAGGCGATGTGTCTCAGACAGCTGTCAGTGTGTGTAGTTCTTTCTTATGTATTAAGTTCTCCCTATTGAACTAGCAAAACTAGAAAACTGAGCATAAGACGAACTGAAATTTTAGGGATGTTAGATATCGCGTTAAATGATCACGGAAGGCTTTGTAACTTCTGAAAACTGAATGTTTTGGTTTACAAAATATTAATGTACTCTGTCTGCAGCGAGCTCGGTGGGGGATTGGGAGCTGAGTCCTTGTCCCTTTGGCCGAGGAGGGCGGTGTGTTCAGGAGCAGAGCAGCCTGGCTTCCCCAAGTTCACCGCAATTCGGGGCGAAAACGGGGTTTGGACAGACAGCTTACGCAGACTGCCTCTTTGGTAGAGTCGCTAGCCACGTATGTGGCTGACGACGCTGCTAAGTGATATTTTTATTACCGTGATCCTTCATTCGCGTGAGAGAATGGGTCCTTTTCTTCATTCTTAAATATTTAGTTGTTGAAGAATTATTTCACTTAAAGATAATCTAAATGTTTTAAACCGGTGTAAAAACAAAAGGCAGATATCACAAAGCGAGGTCAATGTTTTCACAGAAAGAGCCGTGATAGTGTCTCAAAGTCGTTTTACTAATAGACGCGAAGAGTCTTGTAAAGTGAGAAAAATGCATTGAGCCTTATGGTTTCAATCAATGAAATGCGCCGGTTTATTTTAGGACTATCGAAGCTAATAAAATGAAAGAGCCCGGACATTAATTTTCATCAGTGTGATCGGAGTGTGGGCGGTTCTCTATTCTCTGCAGACTGTGGTCGGCCCTAAGAGTCCTTTGTCTGTCTGCTGGTTTAATTTAAAAGTAAAACAT
Source organism: Macroglossus sobrinus (assembly GCA_004027375.1). Taxonomy (NCBI): domain Eukaryota; kingdom Metazoa; phylum Chordata; class Mammalia; order Chiroptera; family Pteropodidae; genus Macroglossus; species Macroglossus sobrinus. The sequence continues at coordinate 40,611 of PVKZ01002615.1, read as the reverse complement.
GGGTTATTCTAATGATGTGTACTCGTGTTGAATGTCATGTTCATAAACTTAGGACCCTCGTTGTTAATTTTCACCACAGTTTGCCTGTCGCACCCCTGACTCCGCGTGGACGGAGCGCCGGCCTGCAGACTCTCTGCGCTGGGCGCCTGCCCAGGCGGGCCTTTCCGCCTCGAAGCTTCTGAGCTGCAAAGCGAGAACCCTCGGGTTCTTTTTATTTGCAATATTCCCTTATTATGTGACCAATTGTACCTGCCTAAGTCCCTTTAAGTTAATAATGAAAGTATAATGAACTAACGCAAACATTATATATCTGTGTGAATCATGGTGGAAAATCCAGACGGTATCAACGTGTATAAAACTAAAACTGAAGCAGACTGAAAGAAAACAAATGTCTTCGGGGACAGAGCTAGTAATTGCTCAGGGTCCCTGGCCATTCTCGCAGAAATGTTTCACGTGTGTGTGCATTTACCCACATAAAGTGTGACTCAGGTAGCAGCTAGCAGCTTGCTTTTCTCCCCACTTACATCTCACGAATGGTTTTGTGTAAGCACATTCCCAAACATGTATGTGGTAGCTACAATTTAAAAATTAATAACAAATTTAATTTTTAATTTTTTGCCTTTTTTCTTACATCCTAATTCCCCCGCAAGTTTGAATTGTATTATCAGAATAATTTCTAAAAATCTATGCATAGGAAAATGTCTAAAAGTAAATAAAACTAATGGTAACCGCTTATATCAGGGTGAATTTAAAGCGATTTTTTTCCCTTTATGCTTTTTTTGTGTATTGTGTAGTTTTAATAATTGACGTTTTATTGGGGGATTTCATTTGAATAAAAAGCGCTATGTTATCATGAAGTAATTATCAATCAGGAGTTGTTTAATTGAATTATAAACTGTATTCTTTATTGACTAATGAATCATACCTTATTAAAATATTCTATTGTTATTTTTCCACTGAAGTATAATTTACATATAAAATGCAGAGATTTTAACTATACCCTTTGATGAGTTTTTTACCCACTGCAACTTAAAGCAGGGAATTACATGGAACTGTCAAGGACACGCCTTTTTTTGTGTCTTCGCCCTGACAGGATGGGCCTCTGCCTCGTCCGTCTGGGGAAGCGGGGTCCTGTCGCAGGAGGTTTTGTCTCATTGGAGGGAAGCCACTTCGAGTGGCACTGTGAATTTTCTGTCCGTTATCTATCAAGGAACACTTTCCAAAGTCTCTCTCACATTTGGCACTGTCACTTCCATTTCCTAAACTTGACCCATGTTCTTCAAGTGACATATGAATTTTAAGTCAAAATTAGACAAAGTATATCCTCGAGTATAACAAAATGGACCCTATACAAGGTATTGGACCAATAGGAGTTTGTTTGAAAAGTCTGTGATGAATTATAAATGAATGTAAGAGTCCTTGGTACAAGTTAGAAATTGTCTAATGCGTTTCCTAAGTTCTATGAACTCCGTGTGCTCGAAACCATGCAGGCTGATTTGTCATATTGTGCTCAAGAGGGTGTCATCTGTGCACACTGCTCGTCCTGTCATGTAGCCAACACGTTTCCATGCCTTTCTCACGTTCTGCCTCTGCCTGGAATGCTCCGTCCACGTCCAATCTCCTTTTCTTCTCGTCTTCCTCACGAACGCCTCCTTATGCTCCAGGGGCAGCCGCGGCCGTCAGCCTTCTGTGGCGGCCTTCACACCGCCTGGCATTGCTCCCGTAACCCTTCGTGGGCATCCGGCCCTTTGAAATAATATTTGTGGTGTTCATTTTCCTCTTCCACGAGAATGTCGGCTTCCTGAAGCCTGTCTCCTTTAATTACTTCCTTTCTTTTGAACTATAGTTGATGACATTCTATTAGTTGCAGGTGTACAGTGTAGTGATTTGACATTTAAATACCTTACAAAATGATCACATACGAAGTTAGTAACCATCTGTCACCATACGGAGTTATTACAATATTATCGACTGCACTCCCTGTCTCGTGCATCACATCCCTGTGACTTGTTCACTTTATACCTGGAAGTTCGTACCTCCCAGTCCCCTTCACCTGTTTCAGCCATCACCCACCCCCACCAACAGTGCGTTTCGGTTTCTGTGTTTCTGAGTCTGTTTCTGTTTTGTTTTGTTTCGCTTGTTCATTCGTTTAGCTCTTTAGAGTCTACATACAAGTGAAACCATGCGAGTTTTGTGTCTTCCGTTTGACTTATTTCACTTAGCACAATCCCCGCCCCCAGGTTCATCCGCACATAGCAAGATTTCATTCTTCTCTGTGGCAGAGTAATCGTCCACTGTGCACACACACCACATCTTCATCCAGTCATCTGTCAGTGGCCACTCCTCGTAGTGGGTGGCCAAGATGACACAGAGCCGCATGGGGGCGGATCTGGAAACTCGGAGGGTGGCTTTTGCTCACTCTGAGAAGTGCGACGTGGCAGCCGGGCTGTGGCTCGGCCCGCGATGCGCTTGCACACGCGGGCACGGCTCCTGGCGCTCCGTTGTTACCGTGCATTTTAACTTCTGATGCTCGTGAGGTTGGAATCTCATTTTTGTTTTACTCTGAACAACAAGATGATCTTTTCAGAGCATGCAATGAATATGAGCTTGTAAAGTACCCCCAAATATCCGTGGATCGGGTAACTGATAGTAACAACGCCAATAACAATTGGAGCTTTATAAAATTTTTGTTTTTATCAAAATGGGCTTTATTTTTGAAAAACGAGCACTTCTTTCCTCAGAGATGGTTATCGCTAAGCCATCGCCTGTTCAGCTTGTTTAATTCCTTCCCAAACCGTACAGTGATGTAGTTTTTATATTTGAATTATTTTTCTCGTAAATTATGTTATCCTTGGCTAAAGGCTTCTCGCTTAGTAAATGCTCTTGACTATTGGCCTTTACAGCATCCATTTCATTTTTAAATGCCCGCAGAGACACGCTCGACTGCTTATAAATTTTCTAGTATAGTTCTGTAAGAATTCTTCACTTTCCAAGGACCGCATGTATTTGTCTTGGTTCCCAACAGTTTATAACTGCCAGAATAATTTAAAAGACATTTTTCCCTCTGCAACTTAATTTAGAGCAGAGCTCACGCTGTCGGCAGCGACAGCGCCAACAGTGGCGAGGCTCGCGGTGCCCTCGGACGCGGGTGGGGGGTCTGGCTTTTAGAATGTCGGCTCATTTTGTTTGTAGGCTACACGTCCAGTGTGGGTCGGCAGGGGGAGCTCTGTCCAGCGCAGTCCCTCGGGGACCCGGTCTGATAGCGGAGCCGTGATCACCAACGCTGCTGTCACAGGGGACGCGTGGGGGCACGTGGTTCATGGCTGGACGTGAGTGAGCCCCGGTGGGGCTTTGCGCTCCGTTGGCTGCAGCGGGGTGCCATCCCTAATTGAGTGGGCAGCGAAGTGCTGTGTCACCACGGCCCGGGAGGGGACGGGGACCGTGTGGAGGGCGGAAGCATTGAAGCTACGTGTTACATCGAGATCTTGCAACCAAAGCCAACCTCGGGGTGGAATTTGAATGGGCAGGTGACAGGTCTCTGCTTGGGCCGCTTCCGTGTCGTGCAGAAGGGCAGCGGCAGCTGGCATCAGAGCCGTGAGCGACGGGAGGAGACATTACAGAAAGCAGGGAAGTGTCACGAGGTCGATGAAAGGGTGAGAAAATGGGGATGCACCAAATAAGCGGGAAATATGGTCATTTTATAGACCCGAGCTCTTTATCTGCTGAATGGAAGGTGTTTTTGACCATAAAATTGAGATTTTAAACTTCTCTTGGGCAGAGGCTCTCTGGGTCACGGGCTGAGCTCTGGACGGCGAAGTGTGACTGTATAAACCAGCCACCGCTGCGATTCTTGTCACGTGTGCTTATAGGGAAGCCTTCCTGCAATTGTAATGGTTCTGAATAATTTATTTCTTCAGCCAGTGAATACTGGCTGAGGTCAGTAACTGCCGTATGGGTTATGCTTAGATTCTGGGCATTCAAAATGAGTGCCTCGTGCTGGAAAAGGGTTGGGGTCCCGACTGGTCCATGCTGTCATCAGCCTTTCGTCCTGACTGGCTCCTGGGACCCCTTGGAGCATACGTGTCTACGTATTTCTCACTCTTTTGGCTAGAACCACGGCTTTCCATTGAAGCGAGATGGGACACCGGGGCTGTTAATTCACGTAACATACGCGCAGACTGCACCCCTCTCTGATACCCCAGGCGGGGCGCTGTGCTTCCCTCCTCCCTCCCTGCTCGCTGTCTCCTGGGAGCCCCCTCCACAGGCGTCCCCCGCATTCCCTCGCTGCTGACCGTGTTAGCGTAACCACTGTCTCCCACCTCATCTTTCCTTTTATCCACGGAGAGAGGACTTTTATGATTTCTAAATTACCAGTGGGACAATAAATCCAAAAACTGGTCCTCCAGATTCTTAAACATTTTAGAGTAGGACAACTGTAAACCACCTACTGTGTACTTACTGTCAATTTTCCACAATTAAATCAGTATGCGTTAACGCTGAAATAGATCAGTTGACTAGATTAGAGATCCACGTCTATAGGAAAAGTCTGATACGTGATAAAGCTGCCAGAATCGGTTCTGAAAAGATGGCTTGTGTAATAAACGTCATTGCTATGACTGACCATCCTTCTGGAAGGAAATAATTTCAGGCACCTGTCCCATCCTGTGCACAAAAATCAATTGCAGATCAATTGTCATTCTAAACATACAGGCGATGGAGGCAAGATTTGAGTGCGGGTCTATTTCACGGCAGGCGTTTTCAACGCTGATGGCTGTTGTCACTTTGCATTTCCTGAAGGAGAGGCAGAGGAGGACAAATGCGTTCTGTTGCGCGGCATTTGGTCGTCTCCATTCCGCCTTATTTTTGTCATTATAAATAACACTGTGACGAACATCCTCACGGCTGAGTGGACAAGTGGGTCCGTGATTCGGTTCTTGGAACACATTCCTAGCAACGGGTTAGAGAATACTCACATTTTTGAAGGATTGTGAAATGAATTGCAAGCTTGCTCTGCAGAAAGGCTGTGCTAATGTCAAGATTTTTATTTTCCTGTTTGGGACAGACCATTTGTTATAGAAAAGCATTGCATCCCCTTCTTCCTTTTTATATTGGCAAGCTTCTAATTAACTTAGGGCTTCCTGTGAATGTGGACTCTCTTCTTTACCCTTTTCTCCATCATGGCAGATAACACGCCCATGAAGAACACATCGCCCCTTCGACCCCAGAGAGCGCCTCCCCTCACGTCAGAGCCCCCCGGGAAGCCCCGGCCACGAGAACAGCAGGAGGGCCTCGCCCACTGTGGCCAGGAGCCCGTCCCCCGTCCCGGGCCGTGACCCACGTCCCGGGTAGAGCTCGGTGGGAGAGCAGTGCCCCCCACACCGCCCAGACACGCGCACTGCGGCGGCCTCCCCGCCTTCGTCATCTCCCAGGTGGCTAGTTCTCTCTGATGGAATCTCGAGTTTACTGCGTCAATTCCAAAGGCCATGAAATGAGATTTCTCTGCGTTCTGGCCTCCGCGTGAGGCCATGGGGTTCACGCAGCGTTAGTTATTCTTCTGTCACATACTGTCCGTACCTCCATCTGTAGCCGCCAAGAGACAGAGTGGAAATAATGACATCTCCCCAATTTCTGAACATAGAATTCCTGGTGAGTGGCCATTCTACTTACAATTTTTAAAGCACATATTGTGCTAATATCATCCCTGTGCCGAAGGAGACTGAAAGGAAGTTCTTCTCCGAGCAGGGCGTGTTATTTCTTATCATCCTCGGTGTGAAACAGGGTGGAGAAGGGTCACCATGGATGGCGCATGGCAGATGGAATGCGGAGCGCTCGCACGCTGCGGCCCGTCCGTCCCCCGGGGCCCGCGCGGTGAGAGCTCGGTGTCGTCTTGACGCTTTAGCAGGGACTCGAAGACTCTCACTGTCAATGAGGCGACATGGAAGTCGCTTCGATGGGCCCCCGACAGCAGCGCCGGCGCTCCTGCTGTGCGTGGCCGTGTGACCTGTGACCGCAGTGACCGCGGTGCTCCCCGCTGTCGTCCTCCCCAAAGCCCTGCCTGCTGCAGGCCAGCCGATGCTAGACAGAAGTCTGCGTTTCGACTTGTTCATTTACTTATTTTTAACACAGGCTGGTTTTTCTTCGGGCCAAACGTAGCCAGGAAGGAAAGACCCTGTATTGGTGTATGTGACACTAAAACGAAGCAATGCAGCGTCATTGACAGTCTCCTTAAATCTGCACCTAAAATATATATTTAGATAGATTTATTATGCAAAACGTGCACACAGTGCTTTTAGACATCAGCACAGTTAGCACAACGGCAATGATGCTTGTAAAGTCCCGTGAACTTTAGCTTTACGTACACACGTGCACACACATGTCTCCATACATGTGTGTACGTGTGTGTATCTGTTTGCATGCGTATGTGTGCATATAGAGCAATAACGCAGATTACAAGCGATTGGTTCAAGAGGCCACACGTTTTAGGTATTATGTGATGTGTCAATAAACCCTCACTACTTCAGCGCCTGGAACTTTTTTGCTTTATCTTTTAGTAGTTTGCACTTTCTTCTCTCTTCTAATATAGTCTTCAGATGAATGAATACGCTCAAATCCACACGTCATGGCAGAAGAGAATTGTGGGTACCACAGCGTTACCAGGGACGAGGTCTGAGCAGTCCTCACGCTGCCCTGGCCGAAGCACGTGTCTCGTGTCCCTCCGCCTTCAAAACCTCTCCCTGGCTGGTGCTGGATGCTCGTTATTCCTTCTCTGATTTTACGGGAATGGTGTCAGTTGGGATACTTTGCCTCTCATGTATGAGTCTGGCTTTTCTTCATCCCTCCTACTTGATGGCTAGCTACTAACAGTGAGCTTTTGACAGATGCAGAACGAGCGAGGCAATCTCTTGTGCCGATTCTATCCATTTGACAGCGGAGTTCAGAAAACTTTCTTGCAGTCATTAAAACAAAGTAAAATGTGAAATGCTTTGTGGTATTACTGTTACTGTTATGGCAACTGATGACTTAAGAAAGAAAGGATTTCTTGTAAGAACTATCATACTTTCATTTCATACTTTGCTATTTCTAGGAAATGTTTTGCTCTGTTAAGGGTAGCCATTTATAATTTTATTTTTTCAGTACAGCTCTGGAGCCTAGCTGAAATGGAAGTATCAGCCAGATTGAACCTTGTATTTTCATTCGTTATTGTTACGAGAAGTAAAGGTTAAAATTTTATAAGTGTTGGGGTAACTCAACCAGCTTTGACTAATTTTTTGGCGGAGTAAGAGAAAGAACAACCTAGTTTAAGGACTTAAATCATACAAATTAAATGTTTTTTGTTTTACAGTCTTTTTTCCTTTTTGTTCTTTTGTATTTTATTTCTTGGAACAGTTGTTTGCCAGAAGTAGATGTTTTCAGGAGTTAACAACCCAGCCAAAAAAGGTCCATCTGTGTGTATTATGCAATATTTATTGATATAGGTCATATTACGTTAATATATCAGTACCTGATGGGAATGTGAATTATTTACAGTGCGCATCTGTGTACTATTTTATGGTATTTGAAATAAAATGAATTTTTAATGTTCATATGTAACACGATCTGCCAAGCTTATCCTGGGAAAATTTTTCAAATCCAAACGGGGAGTCAGCTGCCATTTCTTTATCACTTTATCGATCAGGCCTAAAGCCGGACATCACCTTCAGTGACACTTTTCTGCTTTAACATGGACTCATCGCGTAAAACGTTTACACTCCCTCACGTTAATCATTTTCGAATCAGTTAACCTTAGAGTTCGCTTTAATGCCTCTTCAGACTTTTCTTGTGTGGAACCGAAGCTGTCCAAAAATAAAACATCAGTTTAGCTGACCTCACTTTCCCCTTAAACTTTGTAGTTTTATGTAACAGACAACATTAAAAGTTTTTCAGAGAAAATTTTTCGTGAGGGCATTATTAGACCTAGACGTCATGAATCACGTGATCAAGCTCTCAGGAACTCTGGATGGAGAGAGGTGCGTGCTGGCGTTCTGGCCCGTCAGCCAAGGCTGCGTCAGCTGCGGGACCCCAGTGTAGAGCCCTCACCTCCCCGACCCGTCAGCCGACGTCAGGGCCCCAGGCCCCGCCACCCCGTTGTCACTCCCCTCTTCTCTCCTCACATGTGGGCTGACACCGTCTGAAAGGAAGGCAGAGTTTGCTCATAGTGTTCGTTTGTGATCTGTACTTTTTTCCTTTGAACGTGACAATTTTCATTTTGCTGGATTGCGTGTTACAGAGCTGCTTTCTGTCGAGTGGATGGCACGCAGTGTTCCTGAGCTGGACTGCCTGCCCGCAGCAAGGCTCTTTCCTTATCCATCCGTGGCTGTGAACCGTATTAAGACATTTATTTGGTTAATTAGTTCACGTCAGGGGTTAAAGGGAATCAAGACTTTGAAATGGTCATGGTGTTCTCAGGACAGAGCAGCGGAGTGGAGCGCGCTCGCCCAGCTGTTTTATTCTGGGTCTGGGTCTGATAAGCCCAGCGATGGGCGGTGAGCTGGGCCTTGTGATGCAGACTCCCCTCGCTCACGGTAGATGAGCAGATGCTCGAATACGCGCCTTAGGAAGTGATCGGGTAGCTATTGAGTTTATACGGATTCTTATTTTTTACTATTTATTTTTACAAAGTTTATTATTATTGGTGTTTTTATGTATGTGACATCGGCAGACAAAATCCAGTCAGTTTCAGATGCACAATTGAATAGTGAGGTTCATGTATATCGCATCGTGTCCCCCTCCCATGGTTAGATTTGTTCCTGTCACCAGGTATTTGACCCCTGTGACCCCATCCACCTACCCTCTCCCTCCCCCACTTGTCTCTTGTCCGTGTCCACGAGTCTCTGATTGTCCTGTTCATTTGCTGCGTTTCGATGTACATCCCACATATAAGTGACATTATACTGATCTTTTAAATATTTCTTAGCAAACTAAACCCTGCTAATCGCAGAACAGTTGGATGAGAGAGAAACGTAAAAGGAGAGGGTTTGAAAGTACGCATGCCCCACCACCCAGAGGTCCGGGTATTTAGTGGATTTCCTTCTGGCCTTTTCTATTTGTGTGTTTTTTTTTTCCACAAAGTTTAATTGTCGCTGTGCGCCGTGGAACTACAGCTGACACTTTCCGAGCGCGTATTTCCCGGAGGGCAGCGAGCACAGAGCTTTGCATGTGTGTCCGTTTCGTGTGCACAGCGGTGTGTGAGACGGTTATTCCTCGGTGGTGATTCTGAGACATAGAGACTTAACTGTCCGAACATTTGACATTTGAGACTCCAGTCTGGACAAGGTGGCATGGACCTGTTTCACCCCCTTCCCCCAAGCATAGCTGTGAACCCCAAAAGTAGTGCATGGCGGTTCCTGAGCCTTTCTCCACGGCCCGCCTCTGCAGCCCCGTTAGTCTGCGACCTTGCGTGGCTGGTGGCTCCATGCAGTCACGTGTGGGCCATGCCGCATGTAAACGTACAAGTGCACGTGTGCATACGTCTACATGTGTGTGCACACGTCTACATGTGCATGCATGCATGTCCTCCCTTTAGCTCTACCAGCAGTGATCAATAGTAGATAATACAGTTGGGTTTTCTTTCTCCAGCTTCTGTCACATAGTTGAAAAGGCCCATTAACTATTGGCCGTTGCAGTCACCAAAGACTTGAGGTTCCCAGTGGCACAAACCCGACATGACCTGTTAGGTAGCACTGAGTGAAATTGCCAGTACGGTTGCTAAATGTAATACTTCTGACTTATGGAGACGGCAGTTACATGCGGTTCAGAGAACTTGCTGGAGCGCAGGGACTTCCCAGGAGGGTCCTGGAGTGGCTCCCGGGGGCATGGGGGCCACAGCGGGGTGCAGGCACTGGGGGCCTCCAGGGCTGGGCCCGGGGTGTACCCGCTCTCCCTCCATCTCTCGCCTCCCCGTCTTCCTAGCCATGGGCTCTGCTGCGGACGAGCGGCCCCCCGCGCTGCTCGCTCCCTCACCTTGCCGCCCTGTGGGCAGAGGGCTCGGGGCCTCTCCCTGCGGGTCTGTGTGAAGCTCCAGAGAAGGTGGAATGAGCTTGGTGTGGGTCGCACGCCCGGCCTGGGTGGCCCTCGGCGAGGGGCGGCGCACAGCGTGAGCAGTGTGGACGGGAGGCGGAGGCTGTTGCAGAGTGAAGGGGTGACGGGAGGGTGAAGGAGGGGCGACAGGCCGTCAGGGTGACACTGGGGACCAGGGGCTGCTCTGGTCCGTGTCTGGAGTTACCAGGGCGAGATCTCTGAACGATGGTTAAATCAGGAACAGAAAAGCAGTTTTGAAAGTTCACGTAATTATCGTCGCTTCTGAGTTCAGTAGAATTTTTCTCCTTTGTGGATGACAGGCCTGTGTGTACTGGAGACCATCGCAGATATTCCAAAGTAGCATCTAAACAGGGAATCATATTTGTATACTTATAATAGGCGCTTTTAGGCCAATGTGCATTCAGTTACTAATTCAGTCGCCTTTCCCTGCTGCGCTGACTTGTTTGACTGATGGTGTTTGGTAGAAACAATGCTAAATGCTTCCCATCCTCCAAGGTTTTCTGAAAACGAGAACGAGGACAGGAGCAGACCTGGCATCTCCACCCGAAGGCATTTCCTCGAAGCTTTTGGTCTGTAACTCGGAAGCCGAGCCGAACTACGACATGTGAATAACTGTTTATGCTGTTATTACACAAGGCGGACATTCACGTGGAGATAAAATCACAGACAGTACAGAGGAATGACTCAAGGTTCGAGAATGGAGGAATTTACGGTGCTGCGTTCTGACTTGATAGCTTGTCGGCACAGGAAGCACCGTTGGAACGACGCAGCTGTCCCCTCGGTCGGCGGTGGCGGGCAGTCCGGCCGCTGCGGCCAGCGTGGCTGACGCAAAGACCCGGTGAACCCTGCTCGGATCCATCTCTAGAAAAATACGTTCTCTGCCAGTGAATTTTTGTGTTTCTTTGCCAGAGAACAGACACAAAACGTTTTAAGGTTTCCTTTGGTGCCAGTGGCACCTCAGCCACTCACACGTCCATGACTCACCTGGGCGGCTGCAGGGGCTTTGCTGTCACCTGTCTGAAGCCTCGTGGAAAAGCGGAGCTAATTCAGCTCACCTGCGTGTCGTGCTGTTCACGCTTCCCAAACCCCTTCCGCGGTCACAAAGGTCAACCTCAGAGTCACCCTGCGTAGCATAAATGGAGATGACACTATTTTTTTTTTCTTTAAAAACCCACCTAAGAAACAAAAACAAGCACCAATGAACTTAATCTCATCCACACGGCCGTGGACGTCACAAGGGCAGGGACTGTTTGTCCGTGCTCTGTCCCCAGCTCCCAGGGTGGTGCTTGTCACTCGACAGACGTTCCAGGGCGATGGATGTTGGACACGTTTAAACCGTGCCGGGCTCCTCAGAACCTGAAGGACACGGAGGAGCTTGCATCGGCAGAAGAGAGACACGCACGGCCCCGGGAGACCAGGCTGGTCTCACAGCCGCCGGCCTCGAGTCCAGCTCTTTGAGGTCTGCTGGTTCATCCGAGAAACTCAGACAAATTTTGAATTCAGCTTTTATTAGGAATGTTTGTCTTATTACAAGGGTATCTTAAACGTTATTTGTCAGAAAGTAACACTCTTCTTGAAACGGTTCTGTGTGTATTGCGAGCGACCCTAACTAGCATATCTCGAGGGTATCTGTATTGCTTTTGAGAACTACGAATGCCCAGTGGATTACACCCCGCTTAAGTGCTGTCTGAATGCTGACAACATCCAAGTTCATCCTCCGGTCTGTACCTTGCCCCTGAATTCGGTTGACTGGGCAAACAATTTTGTCCCTGGCTTGTTTCCGTCCCAGCTTCCGTCCGCCGTGTGGAAACGCTATACCTTGTCCCTGGATCTTGAGAGTCTATCCTGGTTTGATCATCGCTGAACACCGCTGGCACCATCACCTCTGTTCAGTGAATTAAACGAGGAGGCCACTAGACAGGTGGCTCTGACGCTGTGCCGCCCCCCGTCTCAGCCTGCGACGGCCTTGGCGTCGCAGTGTCAGGAGGCTGAGGTTGGCCTGGCCCAATGGCCGGCGAGGCTGTGAGCTGCAGCCAGTCCCGTGACTGCCCTCCTTCGCCTCCCCGCTTTCCCGGTACAAGTGTGTCCCCTGGGTCCTGTCCTCGGAGCACACCTGAGCCCTTCCAGTGCGGTGCCGCCCGATTCAAATCGGTTTTGCTCAGATAAACGCTCAGCATTTCTGAGATGCCTGAGTGGATCTTTTTGCAGCGCTCGCTGGGTCGGTGCTGTTGTCCCCTTGTCTGCTCTTGTCCCATGGCCCAGTCCCCACGTGGCAGCAGCATAACCCTGGAAACACACGTCAGGCCATGGTGGCCCTACACATCACCCCCAGACGCCGCCCGAACAGCCAGAGTGAAGGCCTGGGTCCTCCCTGGCCAGGCAGCCCCACGTGTCCCCGCGTGTCCCCGCATGTCCCCACATGTCCCCTCGCCTCCCGTTGCCCTCTCCTCCCTGTGTCTGCCGCAGCCGCTCTGCGTCCTGCCACTCTCCCACGTGCCGGAGTCACTGCTGCTCCGGGGCTGCGCGTGTTCAGACTCCCCTCCCCCCCAGAGGCCTGATGGCACGCGCGTGCCCGCACTTGTGCCCGCCGTCACCTGGAGGTCACGTTTGCCGTGCGGTCTCCCCATTGGTCCTGCCCCTGAGTCTACACTCCCTCTTCCCCCAGACTTCTTCCTCTGGACACGTACGTTTCTAACTGATACGTGGTTACGCGCTGAAGGCGTTTATCCCCTCCCTCCCTCCGGCCCCCAGCGGCCCCCCAGGAGACGTGCTGATCGGTTATGTTGGTGAGTGCTCTTTAAAGGGTGGTTATTGGCCGGGTGTAGTACCTGGCACATAGTAAGTGCTCAGTAAATCATTTATGAATCAAGACGAGGCCCCTAAATTTGTTTTGATGACTTGGCGCTTTCTCTCTGCATGGCTCACGCGTGGCTGTCACATTTTTACATTCTAAAGCCGTGGGAGGTAGGATCAGAAGCCTGGCTGCCAAGAGCATGTTTGCTTACAGAATACACGGCTTCTAACAAACTAAGTTCCTCTCAATATGGATCCCAACAAGATTCATTATAGGCCTGGCCCTGCTTCGGGGACATGTTTTTATAATGAACCTGTAAGCGATGAATATTTCACTTTCTTTTCAAAGTTTTATTTTTAAATTCACGTTTGATTTTATTTTCTTGTTCAAACAGGTTGAGAAAGATGAACAAAAGGGCCAGTGGGGGGCGGGGAGTTGCAGAGGAAATATACAGTCATCATAAATATTTTAGGTCTCCGTGAGTTACCAGCCCACAGCTATGTCTCACGGTCGGTCTAGGGCAGAATGCAGCGCCCTTTCTCGGAGCTGGCGTTTGCCTGGGGGACGTCAGACGGGCGTTTGGGACACTGCACGGTGCCCTAGTGAGAAATGCCACCAAGCGCAAGGCAGATGCCATCACTAGAGTCTCAGACCGTACGGTGCAGTTTGTAAAAATGACTTGCCATTATCAGCTCTGACCCTTACCTTTCAAATAACATTTTCTGTTTATTCAAGCAAAACATGCTTGTCGGAGAGAATGTGTTGGCTTTAAACCCCAGCCAGGACGGCATGCTGTCACAGATGCCTGGCTTCCCACCCCCATGGACCTTTGAGCAAAAGGATAAAAGCTCGAGAAAGACACAGGTGCCGGGAACTTGCATCGGAGCTCGGGGGACCCTGTGGAGACTGAAGGCTGCCTGAACGGTGGCCCGGCCAGGCAGGAGGTGGCCGCCCTCCGGGGAGGTGGGCAGCCAGGGGCGCCGGGAGAGTCTGGAGGAAAGCTTTCTTTTTAAATTATTTTTAAATTGTGGTAAAACATACTTAACATAAAGTTTAGCATTTTAACCATTTTTCAGTGTGCAGTTCGTGGCACTGAGGTCTCCCTCACCTTTCCCAGACCGTGAATTTTATTTCCCGCCGAGTTATCGCGTGAGTGTCAGCCCCAGCGGCTCCGGCTGCTCCAGGCCTGGTCGCGCTTTTGTGCGAGGACGCTCGCTGAAGCGGGCGGGAGGACACGTTTAAAGCGCAGGGTCAACGACACACGAGCGGCTCCCGGAGCTGGGGAGGGAGGGGGACCCGATTCCCCGAGCCCCGCGCCCGGGGAAGCTTCCTCATCTTGTCCAATGACCAAAGCAGTACGCGTTAGGGGCCGGTCCGATGTCCCTACTCCAGGGAGAACGTCCATGGGTCGGGCGAACGCAGGGCCCTGCATCCGTGCAGCACCGTCCCCGAGGGAGGCGGCCGAGGGCGGGCGTGACAGGGAGCCGGACGGGGCCTGGCTGGCCAGGAGCGCGGGGTGTCCTGGGGGGAGCAGGCCCCGTTTTCCAGGGCAAGGAAGACGAGCTGGAGAAAGCCGAGCTGGGGGATTGCGACGGGGGACGTTAGGGTTCCTTCCCTGGCAGGTGTTTCCGTAACGGCAGGCTGACTTATGCTCTGACTAGTGAAGGAGCTGGGCCACTGGAGGGATCTCAGTTTTGTGCGTCCCCACATAGGAATTAATTTTATCAGTGCCTTTAAAAAAAGTGAAGGACCAAAAGAGAGACAGACAGACAGAGAGACAGAGACCGCAGGCAAATTAGCGCAGGACTAAAATTCTAGGCATTATTTGCGTTTTTGGGTGGCAGGGCGGGACCAAAGGACTTGCTAGGAGGGATGAATAGATAGAAAAATGGGTTTTAAAGGCAACCACCTTGAGTACAAAGAACAGAGGGGCAGCTTTTAAACCAGTAGAAGAAAACTCGACCCATCTAACCAAAAATAGGAAGGGGGGAGGATGAGGGAGGAAAACCACCAAGTACTTTAAGTGAAAATGTGAAAAAAGTGACCAAAATCGAATGCAACAGTAATTACAGCATATATTACTGAGTTATCCTTTATAAAGAGAAAACTCTTAGGCTGGATGGAAAAACAATAGGTAAAAATGAGTTATCTAGAATAAACATTCTTTAAAAAAAAAGTTGAAAATAAGAGGATAAAAAGATACATACTCCTCAAATATGAACCAAGAGAAACTAGCGGTAACAAAGTAAATATTGGAGAGAGAGGGGGTGTTACCCACTGATAACAAAAGCAACAGCGGGACCTCGGAACCATAGGTCTCTAACAATACAGCTGAGCTGCACCGCGCAGCCAGCGACAGAACTGCAGAGCGAGCAAGGGAGAGAAAATCAACAACTGTATCTGAAGATATTTCACACGCTGCTTTCAGATGCCGATCAATCCCGCAGTCAGAAAAGAAGCAGATGCGAAGACCTGAGCTATCGGAAATACTCCTTAACCTGGATGCTGAACACACAGGAAATGTGCATGGTTTGTGTTTATATGGAATGGTTATAAACATAAACCATGTGTCATACCGTAAAGGCAGCCTCGATAACATCTCAAGAACGGAAGTCACACAAATTAGGTTTCCTCAATATATATTGTGTAATATAATAAGAAATGACTAACAATAGATAATACCCCCCCCAATTCCTCATGTTTACAAATTAAATATTTCTAAATAGCCCTTAGGTTAAAATAATACAAAATGAAATTATATATTTAGAACGGAAAGATAAGACATTCAATGTCAGAATTGTGGGACATAGTTCGAGTAGTGCTTCACGCGATTTGGAGTCTTAAACACATTTATCAGTAAACAGGAAAGGTGAAAAAATCAGTGAGCCAAGCATTCAACTCACAAGTTGATGTAAAAGAACAAAACCAAATCAAGAAAGGAGAAGGAAGGAAATAATAAAGGTAAAGCAATAAAGAAATAAATGAAAGCAACAAAGTACAGAATTATAATGACACTGAATGGTAGACAAGGGTAAGAAAATCAAAAGCTGGTGCTTCGAAGGATAAGTAAGATAGACCTCCGTCTGACAGACTGAACAAGGAGAAAAGAAAAGATATGAACAAAAGATGAAGGAATAGCTGTGTGTCTAATACATTTTCAAATGATAAAAGAGTATTGGAACAAATATATACTAACAAATTTTGGGAGGAAACTAAATAAAATGAATAGATGTCCAGAGAAAGATATAAAATGTTAAAAAACTGTCACAAGATGAAATAGAGAACATGACTAATATACGATTAGACGGCCACGTAGAATTAGTCCAAGACCGTTCCTTCCAAACTCTCCAGGGAGAATTTTATGGCTGATTTCTGGAAAACCGTTAAGAAATAAACATGTTTTTATCTTTTACAAGTTCTTCCAGAAAATAGAAAGCAGAGAAGATGTCCTGCTCGTGTTATAAAGCTACTGAAACTATTATCAGATAATGTATGAACGTAACACTACCCATTAGAAGAATGAAGGAAACAATATTACCTGAAACAGTGCAGCAAACGCATTCGCTAGAGTGCAACACCCGAGTTGTGATTGTAAACACACACGTCGTGAGTAGGGTTGGAAGGGACCTTCCTGAAGGTGACATTCCAAAACCATATTAAGGGCTATACTTAATGAAGAACTTTAGGCGCACGTCTTCTGACATCGGGCGCCAGTACACGGACGTCAGTCGCAGGCCACGAAGAGCGGGAAACAGCAAGTCACTCCACTCCCGGTTTTCTGTGGGAGGAGGCGGCGTCCAGCGCACCCGCTGCTGCAGGGCTGCTGTCAGGGCCGAGGGGCAGGTGGGGGCCGGCAGCAAGGCCACAGTGCCGTGTTATCATCCGAGGACCAAGGACAGGAAGTTGGCTGCCATCGCCACTGTCATTTCCGTTTGCTTTTTGCCCCGCGGAGCTGGTAAGGAGATGCCAGAACGCAGGCTCGCCAACACCTCTCCAGCCCCACTGTACCCCGGAGCAGGAAAATGGCCTTGGCTTTACCTTTCTCTCCCAAATCTCGGGGGGCGCGTCTGGCCGCAGGCCCAAAGGAGTCTGGGAAATGTGGATTTTAGGTTTCAATTTTACCCAGATACAGGGAGTGGGGGATGGAGTTTGTGTCCACTGTCTCTGTCGCCGTCACACAGCGGTGGCGTCTGGATGAAGTGCTCTCCAGGAGGACAAGAGGCGTGAGTGCCGACAGGCTAGCAAGCATGGTCCTCATCTTTAGACCATAGGGTCCCAGCCAAACGAACATATAAACTGGTCATTAGAACTGGTTTGCTCACTTGAAAACTTAATGTTTGTATTTTTATATTTATTTGCTCACTTAAAAGTTACACCTTGCTAGTTTTAAATGCAGTTAAAGCTGGCGAATAGGGTATGGAGAGTTCAAAACAAATACATCAGCTAGAAGTTAGGAAAGCAAGGGAAAACGGAAGTGGGCCCGAGAGCTACACTCAGAGGTGAGGCTGGCAGAGAGCAGTGGAGCACGCGGGCCACTTGCCACGGCCGTGCCCTGTGTGGGTGGCACGTGCGCAGCAGCCAGCAGGAACGGGGAGGGCCCGGCCTCGGGCCCACGGCCCCTCAGAGGAGCACAGCTTTGCAGAGCTGGGGCCGGGGGGCTGACGTGGAGAACATGGGGGGTGTCATGGACGGTGTCTTGGTGGCCCCCTCACAGAGCCTCGTGAAGAGTCCCACAGGGCCGCCCAGTGCTCCTCCTGTCGTCCCCGACGTGCGGGCTGGGCGAGCGGCCGGGCTGTGGCAGGGTGGCCCTGGGCGGCGCTGGCTCTGCCGTGCGCTCACGGAAGGGAGCTCCCTACAGGTCTGATACCTTCGGAGGGAGACTTTGACCTTAAACCTGTGAGAGTGGCTCCTTGTGATGTGCAGTTGACACTGGTTTTCTGTTTTCGTGGGAACCGTGTCCCCTGGGGTGACCAATACACAACACCTATTGAATGAATTTAGCATCTTCCTGTTGGAATGTTTATTTTTAAAGTTTCACTTAAGCATCCTGTATTATTTAATTTAGAGTTGGATTATTGAGGTTGATTATTAAATGATATAATAACTGTAACATCTACATCTCTCTTCATAGATCGATAGCTAGTTACATGTATGTTATCTATAAACTTACTTTAGATAACCAGTCTACAAAACCTTGGTTTCGATGATGTTATGGTAGGTTATCTTTGTGGTTCACGAAGTAGCTTTTTATGTTCGAGTTTGTCATAAGGGAATTCCCAAGTTCAGTCTTCTAAAAGTCATTATTAGCTCGTCTAAGTCTTTAAAAAAAATAGCCAGCTTTGAGGAGTGCGAGGACCTCACTAATGATAGCATTCTTGCTGTTCGGAGAATAGCATCAGTGGTTTCATTCGGCCGAGCCGTTCCAGCGTGATTAGAGGAAGTGGCCCCTGCCCCCGTGCTCGGTTAGACCTGCTGTCTGCATTTCTCTGAGCTGACTGGTGGACCGCTGCCTGGCCCGTGGAGAGCCACAAGCTGTTCTCTCCTCTCTCCCCCTCACTCCGTCTTCCTGCCTGAGTTAGTCACTTGCTGTCCCATTAGGAAGATCTTTAAAATCTACTCATTGGATTTCTAAGCGCGCAGGGGAATCTACCTAGCAGTGCCCAGCCATCCAGGGACGAGCCGCTGCTCGTGGCGGGCACTTACGGGTGGGATGGCTCGGCCAGAGCGAGCGCTGCTTTTAATTCAATTCGGCAGTCTGGGTGCTCACTATGCTCAGAGCACCGTGGATGCCAGGAGTCCTGATAACTCGTTTCTAGTTTTACGTAAGTTACGCTCCCACTGTTCTCTGTTATTTTGCTAGAACTTTCATTTGTTTAATGGTATTTCACGGATCTTGTAAGGTGAGCCAGCTTTAATTAACGGCACGCCTAGGCCAAGACGCCCCTTGGCGGGGACGTGGGGCCGCTTGGGGATTAAGATGGGCTTTGTGCAGTCAGAAGGGGACACATTCCATCGAAAGTTACGAAGCAAACCGGGCGCCGCCCCGATAAGGAGCAGAGAAACAGGTGACAGAGGGGAAGGAAAGTCCAGGGGAACGGGCGAGCTGGAGTTCTAGGACTAAGGAGGCAGTGACAGGCCCGCAAGCTGACAAGGCCACGTCCTCCGAGCTAGGGACGCTGTCTGAGCGTGACTGTCACCTGGGCGCCATGTGGCCCCTCAGCACATGGAGAGCAGCGAGTGGCCCCTTCCCACTGGGTGGGTCACTGCTGAGCACACGCAAGGACCCCAAAGGGTGCCTCTCGGAAGACTGGCCCTGGCCGGGATCTGTCTTAGCTGTGGCCGTCGTGACATGTACAACAGACAGGGCAGTGCAAACAACAGGAATTTCTCTCACGGCTGCGGGGGCTGGGAGCCCAAGGTCAAAGGCCAGCAGTCCTGGTCCTGGGGTGGCCGCTCTCCTGGCTTGCCGATGCCCACGGTGAAGGCGGGGAAGGGGCTCTCGCACGTGTCTTCCACAGGCACGGATCTCAGGGCGAGGGCCTGCCCTCCCCACCTGCTCCAGTCCCCAGCGCCCCCCAAGCCTCCTCTCCCAGTAGCACCAGGCCGGGGGGTGCGGTTCCGCAGGCGAGTTCTGGGGGACGGGAATGTCCAGTCCACGATGACGTCTCATCTCTTTTTTTATGTCACCGAGGAGTACATTTATACGTTTTCTGGAGGGAAAAACAAAAAAAACAAAACACATTCGCTGTAATAGTGGTTTGGGCTGGCTCTTAATTTTTTTAGCTCAAGAAAAATAAATCTAGAAATGATAAAATTCCATTAACTAAGTGCTTCAAAGGGGTCTTCTTAGTAAAGGCAGTACGTCTGTCCAGAGAGTTTGGGGTCCAGCTCCTGGACAGCATTCAAACCCGTCCGGCTCTCCCTGCTCTTTGTAAGGCGACGGGAATGGATCAGAAGCCAGCTCCCCAGTCTATCGTGTGTCACTAAAACCCCGAACACGACAGCGTCCGTCTCGTCACAAAGCAGGAGGCCGCGCATTGTTTATTTATTCCTTGTGACGGGCGCGAGTTCAGAGGCCCGTGAGTGGCCCCGGGGAGCAGGAGACGGAGCCTTTCACCTGCGCAGCTGTCCCCGGGGGACCCCGGTCAGCGGGGAGCCGGCGTTCCCGCCTCGCTCAGGAGTGCGTTTGTTTACCGGGACGGTGTCGCAAGGTAAAGAGGAAAGGAAAGAGCTAATACTTTCTCATTTCCAGCTCTCGACAGAAATCTCCCCTCAAACCCCTCGTGTGCTGGCTCTGTTGCGGGTCATTATGAATAACATGGAATGGCAACGCTGTGCTGTTCGGACTTTTTTTGTGTGGCCCTCACCCCCAAGTAGGTCCCTTGGGGTCACCATTGTTGACAGCGGCCTGCCCCAGGCCAAGGCTTCTGAAATCTCACCCGCCATCTGCGTTGACTGTGAACTAGCTGAGGGGCGTCTGAAGGCAGGATGAGCTGGGAGAGAGCCCGGCCCGGCCCCCGGGGACTGGTGAGCAAGGATGGAGGTCACTGAGCAGAGCAGTCCCGGGGGCAGGCGGATGGCAGTGGTGACGGCTGGAGGTCCCCGGTGCCTTACGTGTGGGTCTCTTGGGTACCGGTCCAGGGCATGGCGCCGGGCCCTCCGCTGGCCGACAGACAGTGTCTACCTGAGTGTTTCGCTTGCGCTATGGTCAAGCTGCCAGGAGAAAGCAAGTCACAAACAGCAGCCCCCTTTTTGTCCAGTGGAGGAGACGTCACCAGTCCCCGAGTGAAACACGCGCAGCCGTGTGCATAAAACACACGCAGACAAAGAACGGTGTTCCTTTCTCGCCCCAGAAACGAGAGCTTTCACGCTGCACTTTGCTCCTGATGCTTTTGTGATTTGGGTGGCAGGTGAGTGCTTTAAATTATACACCTAGTGCTGCAGAGCAGAAGCCAGCTGTGCTGCTGGCACCGCCCACCCCTGGCCTTGGGGACAGCAGTGTCATTTCCCTGGAGCTGGGGCATCTGAGGGCGGGCTCGGCGCTCGGCCGTGAGGGTCCGAGCAGGGGCAGCGGGCATCGTCACGCTGCCATCTGCGTCACTGCGGCTGCTGGCCGTGTGGACCGAGGCACAGGAGCGGGGAAGCGGGAGGGGGCACGGCCGAGGCCAAGCTGGCCGGGTGGGTGCAGCCGAGGGTCCGTCCGGATGGGCTGTTGGGCAGACGTGGCATCACATGGAAGGGCTGGTTACAGGTCCAGACAACAGCTGAGTTCAAGGCCAGCTCTGCAGGAGGCAGGGGGGGTTGAGCCGGAGATAGGGCAGGTACAGGGTTGGGGAGAAAGCGGCCAGGAGTGGCAGTCCAAGGGGATTTTCAGCATTTGGGGGTTTCCAGAGAAACAGAACCAATAGGAGACTTGCAAGTGTGCGTGCATGCGTGTGTGTGTGTGTGTGTGTGTGTGTGTGTGTGTGTGTGTGTGTGTGTGCGCGCGCGCGCGCGCGCGTGTGCGTGTATTCCCTCCCCACTCCCTCCCCACTCCCTCCCCACTCCCTCCCTTTCTCTCTTTCTTCCCAAAACACTCTCACGGACACACCCAGAAACAGTGTTTAAGCCGCCACCTGGGCATCCCGTGGCCCACTCAGGCGACACGTTGCCTCGTGACCTTGTGGGACTGTGACCTGGCTCCTGCGCGCGCGCGTCCCATCTCCCGCCGGGCTGTGAGCACATCCAGGGCGGGCCCCGCCCCCACGTTCTCTGCAGCTGGCCGGTGCTTTCCACGCACTGAATGTTCAATAAGGATGCATGGGATGCTTCATTGATCCAATAAACTTATGTCTATGCCAATACAGACTCGCGCTTGAAAAGCTGCGGGTAAATCAATTCTTTGCAAATTGAATCTTATTTCACATGGACCGGGGATGGTCGGCATTTAAAGGGACCCCTTTAAAGGGTGAACCTTGGGGAGTCCACATGTCCTTTACCCTGCCATTCCCCTCATCCAGACAGGAAGCTGAGTCACAGAGATGACATGCCAGGTCACAGTCCGGTGCGTCCGTCACGTGTGAGCATCCGTCACACGAGGCGCACCTGCTCTCGTGTCGCGGACGACCTGGTGGAAAGCTCGGCTGTGGGGACTGTGACATGGTGGGCTGGCGTCACATCTCCAGCAGCACTTACCGCGGGTCTGCAGGTGCGCGGCGGCCTTGTTGCCGTGAGGACATGGTTTCATGCGGTGCGGACAAGCAGAGTCTGCGCCACGCTCTGCGTAACAGCGCTTCGGACGGTGACAGACCCTGCAGGCGACGGTGCCCGCCACACGGTGGAGCCAGAGGGTCCCTGCCCCCTCCTAATGTAGCCATCACAGCACAGAGCACACGCGTTACTCACGCGTGCGTGGTGGCGCTGGTGTGAGCCAGCCCCTGCCCTGCCCGTGCTGTGAGCGTGCAGAGATGCGATTGTGCACGGGGCATGATGCTTGATGGGAGCGGGTGACGGCGGACCTGGCTCATGTGTGTGCCGCGCTCTTGATCCCGCGTCACACTCTTCCTACCGCACAGAGAAAGCTCGCTGTGCGGCCTTGCGCGCTGTTCCCCCCGCAGCTCCTCGCGCATCTTGTCTGTACCCGTTCCCTCGGCCCCGACTTACCCGTGCGTCGTTTCCTGTGACGTGCCGCACGGGCCTCAGGCCGGGAGGGCAGGCGTCCCACGCCGTCTGGGTGCGTGGCGGGCTGTCCCGTCTGGGGCTCTGATGTCCTCACGACGACAGCAGCACTAGCGGTGCGTTTCTCGAGACGTGTCCCTGTTCTTAGTGACGCGCGACTGCACCGAGTGGCAGCTCGGTAAATAAAAGCACAAAGCAGAGCCACGTGCAGGCAGACAGAGCGTCTGGCTCAGGAAATGAACCTGTGAACACCCCAGGCCCAAGGCCTTTGGTTTTCCTCTGTGACCGAGGGTGACAAGCGCGCTAGACGGATGCCGAGTCCCGGGGTGCCGAGTGTGTGCTCGCAGGTCCCTGCTGAGCTGACAAAGGCTTTGCGGTCAGAGGTGAGAGAGATGTTGAAGAAGATTTAGCGAAACCTTTTGAGCACTGTGCTGCCTGAATTATTCATTTTAGATGGATCGAGATTTATCAGCATCTGTTTGGGGTCGGTTCGGCGTCTCCCTGCTGCGTCCTGGAATCCAGCCGTTTATCAGATGTGAGCAACGCGAGGAAAAAGCAAAGTTCCTTCGGATCACTGTTTTGGATGATCCAAATAAAAGAAATTAAAGAAGCAAAGTGCGCGTTTGATCCGCTCTTCTTTCTCTTCGTGGGCGTTTTCACGTGGCTTCTGCTTGTCGAAGATGATTTCGAAACTGTCTTTTGCTACAAAAGAAGCTTCCTTTTCCTTTGGGATTTTAGTTTCTTGACATGGAACAGTAAATCGGCTGTGTGGGCCGGGGTAGATGAGTACTGCTGTTAGCCAAGGGCTGTCATACAGAGACTCACTCGTTTAATTCTCGCGATGCTGGGTTCGGAGGGGCAGAAATCATCACCCCAGTCTACAGATGCGGGAACAGACTCGGGGGAATAAGGAACGTGAGCACACAGCTGCGTGGTCCGTCACCAGCGCTGTCTCCGTGGCCCGAGCGTCTGTGTTCAGTTTTTACGTGTGTGACTGGTATCGGCTGTCGTGACCATATTCTCGAAGCCACCGCGGTGTTATGACGCGATAATGCCTTGCATCACCGCGCTGTCCGGGCAGCACAAGAAGTAAGCGGAAGTGGAACCTTTAGCGACCCACACTCTCAGACTTTGCGCTCGTCACGGTCCCCACCCAACCAGAGCCGGAGGCTTGTCGAGCTCGTGGGGTGGTGCTGGGTCAGGATGTGCACGGTAGACCCGGAGTGGAAACCTCGCTCTCATGTTGGTGTCATGGGCTTGCGGGTAAGCTGTGCAGGGGGTCAGAATATTGGAAACGGACATCAAAACGCACAGCCCGTGGCAGGGGGCCTCGGGTCCGTCCCCGGACCGCCGAGGGCTCTCGTGTCGTTTGCTCCCCTCAGCGAGCGCTCCCGAGGAGAGGGTGGATGTTGGTGGGTTTGAAGCAGACACGTACGTGGTCTTTCCTGAGTTCCGGTTGGTTCACAGTAAAGAACCATTTATTCAACTGAGTGTGAATAAATGATGCCATCGCCAAGACACCAGTCGAGAAGGCGGATTACGGATAAACGGGATAATCAGACTCCAGAACAAAGATTTATTATTTCCCAATGAGGTAACAAAAATAATGAAGTAAATCAGACCAACAAGTGAGTGGACAACTTAGAATATTCTGTTGGCCATCTAAAACATGACTGCTAAGAAGTTTGAAATCACTAAATCACAGGAATTTCTGGCTTCATGCAGCCAGACTCTGTTCATCTAAACGTATTTCGAGGGAGATTCGGTGGCTGTCAGTCACCCTTCGGTGCACATGGGACCCCAAGGGAAACGGAAGCAGCTGATGCCCAGGCGTCTGGGTCTGTTTGGGCCAGGGGCGGCCTGCGTATCAGCATTCTAAAATCTCCCCGGGGGACCCCGATGTGCCCCCAAAGTTAAGAGCCACTTTTTTTTTTTTTTTAGTGACAATAGCTCTTTAAATTATCTTTGGTGATTTTCTACAGGTAGATTTCCGTGTTCTCGCATTTTGACGAGGGCTGTCCTGTGCCAAGGGCGACAGCTCGGACCAGCTTGCGGGGATTCGGCGTGCTGACCTTTATCTGTAAGGTTTTGCATTTGGGACGGCAGTTCCCGGGCAGATTACCCTTTTCCTTCCGCAGCACCACAGGGCCGAGTGCCAGGACCTCGGCTTCTGAAGCCTCCCGACAGACCCTTTCCAAGCTGCTCTGAGCCTGCGGGGCATGGCAGGGCCTCGCTGATAAGTCACCCTTTCATCCGATGGACGTGGGGAGGATCCCTGGCCACCCAGGGGAGGCCGTCCGTTATTAATCCCTTTCTGGCTGTCCTTCATGTGTCTGCCCAGAGGCCCTGGCACCGGGTACGCTGTGCAAGTCATACAATTAAAGACATATTTTGCACCGGCTGCTCATCCTGACATTCGGGAAAACAAATCGCGTAACGGCTGAGCTTCCTCCTTTGCAAGAACGTGCGCCAGGGGGCTTTTTGGTGTCCTCCTCGGTGGAATTTGCGGTGGGCCTACTGTGCACTGCTGGGTGGCAGGGGGTTACTGTGCCTGATGGGGCTGCAGCTGCTGGAAGCGAGCCAGCATCTTTGCGTGCGTGTGCGTGTGCGTGTACGTGTGCGTGCGTGTGCGCACACAATGGGATGTACACATAGTGTTGCTTTCATATTTCAGACAGGAAGCTCATTTTTAAAATGTTTGCAAAATTTGTCCAAAGAGAGGAAACCCTTTCCATCGGTGATTGTCAAATTTTTGTAGGCATATAAGGATCAGATTTAGCAAGCCTAGAATATGGGGTCCAAAGATTAAGGGGCGCGAACTTAAATAAATTTCCCCCCAAAGCTACTCTTCGTAGAGGCCCTGATACAGATCACAAACAAGGCTCTCAACCGCTCTGTGCAGAAACAAACGAATGCATTTTTACCATATGTAGAAATTACAGTGTTGAAACTGGAGAGGCTTATCTATCACTATCTGCTCTATTTTTGGACGTAATGGAGGGTGTATTTCAACCTGATGGCTGCCTGTGGCGTGAGGCATTTCTTAGTAGTCGACTGACCACCTGCTGGTGCTTTATTTCCTCAGAGCTTGTCCAGTCATTATAAGAATCACCCACCAGTTTGAAATCAGGATGATGTCTCACTCTACAGTGTCAGCTGCCGTAAAAACATTATCTGCCGTTTAAAAACATGGTCGCCGTCCTGCCCTCTCGTTCAGACTCTTCAGAGTAACAGCCCCGGCAAAGCCAGAGCGAGAGGCCAAGGTTGAAGGCTCGTGTTTGGGAAACTGCCTTCTGCTTTCAGGCTCTTACCCACAGTCACAGTCCAGGCCACTGGTGTCCCACCGCCCGCCCTCGCCTTCCTCTCCGCCCCCCGGTCACTCCTGTGACATGCTAACGATGCCGGTCGTGTCCCGCCGCTGCTGAGCCCTGCCCAGCGAAGGCTGCTCGCTTCTCCCCGGGCCGGAGCTCGTCCTCTGTGTGCTCACCTTGCGGTTCTGTTTCCTTCGGCACCGCGACCAGATGCCCCTCTCTGGGCCATTGCGCCACGGCGCAGCAGGCTGACGAGCTTGGGGACTCCCGCTGCGGGGGCCCTGTCTGGGTAAATGTCACCGCTTTGCGCGGAGAACGTGGCTAAACTGCAGCCCCCGAAATAGCTTAGACGGCCTCGTCTTCAGCGTGACCTCCGACGGTCTGGAGGTACACGCGCCGTGCGGCCTTGAGCGCGCACTGGCTTGGCGTGGGGCTTCAGGGCGTCACTCAGGATGTCCTTGGGGTGATGGGGACGAGTGACCGGGAGTCTAGGAGTGGGGGAGCGGAGACGCGTACCTGGGAGAGGATGAATTATCTGTAAGAATGTTGAGGCGTGTGCCAGGTGGGGCCCCCCTGTCGTGCTGTTGGGGAGACGACGTGTTGCTCGGTGTCTGTGACCACGGGGTGGGGGTGGGGGCGGCTCCAGAGCCTCGTGCATCCGATGCTCCCGTCCTGACTGACGTGAGGGCGCTCGGAGAGGTGACGCGTCCGCGCTCCGCACCTCAGGCGTCTGGACGGCACGTGGCCTCCCCCTGCCTGTCCCTCAGCAGCAGCTTTGAAAACTGGTGCCTGAGCCGAAGCCAGCGGGCCCCCACCTTCCCGCGTCCTCTTCTGTGTCCCCGCCCCAGGGTCCCGCTCCTTCCTCCTGCTCATGGGCCACCGGGACGCCCGCAGACAGAGGCTGGCTCTTCTCAGAAGACACGTGGCACAGCGGGTGACAGCGCACACTTTGCGGACAGATTCCCTGGGCGCGGGTCCCGGTGCTGCCACTGCCTGGCCGTGTGCCCCTGGGTGGGCTCCTTGACCTGTGGTGCCTCAGTTTCCTCATCTGTAAAAGAGCAAAAATAATAGTCCTTCCATGCTTAGCGCAAAGGAGCGACTATCATTTCCTAAATAGATTGTTCTAACAGTGTTACTGAGATGGGATTTATAGACACGACATCCAATGCTCAGAGCGTAAATTCAAGGCTGCGATGTTTACAGAGTGGAGCAGCCATCACTGCGTTCCAACTCTGAATGTCACAGAGACGAGGTGCGGGGCGTTGCCGGTGCCCTCTGCCCGCTGCTGCTGGGCAGGCCGTGGCGCCCGGGCCTGGCCCCGCACCTGGCCCCGCACCTGGCCCCGCTCCTGGCCAGCTGTGCCCGGCAGACCCTGCCTCTGTGGGAGCGTTCAGCCAGGAGCGCTACTGCGTGACAGGGGTGTCTTGCAAGATTCTCGTGCGCTACTGAAACCAGGATGCTGACTTCAGTGCTGTCAAGATACAGGTCACTGATGTCACCACAGGGGTCCCTCGCGGTGCCCTGTCATCGCCACATGCCCCCTGGTCCCCGTCCCCGGCATGGCAGCCGCTCATCTGGTCTCCATTTGGATCATTTTGTCGTTTCGAGAATGTTATTGATGTAAGTGGCATAAAACCGTAGGGGACCCTCTGGGGTCAGATGTTTGCGCTCAGCAGTTTCCTGTGGCGATGCGCCCGGGGTGTTGTGCACCTGGGCGGTGCAGTGCTTCTCGGAGCCTCTCACCCCGGCATCACCTGCACCAAACTCAGGAAGCGACGCCTGTAAGTTCCGGGCAGTTTTGTGTGTGGTTGTTGTCATTGCCACTAATTATTTCCTTTTAGTTTTCAGGCTTACTTTTTAACAGATGTTCAAGGTTGTCTTTGATCACATTATGATATTAATATGCTGAAGGTAAACCATGTCACTTTCATGTCACACCAATATCAGTTTCTGACTTGTCAATCACAAATGGCATAATTCGGATTAAGAAAAAAAAAGAGCTTTAGCAAAACACACTGTTCTAAATATTTTCTTTATGTGTTTACTGTCGATCCCCCTTAACTAGAATAGAGACTCCATTAAGATGTAATTTACATTGTTCCTTAATTCACATCAGTATTCCTGCTCGTGGCCGGGGTGCCGTTTCATAAATGGTTATTGAGCGAACGCACAAATAATTAAATCAATATTTAGACTCCTCTGGAATCTGAAACAATGGAAACCGGGAACACCTGTGTTTCTTTAACGTGAATGCCGCCTTTGGCTTCATAGTCACGTGCGCGAGTGTAACCTCATGTGTGTGCATCGTTTAGAACGCCAAGAGTAAATGTGTTTTGAATGAAGTTCAAAGACGCGGTTTTCTTCTAGGACAGTCGCTTTCCTAAAAGCCGACGCGTAGGCGGAGCTGCTGGGCCTGGGGCTGCGCCGAGCACTGCGAATACGTCAGGTCGTTGAATCCCGTGAGGGCGCTCTAGGTGGCGGTTCTCAAAGTGTGTTCCAAGGGTCCCTTGTCGTTCTCGACACCGAGACCCTGTCTGTCAGGGGGCCCAAGAGCTCTAACATATCTTATAATAATACTAAGACTTTTTGCTTTTCCCTGTGTTGTTGCTCATTTAAAAGCAATCAGGAGAGGACTCCGGGGCCTCGGGCAGGTGTACCGTTGGCAGTGATGCCCGACTGTGCCGGTGAGCGTGGTACACACCTGCGAGCACAAAAAATTCAGCTCCCTTACTATCCCCGATGAAGTCGTCAAAATAATTCATGCTACTGAGTGTTGACTGTAATACATGCCTTTTTAATGTTCTGTGTTGAAAATGCGAGTTACATAAATCCCTTCTTGTAGCATATTGAAATACGACAGTTGTCTCGAGGCCAAGTCTCTGTGAGGTGGCTCGAACCGTGAGCTGAAGAGCTGCTTTGTCGTGGTTCCCCATTTTCACTTGAGGGGGTGACTGACAGACAAACGTGCGTATTCAGACTCGGGTATTTGGCAGCATTTTCTTAAAAATAGTCAAAATAATGTTACAGCGTCGAAAACGATGGGCAGTCTTTGTTGCTAATAATAAAAACCAAGCTTCACTACAAATTAGAATTGGGGAACTCTTCTGTGTGCCGCGGCGAGCGCGACAGTTCCCCGCGATGTCGGGGCTTTCCCCTGAGATGGGGAACGATATTAACGCGCGGTATTTTCATATTTGCATGATGAAACTCACCCGCATTTGCAAGAGCTGCACGAGGCGGGGAACCCGCAAAATCCTGCGTGTGTCAAAGGTCCGCCCACTGCGTGCGAGGGGCCGAAGCACGTAATGTACAAAAGGACCCGAATTCCACCACAGTGTCACATTCTGCGGGTCACTAATACAGCGCAGCAGCAAGAACAGTCTCGGTTACCCAAAGAGGCTGCGGAAATGTCGCTCCCTTTCCAGCTCCAGTCTGTGGGAGGCTTGATTGCTTCCCATCCTTCAGCTGAAACAACAGAATTTCAAGAGAGCGAATGCGAAAGCATACGTGACAATCTAGTTGTCTTTTACTAAGCCAGATGCTGAAGAAATTTGAAAAAATGTCCGAGTGCCACTTTTTTTAATACATTTTTCAGCGTAATAGTTAATTTTCATAACTATTTGTGATAACGTACTAACTTTACTGTTATCATTTTCCAATGAATTAAGAAGTATTTCAAGCGTTCACAGTTTTACTTTCTCATATGATAAAGACATACATAACTCATATGAACAAGAAATTTGGAGTTAGCAATCATTTTTTAAGTGGTAAGGAAGTCGCGCCACCGGGAAGCCGGTGTCACTGCTTTGCTGAGTGGGAAGCCGGGATGTGGGCAGCGTTAGCCGGGCGCACAGCGCTCATGAGGGTGGAGCTGGGATTCGAACCCGGGCCATTCCCCGGAGCCGCCGTGGTGCATGAGATCGTCTCTGTGAGAACCCGTTATGGTTCGTAACCGCTGACATCAATAGGCCTGATCTGCATGCGCTTAAATGCCCTTAAGTTCTTTCCAAATGCAATTTTCTTGGTCTAAAATGAAATATTCACCATTTGTGTCTCTTCGGAGTCCCAGTTTTGACATCAGCGCATGTGACAGACTCGCCCGCTACACATCCAAGCCGGGAAAGGTCGGTCTCTCCCGAGTTTCATTTCTTGGACGCCTTGGACTTTTATTTAATCTGAGTCGGATTTTTAGGGTTATTTGAAGCAATATTTGGAAGAAATATTGAGCCGTAGTCCATAAAATTGTTGGTTATTTCTGATATCAGTCCTTTTATTTCGGTTGGACAGACTGTCTCACTACACGCCACAGAGATGACAATTTAGTGCAATTCTACTTTGAAATAAAATAGCGGAGAACGAGGGGAATTGCTTTTATCCCACTGTCTCTCAGTATTATTTTATATGCTGACATAGATTAGCACAGAGCAGGATCAAACCAGTCTGCGAATACGAGCATTTCTGGCCCCACGTAATCTCCCTGAGTGGTTTCTTAGGGGCAAGTGCTGGAAGGGGAGGTTCCCCCCGTGAGTTCCCTTAAATATGCTGTTAATTCCCATTGATTTCGGAGAAAACAGAGATACTGGGTTTGACCCTGCGGCCGGAGGGCCTCGCAGACTGTTCCCGGGGCTGCGGGTGGGACTCTTGGGGCCTCCCGCGTGCTGGGTGCAGGCCCGGCTGCCCTCGGAGGAAGCCCCAGGCTCCCTGTTTGGACCCTGTGGGACAGGACGCCGCCGCCGAGGTCCCGCGCCCGTCACGCGTTCTCCCTCCGGACTGCGGCTGCGGGCAGAGGAGGGTGACTGGTCTGTCCCCGACTTGCCGGTGCAGTGAGTCCTCGGGGGTCCCCCTCTGAGGCCTGTGGGGGCCCGGGGGTTCCTGCAGCACCCGCAGCGTCCCCGGCACAGCCCGCCAGGCCGCCCACGACCGTGCACATGTACCTGGAATGGAGGAGCGCGCTCACCTGGAGGTTCCTTGTGTGTCGCAAAGGACGGACCGTGCTTTAGGAAGCCCCCGATGCCTTCGGGGGAGCAGCACGGAGGTGGCCCCGAGCATCACGTCTCTGCGAGGCTCTGGCGCCTCGGCCGTGAAGCCCGCCGGGTCAGGTGCCTCTTCAGCGTCACCAAGGGCCCTGCACACCCCGGATAAGGCTGCTCATGGCGGGGACCAGTGTACCCCTGCGTCTCGTGGCTGCTTCCTACCCGGCATCCGTGGAAGGGTCTTCTGTCGGGGAGCAGCTAGTGTCCCCCTCCTCCTGGGAGAGGCCTGGGACCACGCGCAGGCTCTGCCTCGGGGTGTCGCCTCCTCGGCCCCCACGGGGTCCTTTCCGTGGCGAGCGGGTCGCGGGTCCTTCCTCTGGGAGCAGAAGCCGCTTGCACCCTGGGCAGGGAGAGGGAGATGCATTCATGTCCGTTTTGGGGAGTGACTCGTATGTCATAAAAGTATGATGTCGTCTGGAGAGAACATTAAGTCCATCCCTGTCCTCTGGGTGGACCTTAAATCCGTGTCATGCAGACGGATGAGCCCTTGTCCTTCGTAAGGGACCGATGCTCTGCTTCAAAGTCTGTGAAAACGGAGATTTCAGTTTTCCTCAGTAATTCATGCCAGGGTCTTACAAAGTTCACAGTGAGACTCCAGAAGCCTATTTGGTCTCTACGTGTTGTTCCCAAGGGAGGGGGCATCTGGTATTTGGGGAAACGCGTGCACACGTGCGCACACGCACACACAAGCACACATGCACACACACACGCGCGCGCACACACGCGCACACACACACGCACGCACACACGCACACACACACCTCTCAGCACCAGGCGGACCCTGGCTCATCCCTGTTGGAGCTGGGCCCTCTCATCCCAGACGTGACTCGGACATTGCGTCTCTGTGGATCTTTTCAAACCCCCGTCTGTTCCATTTAAGGCTCGTGACGACCTCACGCCTCGCAGGGCCCATGGCGACCCGAATGCTCATCCTCCTGGCTCACTCTCCCCGAAGCTGTTGTGTGTTCCTACCGTGATGCCTCTTTCAACTTTACAACCTCTGTGTGTGCGTCAGTGGCGAACAGTGCCGGGCTCGGAGAGGTCGCAGTGGCTCTGCTCACCGGCCCACCTGTGCGAAAACTCTGTGGTCACGATGTCACCGTGGGTGCTTGAGATGACTGAGCACCGCCATTCAGCCCGCCCTTCCTGCCGATGTGCACGTGGGCATCAGCGCTGACATGATTCCGCAGCCGTCCGCGTCACCAGGTGCTCGCTTGCCGGCCGCGCGAAGCTGTTTTTTCTGAAGCTTCCTCCTCCTACCCGTTCGCGGTGCCCGGTGTCCCCCTGCGTCGTGCGGGCACGTTCAGTAAACCGTGAAGTCTGTGAAAAATGAGCGATGGCTTTGTTTACGTTCAGAGCCATCGTATCATCTGTTACATGGATGAGGCTGTCCATTGTGAAACCACATGCAAATTCCTGAGTGTCTATTCCAAGTAGTTTCCTTTCAAATCTGTGCATTCCGCATGGTTGGTTCCTGCGGGACGCTGAAGCTGTAGGAAGTGGCGTTCCTTTTCCTGTGGCTGGGCGTAGTGCACGTCGCAGGCGGGACATTAGCAAAGCCCGCGGCTCGGCCAGTCTCGAGGCGGCAAGGCTGCAGCCACTGCGATGCAGCGCCACGGACCACGCGGGTGGTGAGGGCAGGTGGCTCAGCCGACGCACGAAGCAAAAGGGAGACGCACGGACTGCTGTCACCAAATCCACGGACGCATGGAGGTGCGGCTTGGTCGCGTGGCGGGCCCCAGAGGCAGGCGCGTGCTGCGTGCCCCTGCCCTCGACTCACCTGTATTTCCGTCCCAACACCTGACACTTCGCCGGTGCCAGTCCTGCGCCCGGCCCAGCCCACAGCCTCTCAGGGACAGCGATGTCCTTGCGCCCGCTCGCGCCCGTCACCGGTCGCAGGCTCAGCACGTGTGTGTTGAGCAGAGGAGTGTGCCATGCAGTGACCCGGGGTCCCTCCCTGACACCCCCTGCCCTGCCCCACATTCAGGCCGTCACCGAATCTGTGGCTACCTGAGGACTGTTCTGAAGCCACCCGTTTCCTGCCACTGCCACCACCACCATTGCTACTTTGGCCGAACCTGTATCCCTCTGTAGAGCGTTTGCCCGGGTCACTGCGGTGGCCTGACTGGTCAGCCCTTCATGCGGCAGCCAGAGCCAGGTCCTACGGCCGGCTCTGCCGGAGGCCTTCTGCTGACCCCTCTCAGTAAGCACTCCCCGTCACCGTCCCCACAGTACCGGCAGGACTGTGGACAAAGGCCTGGTACGGGGGTGACTGTGTCCCTCGGGATTCACACGGGAACACTCGTGGGTGTGAAGTGGACACCTCTCGAAGTCACACGGGGTGGCGCGGGACCCAGTGCAGCCCGGGCCTGTCTCAGCGCTCCCGCCCGCCGTCCCGCACCCGCGGGGCGGCCTTTCGTGCTCCGCCGCGTCCCGCCGCGCCTCAGGGCCTCGGCACACGGCGCGGTCGGTGACAGCGCGTTCTCGGTAGACCAGTCACGCACCGCCGCGGCAGAATCAGCTCTGCTGATCTGAGTTCTGTGTAGTCCCAAAGGAGCCAGCTGCGTGGATGACACTTTCAGGGAAAAACACAGTCACAGTTTTAACACTGCTAATATGCCGTTGGAGGCTTCATTTGTTCTAAGAAATATGGTAATTTAATCTAAAAGTTAAATAATTCCGCAAATTTGTCAGAGGTGTGTGGTAAGGATACGGGCTCTTGAGAGGACAGCTCCCTTAGAGAGAAACCCGTGACATCGAGGGCTACACAGACTCGGTAGTTCCTGGAACAGATCATCCACGTTTTAAATCTCAGGTCTACCCCTTACTCGGGGCAGCCGTGAGCAAGCGCTTCGTTTCCCTGTGCCTCTCTTCTCCCGTCTGTAGAATGGGTATGACGACCGCATCTATTTCGTAGGGCTGTGAGAATTAAGTAAAGTAATACACCTGAACCACTGAGAACAGTTTCCAGCACAAAGGAAGTTCGCACTGAATCCTAGCTGTCGCTGTCGCTCGTGTTAATGGACTCATCCACTCACATATTCCGAATGGCCCTTGTTCTTGGCATTGTTCTCGGTGCTGGGAATGCACAGAGTTCGTTTAGTTTCCAGATCTGACAGGTGCGGTCAGGGCGTGAGGGGAAGGGGCTTCCGTAACTGGAAGGGCGGGACCGGTCAGCGGCACCGGGTGGGCAGGAGCAGCCAGGAGTGGCCGGGTGGGGAAGGGCCGGGCCTGGCCTGGCCTCCGGGTAGAAAATCTGAGCATGGCCGAGTGTCAGTGTGAACTGAGGGAGCAGGAGACTGACGATGCAGAGGAGCTGGGGGGTTGTATTAGGCAAATACGTCATCACATTCTGTTTATTTTACTGATGAAGAAATAGAATCGGAGTCACGTGGCTCATTAGTGACAGAGCTAGAACTAGACGCCAAGTGCCCGGCCTACATGTTCTTGTTTACACTACTGAAGCACGCATAGAAAAATTGCACAAATGAAATATCATACAAATTACAACACACTGAAAATCAGAGTGGTTTTCTATGAGTTGTCACAAAACGCCCCTGTACCCATACAGAAATCCATCTTGGCCCGGCTTCCGTAAGTGGCCCCGTTACCCGCCCATCCCACCCCACCCCGCCCCCGGAGGGGACGCTCAGCCTGACCTCTAAACGGCGGAGTGTTGCCTGGTTTGCACTTCGTGAACGTTCGGGTGCACACGCGCTGTGGACGTCTTTCTGTCCGGTTTCTTTCGCTCGCGGCGTCCGTGAGCTTCGGCGGTGCTGTCGCGGGTCGTGTGCCCGTCGCCGTGCCGTGTTCCTCTGTGGGAGCACACGCAGGTTCCATGTGGCCGTGGGACACGCAAGCCGATTAGGACTCGTGTCGTCCATGCGTCTAGGTCCACCTTGCTCATCCTGTTCCCTGTTTTAAGCATCGACGGTTGTGCGCAGAGCCCAGGAGCACACCGTTCTCGCCACTTTGAGACTCTGGTGCCTGCGGCCCGGCTCGCGAGAGCGGAGATCGCCCAGTGCGCTCCTGTGGCAAAGAAGTGTCCATCGGAAGTGGGAGTTGCTTGGCTGACCTTGGCCGATGCCTTGGAATGGTGCCATCAGCGAGCTTTCCGCCTCTGACACATTACTGGGCTATCGCACGTTTCCAGGGGGTCAAGGGTTATTTGCCACTTTCTCGCGCCAAAGAGCCATCCTTTCTACCATTAAAAACCAGGCCTGTTTAAATCAGCGACGAACCGATGCGAGCCGTGTTCACGGGTACTCCATGCGGCCGTGTTTTCTTCGTGTTTCAGATGACGTCGTGCCGTATTTCAAGACGGAGCCGGGCCTGCCGCAGGTCCACCTGGAAGGGAACCGCCTGGTGCTCACCTGCCTGGCCGAAGGGAGCTGGCCCCTGGAGTTCCGGTGGCTGCACGACAACAGCGAGCTCACCGCCTACGCCAGCGAGTACACGTGAGTGCCGCCCCGGGCTGATGGCGCGCGCAGGGCGCTGGCTTTGCTGGCCATAGTGACACAAGGCACGGAAATATTGGGCTGGATTTCGATGCATCAGGGGTTGGGGGGATAGATGTGAACGCATGCTTAGAGTGGGGTTCACTATTCTGCTATGGGCCGTATTCACGCCTAGGAAGTCCGTCATTGTATTTGCAAATCTGAGCCCATTAGGACATTTCCAGACCAAAAAAGCTGTCGTTGCAGAGGGGTGGACAATAGCCCCAGGGTCGCTGTCCTCTGCGGGCCGTCACGTGCGAGCAGAGGGCCCTGGGTCGGTAGCGCCTGCGCTCTGAGCTGGCAGTGCAGACGCCCCTGGCTGAGTCAGAGCTGGATGGAGCCGGGACCCGGGGGGGGGGGCGGGAGGATGGGCACGAGAGTGTTGGGGTGCAGGGGCGAATGCACTGTTGGGGGGTCAGAGTACGAGGGCTGGGGTGGAGGACTGTAGGTCAGGCCCCTGAGTGCAGTAGCAGCTCCAAGCCCCGGGGTCTGGCACGGGCCGAGGTCTCTCCAGATGGGCTAGGGTCCACGTGAGGGCGGGCCACCAGCGCTGCCATCCTGAGGGGGACAGGGAGCTGAGCGAGTGCCCACCGGGCCCAGGATGCCCCGGTCGGCCAGCAGCTCCAGCCCTGGAGTAAATGGATCGAGGAGCGGGTTTTCCTGGGCGTTTTGGGCACTGGGCTTCTCCACGAGGGGCGCGGCCCGGCACCGACCCCCTGGGTCCCTGAGCCACACGCAGCCCGAGGTTACAGACACGCAGGGTTCCCACACGATGGGCTTCGTAATCGAGTGCCAGCATTTGACAGGCCTGAGGTTTTGCACAGACATCTGCCTTCAGAAAATCCTCGGGCCCCTTCCGACCCCCCGGAGCAGGGCTTCTGGCCTCCCCCTCGGCATCCTTTACGCTCAGAGTGCCTGACCCCAGCAATGGGATGTTTGGACCAGTCCTGGGACTGGTGTGCTGCACAGGAGTGCAGCAAGAGCTGCGCCAACTTTTGGTCAGCCGCCCACCTTTCCGGTCCCCAGCGGTCATCCGCGGCCATGTCTCAAAGAGTGCTGAGTGAGAGCAAAGACCACGTCTGCGGGAAGCACCCCGGATGAGGGCCGCATGGTCCATCCGGGCAGCAAACTCACAGCCACGCGCTGGGGCTTATCCATCTACATACGTTAGAATTCGAGTATTCAAGATTTGTTTGAAATTAAAAACGAGTTGAGAATATTCCACGAAGCACGCTCCGCCTGCATCCCACCCTCTCCAGAGACGAGAGGAGCTTGGCGAGGCCTCGGCTGCGGATCCTGAGGAGGGGCGAAGCGTCCCCTCACACCCGTCTGATCGGTGTTCTCTCTTGCCGTAGAACACACACGTTCTGTAGGAAGGTTCGTGCTTCCTGTTTTCCCCGAACGCGCACGCAGGAGACGCTTCCATTAACTCGGGCAAAGAAGAAAGATGCTCCGATCTCCTACGGTCACATCCGTTTTTCTTACTTCGGCGTGCTCTGCCGTCGCTACGCTTCAGCCACTTCTCTAGCTGTTTATTCCTTGCCTGTATTCATCCGACTTAAATGACCCGCACGCAAGGACGTGGGCCAACACTGTCTCTTCTTTCTGCTGGCAACGTCTGTCTAATTCTGTTCATCCTGGTAGTAAATAACTTCCCCTTCAACGAAATGTAAAGTAATTGAAAAAAAGAGCAGTCGCTTCCATCTCATTAAGAAATGCATTTCCTTTCTGAGTTTTTAATGGTTCATCGTTATTTTTCAAAATATGTAATCCATTTATGTTGTTTTGATTAGGCGAACATGTAATCCAGAAGACATTTTTTTTTATGCACTTAGAGTCTTCTGGCCAAAGGAAAGTCTCTTTAAGTTGCTATTTATATGTATATTTTTACTTCAGAGAAGTATGATGGGCGATCCATAAATATCTTCCAGGCATAAAAAATGTTACATTAGAATGAAATTCTAATGCTAAAGTTCAAAGAATAAGAAGCAAGAATATGAACTTCTATCTGTTACAGAGTTCTTTTTTTTTAAAAAAAAAAGGATACTGTGCATATCAAAATCACTATATTGCTTAGACTCCACTGGACACATTTAAAACAGTGGTGTTAGAATAAGACTTTATTCTAAAATACCAAAAAAACCTACACTATGCCATTGTTACATATGCAGCTACTTAAACTTAGGATAAAACGATTTTGGTGTCACCTTAGAGATACCGGAGGAGATGCAATTTTTTTTTGCATTGTTCTTCGGCCTCAGAAATGACCTGCTAATTCGGTTCCCTGGATAATCCTCCAGAAAACTAAGTGTCGTTGGCTGCGCTGAAGCGAGTTTAGAGCTGGCTCGTTCACATGGACCGTAAAAACAAGCACACTCTTCACTGCCGTTTCCTAGAAGCTCCAGGAGAGGGGCTCATCGCGACGCACGCACAGTCTCGGGGGGACGTGAGAAGTGGCATTCCGTCCCTTCTCCGAGAGCTGCAGGCACTGAGATGGGTGACCGAGGACCCATCGTGTTTTGTCATCATTTTTTTTTTCAAGATGTAAAGCTCGTCTAAAAATCTCATGCTATTTTTTCAAATTACTCTTTCATCTCCTTCCTTCCAAGAAGCACCTCCAGCTGCCATCTATATATTAACCTTCCTGAGACTGTTCTGAGTCTCAAATTGAAAAACATGGAGACCGTATGAAAATGGTAGTTGTTTTCTACCTGAAATTGAATCCGTGTTTCCACCCCTCACTTCCCTATAAAGGAGCAGAGAATACAAATTCACCTTTCCAGCTTTGACAAAAAATAGCATCTTCTTTGCTGTTAGTACTACGGGCAAACTGCACGATGAATTCCAGCGGGTTTCAGAAGTCACGTGATTCACATCGATGCGTCCGTACACGGTTTAGCGCAAGAATGCCACCGGTGAAAGGACAGCTGTTCGAGAATCAGGCCAAGTCTGCGGAGGAGTTACAGGCACATACCTGTCTGGGTTTTTCCCCCAGAAAAGATTTCATTCTAAATTATTTCCTATTTAGGGATTAAAAGAAAAAAACGTTTGTAGTTATACTCAAAGTATGACTATCTAAGCCAAGAATTTCTTTATGCTAATCAGAGCGCTCATTGTTACGAAGCTGGAATAATCGCTGCTCTGAACCGTTGAACATCTCACGGTTTCCCACGTGGCCCGTCTCTGTGGTTCAGTGTTTATGACAGTGTAACAATGGAAATTGGATGGGTATTTATTCTTTTTTATTCCAGTAGAAAAGGAATAGTTAGGGGAAAAGTTACGTTTCTTAAGTCTTATAAAAGGAATGATCACAGTAGCCATAGAAGTTATGAAATACCCGGGAATTCCCTTTGTGAGACGTGAGTAGAAGCTGCGAGAAGAGAAGTAGGAACTTCACTGAGACGGAAGAGACTCGTGGACAGGACGTCTCAGCATCGTCAAGTGTTAACCCCTTCGAAACTGTTGTAGAGGTCCAGCCCGATTTCAGAACAGAATCGAGGGCAACTGGATGAGACGGCTCCTCAGGAGACAGAAATGTAAACAGAGAAGAATGCCAGCGGATTGTCACAGCGCGAGGTGGCAGCGGGGAGCGCCCTTTCCTTCCAGGAGCGCCCGGAACACCCAGCGATTAAATCACACGCTAGTGACACAGAGACAAGCGTGCTGAGCGGGGCCGTCACACACGTAGGCGCGCGCGGCTTCCCCCCAGGGCTCGCTGCGCCCCACCACCTGTCACACAAGCCCCCCTGCACACCTGCTTCCGTGCGGCACCAGCCCCAGACCTAGAAGGCCAGAGTACGGTGGTTGGGGGCCGGGATCCCAGACCCTGGGCCCTGTTGGTTGGGCACCTGCTTCCCCCCAATCAACTCGGGGAGTGGAGAACTCTTCAAATACAGGAGAGCGGGCCCCATCCCAGGCAGACAGAAGATGGCCCGTGTCCACTCCAGGACGGGCTGGCCCAGCCGTCATCCATGGCAGGGTCAGGCTGGGGGCCAGAGGAATTCCGGGGCTGGCCCTGTGGACCTGTGGTCAGCAGAAGCAGACCCTGAAGCCCTTTGTTGTGTTATGATGTTGGATTTTTCTCTCCTGCATCTTTCTGATAAAGAGTTAGCGCTGGAAGATGTTCCGACAGCCGGGGTGGCGGACCCCGCCTGCGTGCCGTGGGTGCACGCGCCCCCTGCCGTGTCTGTGGGAAACAGGAACAGCATTTTCTGTATTTCGGTGGCATATGGTGCTAAGATTTTATCATCGTTCCTCGTGAAGAGCCAGGAAACTTCCTCGCTTAAAAATGTGTGTTTATAAACAAGAGGCTTGCAGTGAATCTCCCCATCTGTTAGGTGAACGTAATTGGTGTAGGAATTCCTATACTAGGTGGAGTATTTCGCAACTTTTTTGTGTGGGTTTTTTTCCCTGGTGAGACATTCAACTAAAGAGATGGTATAAAACAGCATATGCCTAATATTCCATTTCGTGTCTGTTTCTCTCTGTTGTTGGAAAGCGGGGCTGTTTTTGTGCATGAGTATATAGGATTTATCGAGAAACTCATAGGAGTTTAAAATCTATTTCGGAGACTGCAAAAAGGGAAACTAGACTGTGTACCAATTACAGAAGTGTGATTATGTTGCGATGATGAAACTCTTCTGGTTTTTCAAATATGTACTTCAATAACTTGTATTATTTCTTTTCAAAAACTTTTGTTGATTTTGTTTTAACCTAATCTCAAAGCTCTTCCTTATTATAATCACAGTATATAATAATTAAAACTCCTCCCGCTTCTAGTCTTATTTGTCATTTAAATAAATGGTGCAGACCCTTTGTATTCAGTGTGATATTCCGATTCCATTCGCTAATTAATTTTTTTATTTGACAGGAACCATTCCTCAGAAAAGAATCAAATTTGGAAGATTAAAATTTAGCAATATTTTTTTCATAAAAGATTTTATTAGTCTTGCCATAGGATCTCAAGATGATTATCTGAGGGAAAACATACTTTGATTAATATTTGCGTAATACTGAATTGTATTGTTCAAATATTTTATTCACTTACAAATTATGCCTATGAGTTTCTTTTCGGGTTGACTACGGGGCATACTTGAATAAAAAGAGGAGCAATTAGTTGAATTGAAACGATTTCAAGGTTTGCTTAGAAACTGAGCAAATACACCATGTCATCCACGGTGGATTCTACCCGATTTTTTTTTTAAGTTACTCTGATTACACTTTGTGAGAGGAGTATGTTTAAA